>CAUOFW020002336.1:36353-99309 GCA_963454935.2 Ilex paraguariensis
AAAAATAGTTACCACAACAATGATAAAAACACTACAAAAGTGATAAATTTTTTTGTACCGAAAAAAAATGGTAACAAAGTTACCACAATAATGATAAAAGCACCCACAAAAATGATAAAAATACCCACAAAAGTGATAAATCACCCACAAATGTGATAATTTTTTTATTATAAAAATACCCACAAAAATTATAAAAACACCCATAAAAATAATAAAATTTGTTCTTTGATACCAACCATAGTCAAGTCCATATAGTCCATATAAATATGAAACATATCACTTATCATATCAAAGTACAAAAGAAATACTTCGGCCTTCACCANTCCATATAAATATGAAACATATCACTTATCATATCAAAGTACAAAAGAAATACTTCAGCCTTCATTANTAAAAACACCCATAAAAATAATAAAATTTTTTCTTTGATACCAACCATAGTCAAGTCCATATAGTCCATATAAATATGAAACATATCACTTATCATATCAAAGTACAAAAGAAATACTTCGGCCTTCACCATGTTTTTTTCTTATTTTTTTGTGGTCTCTAATAGGGAGATGTGTACATAGATAGGAAACTACTAAGATTAGTAGTTGGCCTCATATGGGATGCCTGATGGTCTTGAGTGGTGGAAATCGAGTTTTTTTTTTTCAGATCATATCATTTCAGATTTGTTCAAGTATTAGTTAATCTTTTGCGAACTAATAATCTGCATTATTATTCATTCCCTCTTACCCAAAATAGGTATTCTTGGGGTTGGCTTATCCAATTAGTCTATGGGAGGGTCAATCGTTTAGTTTTTGACAATGAATGTCAAAAATCAGAACCCAATCAATGTCATTTTTTAATAACATATATGCTTTCATTAGTAATCCTTATATTTAGTGGTCTTTCGGTATATTTGCTTAAGATTTTATGGTCATGAATTAATTAAATATATANTGCATTATTATTCATTCCCTCTTACCCAAAATAGGTATTCTTGGGATTGGCTTATCCAATTAGTCTATGGGAGGGTCAATCGTTTAGTTTTTGACAATGAATGTCAAAAATCAGAACCCAATCAATGTCATTATTTAATAACATATATGCTTTCATTAGTAATCCTTATATTTAGTGGTCTTTCAGTATATTTGCTTAAGATTTTATGGTCATGAATTAATTAAATATATAAAATATTCAATACCATCGTACCACATCAATGTGTGTATAATGTGCTAAATATCATGTTGACATAATTCCTTGACATGTTTTTTGTCATCTAATAAAAAATAATTACATAAGATTATCTGAATTGGAATAACTCATTCCAACTCTTAAGTTTTGAGCGAATGGAGTAAATCCGCATATGAATTGTTAACATGTGTTGCCAAATTTATTTTGGACTACCTTTATTAATTTATGTTGAGCTGTGCAAATAATGGTTTAAATATGTTTTATTGAAAAGCTTGGGATTTATTGAAATGCTTGTGGTTTGTTGAAAAGCTTTTGATTTATTGAAAAACTTATAGTTTGTTNGATTTATTGAAATGCTTGTGGTTTGTTGAAAAGCTTTTGATTTATTGAAAAACTTATAGTTTGTTGAAAAACTTGTGATTTAAGTAGTATTCACTGTGTTAGAGTTATTTGATAGCTTGATATGGCCAACATGTTGTTGATTTGGATACTATACAGTTGTTGTGAGACAGCTTGTCATTGCTTAAATGTTATAGATAGCTTTATATTGCTTAAGGTTATTTGATAACTTGACATTGCTAAAATGTTGTTGTTGACTCATAGCATATTTGGACTATATACGATATTTTGGCAATGATTTGAGATTACAAAGTTGGTTGAAGTACTTTGCTTTTGTCATTCTCCTTAGATTGTAAATATATTTTGGTGAAGTGATATTTGATCCATTTTTTTAATATTTTCATTTATTATGATATGCAGCACACTGAGAAAATATTTGGTTTCAAAAAGCTAAAGTTTAGAATTGGTTCAACTAACAACACTAGTTGCTTAGTATAACTTGGTTTCCAAGAGGTAGAACTAGAGTTATGGGCTGCACGTGACTCCGCCCCCCCCCCCCCTCTTGAGTTGTTGCTCCACTTTGATGGCCATGTGCATCATGTCTTCCAACTCCATATAATGCTGCATCTCTACCTTACCTAGGATTTTCCAGTTTATTCCAAGTAAAAACCTAGTCATGGTAGCCTCTCGATCCTCCTCTACATTAGCTCAGATCATAGCAATCTCCATCTCCTTGTAGTAATCCTCCACGCTCCGGGTTCCCTGTCTAAGACCTTGTAGTTTTTTGTATAACTCTCGGTAGTAGTAGCTTGGAATGAACCGCTTTATCATCACAGTTTTCATCTCCTCCCATGTCTCTATTAGACGTTCTCTATTTTGCCTCCAGTTTATAACAAGCTGATCCCACCAAGAAATAGCATAGTTAGAAAACTCAATTACCACTAATTTTACCTTATTTGCTTCAGAATAGTTCTGGCAGTCAAATACGAACTCCATCTTTTTTCCCACTCAAGATATGCTTTAGGATCAGATCTACCTTGAAACGATGGAATGTTCATCTTAATACCACCCAAGTTGTTATCTTTCCGGTTCCTAGCTTCTCTAAACCGCCCTCAATGTCTCCTATTACTAACAACAAAATTNAATGTCTCCTATTACTAACAATAAAATTCCAATCATCTTCTTCATCAAAACCAGCCCCATAAGGCTCTTCATCTTCAACCCTTACTTTTCTCAGTTGAACTCTTTCCCTTCTATGCACATTAGGGAAGTTTTGTGGCTGCTTCTCATGTGTATTCTCTATCCGATCTATCCGTTCGTGAACTTACTCCAATTCCAACTTCATCACACGCCTCATCTCACTCATCATGACTTCCATAAACAATTTTGGGTCTGCAAGATTTGTAGCGTTGTTGTGAGACATGATTGCTGCAAAACAAAGTTAGAAAAAAGTAAAAAATAAATAAAATAAAAGAACCTTACAATTCTCTCCCTTACTTGTTTACACTCAAGAATGTGGATCACTCTACACTCGTGTTTCACTCAAAATTCATGGCTTTTTTTACCCTCTAATGTTCTTCCCACTCTTGCCTTTTTCCACTCGATAATTTCTCTTTCAGTTCTTTTGAAACTAAACAAACAATTCTCAAAATTTTCAGCAACAATTCACCAAGAACTCATCAAGGAATTTCAGGTTTGAAGGACAAGAATTCAAGGAATACGACTGATTAGATTTTTGGAAGCAAAAATTAGCAAGATTTCCACAAAAATATCTGATTTTGGGGTGAGGTGGTTTTCAGGCTTATTGGACCCAAGATGGATGCATTACAAACAATTTGACTTTCTTTTTGTTTTTTTTGTCTCTGGCTTCTTTTTTTTTTGGGTGATGGATGAGCACAAACAATCTGATTTTTTTTTTGGATCAGCAACTAACTTTTTTTGGTAACAGAATATAAATTTGTAATAAGTAGAACCAACAAAATACGAGCAGAATGGGGTAAAGGAAATTCGGCTACACTAGGGTATGTGAATCAAATTTTTAGGAACTAAAAGAACACAGAATAACGAAGAGAAAGGAACAAGGAATAACGAAGAGAAAGATTTTAAGAGATAGGCAAACCTGAACTCAAGCCTTGGATCTGATACCAAATGATGTGAAACCCGCCAATAATAACGATAACCAACAACGAAAAGGAAACCAAGATCGTTTTACGATCAGATTTGATGATAGACCNCCGCCAATAATAACGAGAACCAACAACGAAAAGGAAATCAAGATCGTTTTACAATCAGATTTGATGCTAGACATCAACCCGTTGTTTACGACAAACAAGAATCTTGGTATATAGGCCTCAACCCGCTGTTTGTGAAACAAGAACCTCGGTATAAAGGAAGACGCCACAAACGGTGTGAAAACCCGTTTGATAAGGCACTGGTGAATGCCACAGAAAATTCCGATAAGGTCGTTTAGTTCTTCAAGGAACCGTAGAGAATAATACTATCACAATTTGGTGAATAATAATTTGCCTTTTCATTGATTTGAATGCCTATTTATAGGCTGGTCATTTCAAGGATTAGGAAACTTCCAAAAATAGCTATGCTATTTAAGAAATATCTCTTACTTGTTGGTAAATAAATATATCTTACTTTCCTAAGACTCTTGAAGAAAAGCGAAAGACATTCAGCCCTTTAATTGGCTGATCACATGCCTAAATAGAAAAAGGAAAGTACTTGGCATACAAGCCATACAATCAGACCCCAAAAAGAGTGATTAGTGCGCTGTTAGTGTAGCATGAACAGTGCAATGCTACAGTAANATACAATCAAACCCCAAAAAGAGTGATTAGTGCGTTGTTAGTGTAGCATGAACAGTGCAATGCTACAGTAACTTCGAAAATCCTACTTCATAAGAAATAAAATATGTGGGCTAAGCATACTCAAGGCCACTTATAATAATAATCCTTTAAACAAATTGGAGGCATTAACAACAACAGGCCAATTTAAGCTTAGCCTTAGCCCCTAGCTGAATTCTTCTATAACTTAAATCATGTTGATGAATCTTTGTTGCTCAAGTGGATCATGGTCAATGGGCCTCCATGAACTTGCTTGATTCCATGCCTCTTGAATCAGTCCATTGAGTACCTCTTTAAACTTCCTTGCTCGTGCTCTCGTAATCGGCCCAATTGGAACTTGAACTTGAACTTGAACTAAATCCCTTGAAGTTGTGCTATGAGTTGCATCATCTAGCCCAAGCAATGGATTAGTTGCAGTTCCCAATCGTGTTTGCGTCAATTTTTAACTTTTTTTTTTTGTTTTATTCTTTGTGTGTTTAGGATGTAGTAGTGAAATTTTAGCATTTCTTGAGTCACAGTATAATTTCTAAGTCTGGGAATGCAAAATTTCTACTGTCAAAAATTTTTCTTAGTGTCAATGAAAGAATTGGCATTTTGCTACATGAGTTCGAACGCAACAATTTTTATAGGCCAAAAAATTTTTCTCAGTGTCAAGGAAAGAATTGGCATTCTGTTATATGTCTCTAGATGGAGCCTTTTTAGTCATTTAAAATATTACACACAAGCTCACTGAGGTTTGTACGCGCGTAACACATAAACCCTTATTGTTAATATACGTTAGTATATTCTTAGTAAATTACATCCAGACCCCTAAAATTTAAAATGTCTAATACTTAAACCCCTCAAGTTTAAAACATTACACTTAGACAAAAAATACTCCAATTAAAGATAGAATTTCAAATATTTTAATTTTAAAATCAAAATTCATGTTTTATTATGTCATTTATTGAAATAAAATCAAAAATAAAAATTCAAACTTTTAAAAAAAAATCATAATAAATATTGTTGAGGCCAAAATTTAGACGACCTCTACTTCAATTTATTGGGCTTCGATCACCTGAAAAAGAAGTCAGAGATCGAAGGACGAGCTCTGGAGGTTGACTCTCGGCTGCCTAAGTCAGTAAGTGACTTAAAGGTATGAACTGCGTTTAGAAGCTATGAGTGGCATACTTAGAGCATCAATGGAGCTCTATTTATAGGAGTTCTAGCAGTTTGAATTGTGTAGGGATAATGATTGAAGATCTAGTCAATCATAGAAAGATAAGGATTAGGTTCTTATCTTTATATGATAATTTGATATTTCCTGTGTGGTTAACTTTAGCTTATTAATGATATGTAGAATCCTATTCAAATTAAAACTCTTGATCAGATGGGTTGGACTTGGACTAAATGGACTTTTCACCTTGGGTTAATTTTTCCATTATCAAGTATAAACATATGAAATAAGCCTAATCAACACATTTGCATGTTCTATTAATTGATTGACATAAAAACCAAATAAAATCTCAATGCTTTGAGGAAAAAATAATAATTAGTATAAGTATATCAAATAACTCAATTCAACACTCATTTGGGTACAATTATACTGTCTATTAGAATAAAACTAAAAAATCAAACAAGGGGTCAAACTGTAATGGATGCAATATCTTTTATTTTAATTGGGATAATTTGGTCGTTTAATAGATTATGTTAGTTCAATAAATAATAAGGGGTCAAAAGGTAATATTTCACACTTGAGAGGTCTAAGTGTTACACTCCTATAAACTTTAGGGGTTCATGGTATAATTTACTAACGGATATTAACGATAGGGGTCTAAGTGTTACGCGCATATAAACCTTAGGAGGTCTATGTGAAATATTTTAAATGTAAAGGGGTCTAGGTGATTTAGAGACAAACCTTGAGGGTTTGGGTGTAATTTTCTCAACAATTTAAACACACATTAGAACACTAATACCAGTAGTGAGCATTTCTTTATTTACATTCTAGCTATGTTATTTGAATTCTCAGTTAAAGACCTAGTTGGGTCAATATTGGTTTTTGAGATGAACCTTCCATCACTTAAGAGAGCAAATGGTGTTGCTTTGCACTAAACAAGATAAGAGGGAGGGAAATCTGGTCACCCTAATTAGGAGAGGAGGACCTATCCTTAATTGTGAGGAAGTTCAAAAAGTGCTTAAGTCGAATTTCATATGGCTACCAACAAGTTTTAAATTGAAATTCAAGGTTTTGATGACCCAATATGCTCTATGTTAACAGTGAATTGGGAGAGATAAGAAGAGATGCGTACGAGAGTACTTAGATTTACAAGGAAAAAGTAAAAAAATTTCATGATAAATCCATTTTGAGAAAGACTTTTGAGCCAAGACAAAAAGTACTTTATACAATTCTTGTCTTCATCTTTTCCCAAGTAAGCTACACTCGAGATGGGTTGATCCGGTTTATCAGGATCTTCCAAAGGAGTGATTCTTCTTCCCTACATGTTGTGTTGTATAGTAGCTTTTGTTTATTTTACTTTATTTTTCTTTTAGTTTTGTAGTTGAACCCCTTTGGAGGGCAAGCAGGTACCATGACCTGTAATTCTTTTAATCAAGTATTCCTAGATAACTATTTCCCTGAGTCGGTGAAGGATAAAATGAGTTCATACTTTTTGGATCTATGACAGAAAGCCAACAAGTATCTAACTATGAAAGCAAATTAGATGAGTTATCCCCTTACGTTGCCGAGTTTGTATCCACTGAGGCAAAGAGGGGCAAATGGTTCGAGCAGGGGTCGAGCCCTACTGATATGAACCCACAAATAAATTCAAGAACCCACGGATAAATTGATTGAAGACTCCCCAAGAAAAATCACAAATCGGATTATAAGAACCAAGAACCCTAGACCCAATGTTTGCAAGAAACAAGAACCCAAGGTTAAAAGTTCACACGAAAGACGCCACACTTAAGATTGAGCGATAAGTCGATGAACGCCACAAGAAAGATAAATTATTAATAATAGTTCTTGGAAGAACAATATTCATAAAAATATTTTGTCTGTTACAATGCTTTGAATGCCTATTTATAGGTTGGTTATTACAAAGAAAANGTTCACAAATCGGATTATAAGAACCAAGAACCCTAGACCGAATGTTTGCAAGAAACAAGAACCCAAGGTTAAAAGTTCACACGAAAGACGCCACACTTAAGATTGAGCGATAAGTCGATGAACGCCACAAGAAAGATAAATTATTAATAATAGTTCTTGGAAGAACAATATTCATAAAAATATTTTGTCTGTTACAATGCTTTGAATGCCTATTTATAGGTTGGTTATTACAAAGAAAATTTCCTAAAATAGCTTATCCTATTTAAGAAATATATCTTACTTGCTGGTAAAGAAATATCTCTTACTTGTAGGTAAAGAAATAGCTATTACTNGATGCCACACTTAAGATTGAGCGATAAGTCGATGAACGCCACAAGAAAGATAAATTATTGATAATAGTTCTTGGAAGAACAATATTCATAAAAATATTTTGTCTTTTACAATGCTTTGAATGCCTATTTATAGGCTGGTTATTACAAAGAAAATTTCCTAAAATAGCTTATCCTATTTAAGAAATATCTCTTACTTGCTGGTAAAGAAATATCTCTTACTTGTAGGTAAAGAAATAGCTATTACTTTCCTAAACTCTTACTTTCCTAAAAGAGAAAAACACAATCAGCCCTTTAATATGCTGATCACATGTCTTATTAAAGTAGAAAAATCTTTCTTTTCTAAAAAGAATAACACACACGCCTAAATAGATAAGGAAAGTCTTATAATCAGACCAATTTTAACACATGCCAATTTTAAGGTTAGCCTTTGCTGGAATCTTCTAGAACTTGAATCATGTTGATGGATCTTTGTTGCCCAAGTGGATCATGCTCCATGCTTGAACTTCCACAATTAGCCCATATGTCTTGAATCAACCCATTCAATGCTTCCTTCATCCTTTTTGCTCTTTCTCGAGTCATAGGACCTCCAGTTATGCTCAACGGATCAAATAGCATCACATCACCTACTATTCGGGAGATGCTCATTCCTCTTAATATTCGAGAGTATTGAGATCTGGTAGATAGAGAGCTGCACTGGTGGAGAAAGATATGAAAAAGAATTGGCATAGACAATGATGCAAATCATAGCACAACTTGAAGGGATATAGTTTAAGTCCCAATTGGGTGGTTATGAGAGCACGAGTAAGGAAGTTTAAAGAAGTACTCAACAGACCGATTCAAGAGGCATGAGACTCAAGCAAGTTCGTGGAGGCTCATTGAGGATGATCCACTTGGGCAACAAAAATTCATCAGCATGATTCAAGTTCTAGAAGAATCTGACTAAGGGCTAAGGTTAAGCTTAAATTAGCATGTTTAAGAATACTCTTTTCTTGGGTCTGATTGTAAGGCTTGCATGTCATTTATTTTTCTTTTAAGGAAGTAAGACTTTCCTTTTTTCTATTTAGGCGTGTGATCAGTCAATTAAAGGGCTAATTGTCTTTCTTTTTCTTCAAGTAAGNTCTTATTAAAGTAGACAAATCTTTCTTTTCTAAAAAGAATAACACACACGCCTAAATAGATAAGGAAAGTCTTATAATCAGACCAATTTTAACACATGCCAATTTTAAGGTTAGCCTTTGCTGGAATCTTCTAGAACTTGAATCATGTTGATGGATCTTTGTTGCCCAAGTGGATCATGCTCCATGCTTGAACTTCCACAATTAGCCCATATGTCTTGAATCAACCCATTCAATGCTTCCTTCATCCTTTTTGCTCTTTCTCGAGTCATAGGACCTCCAGTTATGCTCAACGGATCAAATAGCATCACATCACCTACTATTCGGGAGATGCTCATTCCTCTTAATATTCGAGAGTATTGAGATCTGGTAGATAGAGAGCTGCACTGGTGGAGAAAGATATGAAAAAGAATTGGCATAGACAATGATGCAAATCATAGCACAACTTGAAGGGATATAGTTTAAGTCCCAATTGGGTGGTTATGAGAGCACGAGTAAGGAAGTTTAAAGAAGTACTCAACAGACCGATTCAAGAGGCATGAGACTCAAGCAAGTTCGTGGAGGCTCATTGAGGATGATCCACTTGGGCAACAAAAATTCATCAGCATGATTCAAGTTCTAGAAGAATCTGACTAAGGGCTAAGGTTAAGCTTAAATTAGCATGTTTAAGAATATTCTTTTCTTGGGTCTGATTGTAAGGCTTGCATGTCATTTATTTTTCTTTTAAGGAAGTAAGACTTTCCTTTTTCTAATTAGGCGTGTGATCAGTCAATTAAAGGGCTAATTGTCTTTCTTTTTCTTCAAGTAAGAGTCTTAGGAAAGTAAGAGTTATTTCTTTACCAACAAAGTAATAGTTATTTCTTAACTAGGATAGTTATTTTAGGAAGTTTCCTTGTAATGGCTAGCCTTTTAAATAGACGTCTAATCAATGAAAAGAGCAAATCATTATTTAGCAAATTGGAGAGTATTTTTCTCTACGGTTCTTTGAAGAACTATTCGAACTTATCGGGATTTCCAATGGCATTCACCAATGACTTACCAAACGGGTTTCCACCACCGTTTGTGGAGTCTTCCTTTATACTAATGTTCTTGTTTCACAACAAATAGCGAGTAGAGGTCATATATTTTAATTTTAAAATCAAAATTCATGTTTTATTATGTCATTTATTGAAATATATTTCTTAACTAGGATAGATATTTTAGGAAGTTTCCTTGTAATGACCAACCTTTTAAATAGGCGTCTAATCAATGAAAAGAGCATATCATTATTCAGCAAATTGGAGAGTATTTCTCTCTGCGGTTCTTTGAAGAACTATTTGAACTTATCGAGATTTCCCGTGGCGTTCACTAGTGACTTATCAAATGGGTTTTCACCACTGTTTGTGGCGTCTTCCTTTATACTGAGGTTCTTGTTTCACAACAAACAGCAAGTAGAGGTCATATACACCAAGGTTCTTCCAACTCCACATAATGCTGCATCTCTACCTTATCTTGGATTTCCCGGTTTAATCCAAGTAAAAACCTAGCCATTGTAGCCTCCCGATCTTCCTCTACATCAGCTCGAATTAGAGCAATCTCCATCTCTTTGTAGTAATCCTCCATGCTCCGGCTTCCCTGTCTAAGACCTTGTAGCTTTTGTACAACTCTCGGTAGTAATAACTTGGAACGAACCCCTTTCTCATCACCGTTTTCATCTCCTCCCATGCCTCTATCGGTTGCTCTCTATTCTGCCTCTTGTTTATAACAAGCTGATCCCACCAAGTAATAGCGTAGTCAAAAACTCAATCACCGCTAATTTTACCTTCTTTGCTTTGGAATAATTGTGGCAGTCAAATACAAACTTCATCTTCTTCTCCCAGTCAAGGTATGTTTCAGAATCGGATCTACCTTGAAACGATGGAATCTTCATCTTAATACCACCCAAGTTGTTATCTTCCCAATTCCTAGCTTTTCTAAACCGCCCTCCATGTATACTATTACTAACAACAAAATTTTGATCATCTTCTTCTTCAACACCCGTCCCATAAGGCTCTTCATCTTCAATCCTCACATCCCTTGGTTGGATTCTTTCCCTTCTTCTATGCACATTAGGGACGTTTTTTGTCTGCGTCTCATGTGTGTTCTCCATCTGATCTATCCGTTCATGAACTTGCTCCAGCTCCAACTTCATCACATGCCTCATCTCACTTATCATGGCCTCCATAAACAATTTCGGGTCAGCCAGTTCCATAGCATTTTTGGCCATATTCTTAGCACTGTTGTGAGGCTTGATTGCTGCAAAACAAAGTTAGAAAAAGAAAAAAATAAAAATAAAAGGACCTCACAATTTTCTCCCTTATGTGTTTACACTCAAGAATGTGAATCACTCTACACTCATGTTTCACTCACAAATAAGTGGCTTTTAACCCTCTAATGTTCTCACCAATGTCGCTTTTTTTTCTACTCGATCTTTCAGTTCTTTTGAAACCAAACAAACAATTCTCAAAATTTTCAACAAAAATTCACCAAGAAATTATCAAGGAATTTTGGGTTTTTATGAGCAAGTATTCAAGGAACATGGTTGATTAGCTTTTTTGGAAGCACAAAATAGAAAGATAACAAAATATCTGATTTTGAGGGTTGAGGTATTTTTTTTTTTGGGCTTATTAGTCCCAAAATGGATGAAAACAAACAATTTTGTAATAACTAGAACCAAATAATTTCGGGTTTCTCTTTTTTTTTTGACTCCTTTCGGCCTTCTTTTATTTATTTATTTTGTTTGACTCTTTTTTGTTTTTGTTTTGTTTTGGTTTTTTTTTTTTATGATCAGCAACTATCTTTTGATCGTAATGGAATAAGATTTCGTAATAAACTAGAACCAACAAAATACGAGCGGAATTGGGGGGCAGGGTAAAGGAAATTCGGCTAAACTAGAATTTGTGAACCTAGTTTGGGAGTAAAGAACACAAAATAAAGAAAAGAATTTTTTTTTTAAAAGATAGGCTGAACTAGAACCTTTACTCTGATACCAAATGATGTGAAACCCGCCAAATATAACGAGATCTAACAACGAAAAGGAACCCAAGATCGTTCTACTATCAGAATTAAATGACAGACCTCAACCCATTGTTTACGACAAACAAAAACCTTGGTATATATGACCTCTGCTCTTTGTTGTGAAACAAGAACCTCGATATGAGGAAGACACCACAAACGGTGGTGGAAACCCGCTTGACAAGTCACTAGTGAACACCATCGAAAAATTCCGATAAGTTCGTTTAGTTCTTCAAAGAACAGTAGAGAAAACACTCTCAAATTTTACTGAATAATGATCTACCCTTTTCATTGATTAAATGCCTATTTATAAGGCTAGTCATTACAAGAAAAATTCCTACTCTCTTAAGGAAACAAATCCTAATCTACAAAGGAAACAAATCCTAATAGGAGTTTATATTTTGACAATCCAAACCCAAATAGGAATAACTAAAGACTAAAACTCTTACTTGCCTAAAATAGAAAAAGGAAAGAAAATGGCATGCAAGCCTTACAATCAGGCCCAAAATAAAAAGTATTCTTAAAATGCCAATTTAAGCTTAGTCTGTGTCCGATTCTTCTAGAACTTGAATCATATTGATGAATCTTTGTTGCTCATATGGATCATGCTCAATGGGCCTCCACGAACTTGTTTGAGTCCATGCCTCTTGAATCAATCTGTTGAGTACATCTTTAAATTCCTTGAACTAGATCCCTTGAAGTTGTGCTATGATTTGCATCAACTTCTCTTCCAAAAAAGACTTCAACTAAGGTTTTACAAAGTGTTTTTTATTCAACAACATTGATTAAATAATGTGTCTCCTTTTATAACCAATATGATAGGTGTCAAAGGTTAGGAAGTGTGACCCGTTGAAACATGATGCCCCTCTCCCCGTTCTTGTCATCGAAATATTTGATTGTTGGGGCATTGATTTCATGGGTCCATTCCCTATGTCTTTTGGCTACCTTTACAAACTTCTGGCAGTAGACTATGTGTCCAAGTGGGTAGAGGCAATATTGACCAAGACCAACGACCACCAAGTCAGGGTCAAGTTTTTAAAAGAAAACATTTTTTCTAGGTTGGGGGTACCTCATGTGATGATAAATGATAATTTCTCACATTTTTGCAATAAACCATTTACTTCTTTGATGCACGAATATGGCATAACACACAAGGTGTCCACCACTTATCACCCACAGATTAATGGCTAAGCTGATTTGGCTAATAGGGAGAGAAAGAACATACTTGAGAAAACGTTAATCCGAATCGAAAGGATTGGTCACTTAGGTTGACCGACTCCTTGTGGGCTTACCGCACCGCTTATAAGACCATTCTTGGTATGTCTCCCTATAGGCTAGTCTGCGACAAGGCTTGTCACTTACTAGTGGAGATGGAGCACAATACATATTGGGCAATAAAAACTTTGAATTTCAACCTAAGACTTGTTGGGGACCGCAGAAAGTTGGAGATAAATGAATTGGAAGAAATTTGCAGAGATGTATATGAGAGCTCCAGAATTCACAAAGAGAGGGCTAAAATTTTTCACGACAAATCCATTTTCAGAAAAACGTTTGAGCCCGTATAAAAAGTTCTCTTGTATAATGCTCGCCTCTCAATCTTCCAAGGAAAACTTCGATCGAGGTGGGATGGCCCCTACATTGTCAAGGTGGCCAACCCACATGAAGCCATGGACATAGAAAACCCCGAGGATGGTAACAGCGAACTCGGATTAGGAAACCAACTGAACAGTGTTGCCTATAAGTGAAAATTACACTTTGACCCCTTGATGATTTCATATTTTTCATGAGGACAATTGATATTTGTTGAGCATAATTTGTAATTATTCTACCCCATCCCCTCTAGGTAGTGTCTTGCAACCTATATGTATAATTGTAAGGGAAGATCCATTACGTATCTCTTCCCATTAGGCAACAATTTTTAAGATTCCACATTCTCTTCGAAAGTCTCACAATTGGAGATCCTCAAGAACTCATTGAGTGTTTCAACATTGAATATGGAATTCAAGTTTTTCAAGTTCCATCCAGCACACTAGGGGTTTGGTTCGGTTATCGAAACACTACCTTCAGTAGTAGTGACAGTAGGAGGGCTCCAACCCTCTAACACATACACCCACACATGCTCGTTTATAGATTTCAGAAAAGCCCTCATTTGAGTCTTCCATTATGCATTATTATACCTATCAAAGAGTGGTGGTCTTATCACCGAATCGTCTTCCTTTTGAGAATCCATGGATAACCAACTGGTAGTTATAATGAATCTCAAATCACAAAATAACTAGGTCGAATAGGCATTTGCAATGAGTGTCTATATTAAGTGCAATTCAAGAAAAACCTACTCTGATACCAATTCTAAGGAAAAACAACACTTCACGTTAAAGGTCATTTCACTTGATTATACACAAGGAATCACACACCAGACATAGAGGGGGTGAATAGGTGAGTTTCAATTCGGCTTGGACAAACACCAATTTTAACCTAATTCTACCATAATTACCTTTACTCAAATTAATTAATCCACCAAGTCTGAGAACACCTTTTTAACAAGAACAAAATAAAACCCATCATGCAAATTGATGTATATAGTTATCAATTTATTTATTAACTATAAAACCCGAGTAAATTTGAATTTTTATGAAAAAAGGCAAAAACGGTAAATAGTCATTACCGTTTCAAAATCTAAATTTTAAATAGCCATTAAAATCTAAATTTTTCTAGAACTTGAATGATGAAACGAATACCACCGTTAGATTCGTTTCACGAAATCTAGTTGCCCAATCAATATTCGTTGAATTCTGAAATAGTCAAATTTTTTACGTTTTACGAGATGATCAGGTATCGTGTGACCTAAATAAATGAAACCGGAAATTAAATTTCAAAAATTTTAAAATAATTTAAAGTTAGTTCAAATAAAAATATTTTGAACTTAAACCAGGACGAAATCAGACCCAGAAATGAAGGACGTGTGGCACAACGAGGGCCAACCATCTAAAGGATATAAATAGGGGAGAAAAATCAAATTTTCTCCCCATGCCCATAAGATTTTCAAAAATAGAGAGGGAGAGAGAGAAAGGAGAAGAAAAATCAAGATATTCATCTTCTCTCTACGATCTATGACTTTTTGTTCATTGAATCAACTTGGGCCAAGAATTAAAGTTCATCTATGCGACGAGGGTTACGCCCATGTACCAAAAAACATAGATTTTGATGAAGTTCAAAAGATGGGATTTGGGAAAATCAAGGGCTAAGGCTTAATCTGGGTTCTTGAAGGTTTCTACCACCTGTTTTATACTTTAAAAGGTAGGGTTTCTTTCCTAATTAGGTTTGTTTCCAACCTAGAGTTGATATATGGAATTGGTAAGGTATTAGAGATGTAATCTCATGAATAACAATTACATATGGTATTTGAAATGTGAAAAATGGATATTAAGAATGGTTAAAATCAGTTATAACATGAATTGGATATGTAGAAATTACTTGTTTTTGATTTCTTGATAAATGTATTGATTGAGCATACTATGTGTTCACATTTATGCCTTGAAAGTGTTTGTTGAAATGTTTATGTTGATTAAGTGTGTTATTTGTATTGATTGTGTTATAACATGCTTGAGAGTTAACGTTGGTATATGCATATGATATATTGACATTGAGATAGTTAATTGTGGTTGTATGCTTATGATGTAATTGACCATGGAAAAACGTTGATGGATATTTATGTTGTTCATATTGTGCTCATGACATGTTGAACATGATAATGAAATTGCAATTGTACATTACATTTGCATATGCACGAGAAGCATCGCATTCGTGAGCATTTGATATGAGTGTGGGTGTGTGTGTGCATATTTTTAGATCAAACATCATTCTTGGTAGTTGAGACATGGACTCGGGAAGGTTGGACCTAGGTCCAGTTGAGTTGCATGAAAAACTTGTGTCGCGTATAGCAAGAAGGGCTAGATTCTCCCTAGGGTGCAAGACCCGGTTACTGGTTTATATACTTCCGACAGTTCAAGTCCAATAAAGTGTATTGGTGTGCGGAATCGAGTCTTCTCAATTCCATTCATTACATTAATCATCCTAAATCTAATGAATCAAACCAAGGGTTTTTAGGTTTCTGCGGTCATTAACTATATTCTAAACTTGAAGGTGCATTCTGAGAACACTTAATACGACTTTGTAGCTGTCTCTTCCCTTCCTTGACACTTACTGATCTTAATCTTTGAAGCTTGATGACAATGGAATTAGGTTGAGATTACATAAGACTTCATGAAATTAGCCAATTTAAAACATAATCTTAACAAATCATATTTTTATGAGAATGTCTAAACCAGTGTATACATGTTGGAGTTATGAACTTAGTATAGACTAATTGTGGGTCCGTTGCTAGTCATTTGGTGGAAAAAAATATGATTCAATTAGAGTTGATAGAGAAAATTAAATAAAATATTGCCTAATTTTTCACTTTTCCATACAAGATAATATATTTGGAGGCTCTAGCTCACATCTACTTGTATAAGTGGATTAGTACACAACACACCATTCAAAGGTAAGGGTTGGATGGACATAGCAAGAGTGTGGTGGTTGGATGAAATTAAATTTTTAAAATTTTCATGGAATAGATTGTTGGAATGATGGTTACATATGTAGCTTCATATGGAAAGGAGAATCACTCGATGGTCGGGTTGCTTTTTCAAACATACATATTCTTATGTATATACACAATGGTAATCGAAAGCATTAACTCTTTCCCTCTTAGCTCACATACTTACCTCTGCACACCCACCTCAATCTGACACAGATTAAAGGTTGGTTTTCGTGCATGTCACTGGTGTTCTATGTTTGTTCCCATGCTTTCATGTTCAGTTGATCTCAACAATTTATTAACTTATTTTCCCATTATTTGTTTACATATGTTGTAATGGAGTTCGTTTCTTCTCCCAATTTCTTATCTTAACAAAGGTTCTAATTTTTTCTCAGCTTTGGAGATAGAGGGTAGATTATTCTTGGGAGATCATATATTTTTCAATATAAAAAAAGGAGTAAAAATTATATTTGGTCCTTGAATTTTTGTCTTTGGTTTAAATTTGGTCCATGAACTTTAAATTGTCTCAAATTAATCCCTCAACTATCAATTTTGTCTCAATTAAATCCTTTTGTCCATTTTCACCATTAAATCAATGTTGAAATGGATCAGATTGAGCTAGTTTCCAGTTGATCTAATGGTGAAATTGATAGAAAAACTTAATTAAGATAAAATTGATAGTTGAGAAACTATATTGGGACTTCTAGGTGGTTTAGATTCTTGGCTTTATTGCCTGTCTCAATTAAATTCTTCTATGCATTTCCACTGTTAAATCAATACTGAAATGGATCCCATTGGGCTAGTCTCTAGTTGATCTAATGGTGGCAATAGAATGATTTAATTAAGATGAAATTGATAGTTGAAAGATTAAATTGAAACAATTGACAGTTTAGGGACCTAATTGAAACCATAGGTCCAGGACCAACTATCATTTTTACCCATGAAACAATTTTCCTTTGAATGTTTATAGTTTTTTGTTATGGATTTTCTTTTTTTTGCATTTTTTTTTGGTATAAAAGTGATGGGGATATTTTTATAGATGTTTAGAGGGAATATAAAGATTATTTTGTTTGATAGCAATAGATTTTTTTTTTTTGGCAAGTGTGAGGATTTTTTGCGACAACATCAATGTTATTGCCAACACCTTTGCTGTAATAAAATTGGACAAATTAAATATCATTTGCGGCGGCAAATTTGCTATTGCAACAAATGGTAACGCCACCACCAAAACCACTATGATTATTTGCAAAAACGGAATGCTACCACAAATACTTTTTGAGGCACCACAATAAATGGTGGAAGAATGCCGCCATTAGGACGCCGTAAAAAAATGTTTTTTCCTTTTTTGTTAGTGGAGTGTTATTACATTTTCGTGCAAGAAAAAAATATCATGGTCATATGTTTGAATGGGTACAAACTACAATGCATTGCACGTGAGCAACCTAAAGAATTTTATATGGAAGAAGCATGTACAACTTTGGTCGTAGAATAGGGAGAGATAGGCAGTGGATCTTCCCTTACGATTATACACTTAATTTGTACGACACTACCTAGAGGTGGGGTGAATAGGTTTTCAAATTTTAAACTTGGACCAACAACAAATTAAACCTATGTATGCCTCAATTACCTCTTCTCACAAAGATTGATCAATTAATAGTGAGAACCCCTTTTCAAACACCAAACCCCTGTAAGCCCATGAAGCAATATGTTATTAATTTGTCAATTAAATGCACAAACATTCAATCTCTCAAGATGGTTCCAATTTGTGTGCTCAAATTGCAAGTGTATATGGAAATAATCAAGATTAATAAATGCAATTTGTTGACGTGGAAACCCTCATCTAGAAAAACCATGGGGAATCTTTCTAAGGTTCACCAAAGCCTAATCCACTATCCTAAAGTCAGCTTACAAGTACTCAAGTATTATATCTCAACAATACAATGGTTAGATGCTCTTTTTCTTCAATAATCCTCTCTTTCAAAACTCCCTCTTTAATGTCTTGAATAACTTCACTTGAACTATCTACCGCACAGTTTATTTAGGCCTTGAGCATTCACAAGACGCACCTATGAATCTCGGTGTGTACACTTGCCAATGGGTTTGGTTCAACCAAGCAAGGTCTTCTTCTCCAAGATGTGAGTTTGGATAGGAATCACTAGGTGATTAACCTTTAAAAACTGATATTTCCATATACATTAAAAAGGGTAATTAAATGCATTTCACACTTAGTTGTTTGTAAAATAAATGTTTTAAGTAGTATAGGGTAAATTTGGGCATAATATGGAAGATAAAAATAAGAAGACAACTGAAATTGCGATAAATAAATGCAAGGCTTGTTTCTTTACTAAAGTTCAAAGGAAATACAACTCACCTTTCAAAGCTCAAAGGAAGCTAGAAATGTGAGTGAAGTTCATCTTAGTAAATAAAGAAAGAAGCTAAAGAAATGTAGAAGCTAGAGATCTCTTAACCATTACAAGACTTAGAAAGCAAAAATGGAAGAGGAAAATGGAACGGAACTCTAAAGTTCTCCAAAAGTGATTCTTTCCTCCTAAGCATAAGGGGTATTTTATAGACAAGGATGGGCGACAAAGGGTGGCAAGAAGGCGCAATCATCCACAACTTTAGGGTGTGAACATAACTTTCCAATTTCAGCAAGGTGTTCAGATGGTGGTGATAGGCATTTGGACCCCAGGATCTCTCTGTTTTTTTAGTCTGTTGGAATCACACTTGAGAAGGGGCTTTTGGACGCTGGTGGCAGGCATTCAGATGCCAATCACTGTCCCCCTCAATTTATTGCGGCCATATGTCTAGGGATCTTAGGCAGTTATGGGCATCTGAAATATGGTGGCTGGTGTTCGGATGCCTGTCTTTTGCTGGTTTTTTCACCTTTCCCCGAGTCCAATCTACTTTTCTACTTCCTTTTGCACCCCTTAACTTTGCAAAATCATATTCTTTCCCTATAAAAAACTAGGGCTGCAACTTGGGCTGGCTAAACCGAGTCCAACCCGAACAAAATAGGGCTTGGGTTAGGGTTTTTAAAACTTGTGTTGGGCTTGGGTCAAAAAACTTCAACCCGAATTCAATTTGGGCGGGCCTAGGGTTGAGGCATCGGGTTCAACCCGAATTAATAACTTTATAAATAAAATTTTAGATTTTCATCCTAAGGTTAATTTGAGACTCTGCGCCTCTGCCTACCTCACCCACTCTTAGTCTCTCTCACTCTCAGATCCCTCACCCCTACGCATCCTCCCTCTCTCAGCCTACTTCGTCTTCGTTATCTCAAAGTCTCAACCCTCTCTCAGCCACTTTCATCTTCGCCTCCCTCTCTGAGACTCCTCTCTTGCAGGGGACTGGTGGCAATGGTAGTAGTGTTCATCTTGTTATGTATTCTATTTGTGTTAAAAGAAGCCCAGGACCATTAAGGTCAAGATTGCTTAAGGTTCATAGATATGTCCACTGTTTCTTGTTGCTTGTTACTCTTTATGCGTGATTAGTGGTGATAGTGTGATGTTTTAAGTTTAATGTTTTTATGGGTCTAATTTCTATGTTTTATGGGATTATGCTTTGAGATCACTAGTTTTTTGGTGTGAAAGTAGATGATCAATAATCGTGCACTGTTATGAATGAAATATATGGATTATGTTTTATAAATTTGTAATTAATTCCCCCTTCTCTCTGTCTCTCTCGCAATGGACTGGTGACAATGGTTTTTATGTTAAAAACTTGATTGAAGTTGTTGGCTATTAATTTAGGTGAATATTATGTAATATGCGTATCAGGTTTAGAACAACAAACCTATTTTGGGCTCAACCCAAACTCAACCCAATTTGAACTCGTAAAGTAGCCCAAAATTAATAACTTGAAATCAACCCAAGCTCGCCTGAATTAAACTTGGGTAGTGCTCGGGTTGAGTCCCTCAACCTGAGGTAGGGTTATGGTTGGAGATTATATACTTAGGGCTGGGTTAGGATTGATTGTCCAACCCACCCAACTCACCCGAGTTGCACCCCTACAAAAAAACTTAGAATGATATAACTTTGAACTGCATTATGTTTACTTGTCTAGTCTTACTTATCAATGGTTGAATGAATCTAGCAAGCTAACATACTTTGTATAGTTGTTTGATTACCTATGGACATGTTGAGTCTTGCTATAGGCAATGCTTATAACTTCCTACAAGTATTTAAGTTAGGTCTTCATGTTATCCTTCATTTTTCACCCACAATTGTGCTTAACTCTGTGATTGAATATCTAACCCAGCTGGATGTTTTGTTTATGTCATTTAATTGATTATAGATAGGTGAAGTCCTGGCACCTTTGATATCTACAACTATGAGCATAACTTCAAAGTTACATTACTGAATCTAAGATAAATCATCATCTTCCAATTAACCTATTGTTAACACAAGGTTTAGCTACGATTTAATATTTGCACAGGTGTTGCATTCAAACACTCACGCATGATTCCAAAAACCTCCTAACTTTTCTTTATTGTCAAACACTTTGCACTATCTCTTGTACACAACTCGACACAATACAAACACTCCCTTTTAAACTTTATTGTGTCTTTGTCTCTATTGATCTTTTGTTTAAAATACCCCTATTAGTTCTCTGAGGATTCAATCTTGAACTTAACCGTGTAATCAGTACAACTCCACCGCTTATACATGGGCGTGCATATCTTTGGTTGAGTCAATTTTTCAGCCGCGTTTCCATGGAACTACAATATTTCTAAAATAAAACTAAAGAGACCTTGATTCTATAACTCCATTTTTTTTTTTTCTGTTTTGATTTCCTTTGATGTTTGTTGAGTTCGTTGGGTCTTTAAATCTATCTAACCCTTCCACACCCCAATCAATCATGGGTCCTTTTAGTAACAACTTGGCCAATAATCAGGGAGACCAAGAGGTAATCCCAAATGTGTGAACTTTACAGGAATATATGCATCCTACACAGAATAGTGTTCTTTCTTGTTTTGTCTTCCCTGAAAATGTACCAAACTTCAATATAAAGTTTGATACTGTCTAATTACTACCTCAGTTTCATGGCCTCGAATCAAAAAATTCATATTTACATATAAAAAGAATTCAAGGAGGAGTGTGCCACATCCCAAGACGATTCAAAAATGGCTCGATTGAAACTTTTCCTTTTTCTCTAAAGGATAAAGCTAAACAAAGACTAAATTCTTTGAAATCTCAATCAATACCAAATTGGCAAGTTTTGCAAACTAAATTTTTCAAAAACAAATTTCCTATACATCGTACTAATGCACTCAAAAGACAAATCATAAATTTCTTTTTTACAGAGGGAGAAACATTTTACCAATATTGAGAGAGATTTAAGAATCTCCTCCAATCTTGCCCCCATACTACTTTTGAAAGTTGGACTTTAGCCAAGGATCAAAAAATATCGTTTTGGTGTATTATTTTGGTCACATAGCAAACGGAAACATTTCAGCGTGTTTTGGAAACGTCTCAACCCGTTTCAGAAACATAATGAAAAAAATAAAAAATTTAAGAATTATTTTTCTAAAACATTAATGGAATTATATTAAACTATCTTGAAATACGTTGAAACATTTCAAAACAATTGTGCAAATGCATTGAAATATTATAATACATTTAAAAACATTATGGAATACCTCGAAATATTATAATTTCGATTTCATCACTGTTTTCCTTTTGGTCTCCTATCATTTCGAAACATTTCGAATGTTTCGAAATGATATCTTGATCTTTGACTTTAGCTATTTTTTTTAATGATGTTTTCCCTTCATGTTTAAGAAAATTTGTAGAAATGATGGCCCAAGGGGAGTTCATGGGCAAAAATTCGGATGAGGCCTTTGAATTCTTTTATACCATCTCTGAGAGTTCCCAAATGTGGGACTCACTGACCACTAATACCAGACCATCCATTTCCCTAGGGAAAATCCTTTTTGAAGGAAGATGATGGCCTTAGGGTAAAAATAGCCACATTATTTCATAAATTGGAAGCCCTAGAAATGAAAAAAGTGAATGCAGCAGTTGTTGTGTCTCCCACTGAGCAAGTATGCGGGATTTGTGCCTTGTCAAGACATCCCAAGGGGGAATGTCCAACAATACCCACATTTAAGGATGTGCTAATGGAGCAATCCAACGCAATCTCTAACTTTGGCAAACCTAACTTTAACTCCTATTCTAAAACTTATAATCCAGGATGGCAGAACCACCCAAACTTTAGAACAAGAAACACACAACCTCCTGTAAACCACCAACAATAAGGACCACCAGCTCCACCTCAAGGCCCTCCTATATACCCATTTTACCAACCTCCACATTAGAGGAGTCTCGAGGATATTCTGAATCAATTCATGCATAGATAAATTAGTTTCAATACTCAATCGACATGGTCATTGAATGACTTCAAGGCCCAAACTTCACAATCCATAGATGACATTAAGAGTCATTTAGTTAAATTGACTCAATCAATCAGCATATCAAAGAATGGCAAGTTCAAACCAATGCCTCTTCTCTATCTAAGTCGTCTCCTAGCTAGGTTCAAGCTATTACTACATTAAGAAATGATAAGGTGATTGAAAAGACCATTCCTCCCAAAGAAATGAACCAGTTGTCAAGTCTACACTAGAACCTCAAGGTCAAACTGCGTAGAAAAAAGAGAAGGAACCACCATGCCTTATTCCTTTACCTTTTCCTCAACGAGTAAAAATCCACAAACTTTAAAAAATCATGCAGAGATTTTTGAACTCTTTAAACAAGTGAAAATCAACATACCCCTGTAGGATGCAATGAAACAAGCGTCATCATATGCCAAATTTTTGAAAGACTTGTGCATCATGAAAAGGAAGACCAATGTGCAAAAGAGGGCATTCCTCATAGAACAAGATAGTTCTATCATCCAGAACAAGGCCCTTCCTAAGTACAAAGATTTGGGTAGTCCAACTGTTTCATGAATAATATAAAATTTCAAGATTAAGCAAGTTTTGCTTGATTTTAGGGAAAGTGTCAATTTACTCCCATATACTATTTATGAACAACTAGGTCTAGGAGAGCTTAAACCTACCAGTATCACTTTACAACTAGCTAATTAGTCTGTCAAAACAAGATGGGTAGTTGAGGATGTACTTGTCCAGGTTAATAAATTTTATTTTTCTAGACACCCAACCTGCGATGCACACTAGCACTCAAATACCTGTCATTTTAGGCTAGCCATTCCTAGCCACTTCTAATGATTTGATTAATTGTAGTAATAGAGTGGTGAAACTCTCTTTTGGCAATATGACATTGGAGTTAAACATTTTTAATATTGCTAAATAGCCAGGGAAAGAGGAAGATATACATTAAGTGAATTGCATTGAGTCATTAACGTAAAATCATTTTGATGATGCAGTTATTGTAAATAAGTTGGAGTCACATGCATATGATGGAATGTTCAAGTCTATGATTGATACTGATTCTATAACTACTTCTGAGTCTTTTGTAAATATGTCTTTTGTGGGGACATGGGTCCCAAAATTTAAAGGATTATCACCAAGTGGCACAAAGTCTGTCTTATCAAATGTCACAGCACCTAAATCAGAGTTGAAACCCCTCCCAATTGACCTGAAATATGTATTTTGAGGGAGAAAAAAACTTACCCAATGGTGATATCCTCAAAATTTTCTAAATCACAAGAATTAGAATTGATAAGTCATTAAAAAGCATCAAAGTGCAATCGGATGGACCGTCACTTATATCAAGGGAATAAGTCCTCTTCTCTGTACTTATTATATATACTTGGAGGAGGACTCAAAACCATCTTGTCAACTGCAACAAAGGTTAAATCCACATCTCAAGGAATTTGTGAGGGCTGAAGTGCTTAAATTGCTAGATGCGGGTATCATGTACCCCATCCCTGATAGTAAATGGGTAAGATCTACCCAAGTAGTGCCCAAGAAATTGGATGTCACAATGGTAAAAAATGAAGAGAATGAGTTGGTCCTGATGCGTACTTTCACAGGTTGGTATATGGGTATAGACTACAGAAAATTGAACTCTCTTACATGAAAGGACCACTTTCCTCTACCTCTTCTAGACGAAGTTCTTGAAAGGATAGTTGGACATGTTTTTTTATTGTTTTTTGGACGGGTACTCAGGATACAATCAAATTGGAATTGCGCTAGATGACCAAGAGAAAATCACGTTCACATGTCTTTTTGGTACTTTTGCATATAAGAGAATGACATTTGGGCTGTGCAATGCTCCAGCCACATTTCAAAGGTGTATATTGAGTATTTTCGATGACATGGTGAAACACTTTCTGGAGGTTTTCATGGATGAATTTTCTTTGTACGATGACTCATTTGAATTGTGTTTGCATAATCTTCAAAAAGTCCTCACACAATGCGAGGACACCAATCTTGTTTAAAATTGGAAGAAATGTCACTTTATGGTGACACAAGAGATTGTTTTAGGTTTTATTGTCTCATCAGAGGGGATTAAGGTTTATAAATCTAAAATTGACTTAATAGGTAATCTTTCCCCATCTAGGACAGTTAAAGACCTTAGGTCATGTAGGGTTCTATAGAAGATTCATAAAATATTTCAATTTAATATCTAGACTAATGTGCAATCTTCTGTGTCAGGATGCATCAATTGAATGGAATGATGCGTGCCAAAGGGATTTTGACAATTGAAAGACATGCTTAATTTCTGCACCAATCATGCAACCTCTTGACTGGTCTTTACCTTTGGAACTCATGTGAGATGCTAGTGTTTATGCTGTTGGAGTTGTTCCAGGACAAAGATAGGACAACGAACCCTATGTGATTTACTATGCAAGCAAAACTTTGAATGATACACCAATGAATTATTCTACAAAAAAGAAAGAATTTATTGTAGTAGGATTTGCTTTAGATAAATTCAAATCATATTTAGTTAGATCCTCAATTATGCTTTTTACTGACCACGCAGCTTTGAAGTACTTACTTACGAAGAAGGATGCCAAACCATGCCTCCTTCGATGGAAACTTCTGCTTCAAAAGTTTGATCTCATTATCAAAGACAAAGAAGTGGAGAATATGGTAGCTGACCATCTATCAAGGCTGAAATATGACAAAAGAGGAACTTCGGCTAATTAAAAAAACCTTTCCTAATGAGCAACTCTTTGCAATCACTGAGGTGCCATGGTATATGGATATTGCCAATTATTGGCCACATGTATCATTCCTTTTTACTACACCTCGGCCGATAAGCAAAAAATTTTAAGAGAGGTACAAAATTTCTTTTGGGAGGATCCTTAGTTATTTAACTATTGTAAGGATCAAATCATAAGACATTGAGTACCCAACTAGGAAATAGGCCAGGTTGTCTCTTTCTGCCATTTTGAAGCTTGTGGTGGGCACTTTTCTGGCCCACTCTCTTTAAAGATGTACATGCTTTCTATCCAATTTATGATAGATGCCAAAGGTTGGGAAGTATTTCTAAATGAAACATGATGCCCCTAGAGCCTATTTTAATCATTAAATTTTTTTACTGTTGGGGTATTGATTTTATGGGACCATTTCTCCCCTCTTTTGGATATCGATACATTTTACTTGCCATTGATTACAATTCCAAATGGATTAAGGCGATTCCTTGCCGAAATAATCATCATCGCATGGTGGTTAGGTTTTTGAAAGAACATATCTTGTCCTAATTTGGAATCCATCAAGCCATTATAAGTCATGGGAGTGCACATTTTTGTAATTGTCTATTTAAAAATTTAATGAAAAAATATTTGATTTCGCATAAAGTAGTTTCCCCCTATCTCCCATAAACAAAAAGACTAGCTAAACTAGCCAATCGAGAAACCAAACATACTTTGGAAAAAATGGTAAACTCAGACCACAAAGATTGATCCTTACGACTAACTGATGCGTTTTGGGCATACCACACTACTTATAAAAAATTTTTAGGAATGCTTCCTTATTGGCTGGTTTACTGCATGTAGAATTGGAACATAGAGCTTAGCAATCAAGATGATAAATTTTGATCTAGAAAAAGTCGGTGCATCCAGAAGACTTCAAATAAGTGATTGGATGAATTACGAAATGAGGCATATGAAAATGCCAAGATTGAAAAGGCCTGGATGAAAATTTTTCATGATGAAAACATTGTGCGAAAATCCTTTACCACTCCTAAAAAGTCTTATTGTACAATTCAAGGCTCCACCTATTTCCTGGCAAGTTAAGGTTTAGGTGGACGGGGCCCTATTTAGTTAAACAGGTATTTAAACATGCAGTTGTTGAGATAGAAAAACCATCAAATGGTAATGCTTTTAAAGTTAATGGTCAGCAACTTGCACCATTTCAGGACAGATTTGTTAGAAATGTGGATTCCATTGACTTAATGGAACCACGCATTATTCTCTGAACCAAGCAATGATTTGTAAAATAATGTATATATATTGTGCAAATATCAATTTTATTGTTTGTTTTGTAGGATCCAGAACATATTTCCTTCATTTTACCCTTTTATTTTGAACTTCTACATGAGAATTTTCACATTGAGGACAATATCACATTTAGGTTGGGGGAGACAAAAATGGGAATGTCAAGGAAATGGGAATGTAAAAAGTTCAACTATTTCTTTTATACGTGTATAATTTTATAAATGTTTGTGCTTTTATAAATAAACGTGTTATTTTGAACTTTTATAAATAGGTGTGTTATTTTTGTGCCTCTATAAATATGAATGTGTTATTTTGTGCTTTTATAGATAGGTGAGATAATTATTATAGATTTTAAATTATTTTTTTTCAATTTACAGGAAAATTATTACACTTAATTAGAAAACCATAAATTCCAGCAAGCAAGAGCCGAGAGCAAGAAAACAACAAAACAACAGTGTCCATTGTCCAGATACCTAGACGTGATTATAAATACTATAGTTCACTGATCTGTGACTTTTCAAGCTCCTCCATTTTAGTTTCTTCAACCCTAGCCCCTCATAACCCCTCTCCATCCATAGATCTTCATTACCCATCCATTTTTCTTAGATTCTAGCATGATTAAACATCAAATCTAGCCCTTTTAGCTTGCTTTCACCCATCAAAAGCCAAAATCAAAGCCCTCATTTTACCATAAAGCTTCAAATCAGATGGATCCTAAAAAGAAGTCCATTGCTTGGAAATCACAAGCAAGTTCAAGTAGATCACAGAGGGAGGCACCTCCACCACCTTAAGAAGCTACGAGGCAACAAGATTCGAGCAGAGACAAGTGTCGAAGCGATGGGTCCATTCTGAATTTGAATCTTATATTGTTGAAAATCTTTAACACCAGTTATGGTATGAACAATATTTTGAATCAAAAACTATTGTAAATGAATGGAATGTTATCTGTGAAGACTTTGAACATTTGGGCAATAGGCAAGATTTGGAGAAAAGAGGTTGGACTAGTTATTTGAAAACTGTGGGCATTGGTTATGAATGCATTGCGAGAGAATTCTATAGGAATGTCGAGGTTATTGAGTCTAAGAGGTTTGAGACATATGTTAGGGGAGTAAGGTTCCAAGTAAGTATGGGTACCATTGTGAACCAACTTAAGCCAATAAGGAAGGAATCTAATGCCCAATATCCCACCAATCCTCCCTTCATTTGTCTAGATTGGGGGAGAATTGACCAACAACTCAACCTTTGTATAAGGAACAATGACCCAACATTTACATGGGGAAGGCGTGGAAAATGCATTAAACAAGGGGATTTAACAGACAAATATCTAATTTTGAATTTAATTAATGTTTCTAATCTCATGCCTCAATCCAAGAAGAATCAAATTTACATTGAGAGGACTAGGTTGCTTAACTCTTTTGGTATGGGTCATTCCATCGATTTGCCAAATTTAATCATGGAATAGATGGTTTTGACAATTTAGAACAAGAAACCCTAGCATATTAGTATTTTGGTGAGTAACATGTGTCGTGGAAATTTATATCAATTTCATATAATTACCATAATCCATCACAATGTCAATACACCAACTAGCACATATTAACATTTATATCCAATACAAACCACAAGCATGTTATTACATCATCTATGTCAATAACCCACTTCATTCTCAAGGCACAATATCAACACATAGCATGCCCATTTAATATCAGATTCCAAGAAATTACACAAGTAACTTCCACATATCAAATTCTAGTTAGAAATTGGTCTAAGTCATTTCTACACCCAATTCTTCTTTTCCATAACCATAGAAAAGTCATAGGTCATTTTATGCACCAAACCCTTTCCTATGGACACCATAGGTTAGAAATAAACCAAAGTAGGAGGGAACCATACCTCTTGAAGCGTAAAACGGAGAGTATAACCTTCAAGAAGACCTCCCAAGCCCAAGAATACCTCTCAAGCCCCAAAAACATTGATTTCCTCAAAATCTCTCCTTTGGGTCTTCGGTGAAATCCTTCCTTCTTGGTATGGCTACGTAGCCCTCATCGCGGTGATCGACTTTAACTCTTGGTTCGAGGGATTCCAACCGGTGGAACTTCGTGAATCGTAGGGAGAAGGTAGAAGTTTTAAATTTTCTTTTTTCTCTTCTCTCTTTTCTCTTCAAACGTGTGAAACCAGCTGATCAAGTGGGGAAGATCAGATATTTCCCCCCCTATTTATAGTCTTTAATTGCGTGGTCCACGTTGCACCGCATGTTTCCTATTTTCGGGTCTATTTTTGTTCCAAAATGAATTAATTTCACCACGGTTTAAGTTCAAATTAATTTTATTTGAAATTTTCTTCAATTATAAGAAAATTTTATAAATTTTATTTTTGGAGACGTTTTTTCGGTCATCTGACACCCAGTTGCCTTATAAAACGTGAAAAATTTGACTATCTTAGAATTCGACGAAAATTGACAGGGTAACTAAATTTCGCGAGACGAATCCAACGGTGAGGTCCATTGCATCATTCAAGCTCTAGAAAAATATGAATTTTAAATTAACATTATAGTGATAAATTACCATTTTACCCTTTTTCAGAAAAAATTTAAATTTACCCGAATTTTACATTCTTCCCCCCTTAAAAGAATTTTATCCCCGAAATTCACACACACATACAATTCAATCACATACATATGCGACAAGTATTATATACTCACAACTACAAAAAAGTACCTCCATCCTCGAATAAGAAAGGATATCTGGTACAGATAATGTCTTCGCGCTCCCATGTCGCCTTCTTTACTCATCGGTTCTGTCATAGCACCTTTATTAGTCTCACGGTCTTACCTTGCAAAACTTGATCCCAGCTATCCATGATGCGCACCGGTCCCTTCTCCAATGTACCATCTGTATTAACAACAAACTCCTCTCAATCCACCACATNTACAAACCACAAGCATGTTATTACATCATCTATGTCAATAACCCACTTCATTCTCAAGGCACAATATCAACACATAGCATGCCCATTTAATATCAGATTCCAAGAAATTACACAAGTAACTTCCACATATCAAATTCTAGTTAGAAATTGGTCTAAGTCATTTCTACACCCAATTCTTCTTTTCCATAACCATAGAAAAGTCATAGGTCATTTTATGCACCAAACCCTTTCCTATGGACACCATAGGTTAGAAATAAACCAAAGTAGGAGGGAACCATACCTCTTGAAGCGTAAAACGGAGAGTATAACCTTCAAGAAGACCTCCCAAGCCCAAGAATACCTCTCAAGCCCCAAAAACATTGATTTCCTCAAAATCTCTCCTTTGGGTCTTCGGTGAAATCCTTCCTTCTTGGTATGGCTACGTAGCCCTCATCGCGGTGATCGACTTTAACTCTTGGTTCGAGGGATTCCAACCGGTGGAACTTCGTGAATCGTAGGGAGAAGGTAGAAGTTTTAAATTTTCTTTTTTCTCTTCTCTCTTTTCTCTTCAAACGTGTGAAACCAGCTGATCAAGTGGGGAAGATCAGATATTTCCCCCCCTATTTATAGTCTTTAATTGCGTGGTCCACGTTGCACCGCATGTTTCCTATTTTCGGGTCTATTTTTGTTCCAAAATGAATTAATTTCACCACGGTTTAAGTTCAAATTAATTTTATTTGAAATTTTCTTCAATTATAAGAAAATTTTATAAATTTTATTTTTGGAGACGTTTTTTCGGTCATCTGACACCCAGTTGCCTTATAAAACGTGAAAAATTTGACTATCTTAGAATTCGACGAAAATTGACAGGGTAACTAAATTTCGCGAGACGAATCCAACGGTGAGGTCCATTGCATCATTCAAGCTCTAGAAAAATATGAATTTTAAATTAACATTATAGTGATAAATTACCATTTTACCCTTTTTCAGAAAAAATTTAAATTTACCCGAATTTTACATTCTTCCCCCCTTAAAAGAATTTTATCCCCGAAATTCACACACACATACAATTCAATCACATACATATGCGACAAGTATTATATACTCACAACTACAAAAAAGTACCTCCATCCTCGAATAAGAAAGGATATCTGGTACAGATAATGTCTTCGCGCTCCCATGTCGCCTTCTTTACTCATCGGTTCTGTCATAGCACCTTTATTAGTCTCACGGTCTTACCTTGCAAAACTTGATCCCAGCTATCCATGATGCGCACCGGTCCCTTCTCCAATGTACCATCTGTATTAACAACAAACTCCTCTCAATCCACCACATGAGTCGGATCTGGGGTGTATTTTCAAAGCATGAAGACATAGAATACCAAGTGAACACCCAACAGATTTGGCGATAACGCCAATCGGTAAGAAACTGTACCAACCCTCTCAAGTACTTCGAAGGGCCCGATATACCTCGACCACAACTTTTCCCACTTGCCGAATCTGACCACTCCTCTCTTAGGCATTACCTTCAAGAAGACATGATCTCCCACCTCAAACTCTAAAGGTCACCGCCGTCTGTTGACAAAGCTTTTCTATCGGCTCTAAGTCGTGAGAAGACGCTTATGTATCAAGTCTACCTTCTCTAAGGTGTCTCTAACTAATTTTGGACCGGTAGAAGGTCTCTCCCCTACCTCCGTCCAACAAACTAGAGAATGACAAGGCCTCCCATATAGTGCCTTATAGGGTGTCATCTATATGTTTGTCTGGTAACTATTGTTGTAGGTGAACTCCACTAAGGGAAAATATTCTTCCCAGCTACTCTTGAGATCTAGGACACATGCCCGTAGCATGTCTTTTAAAGTCTGGATGGTCCTCTCCAACTGACTATCCGTCTGGGGATGAAAAATAGTACTCATCATCAACTATGTCCCCATGGCTCGCTAAAAACTCTCCCAAAAATGAGCCATGAACGTGGAATCCCGATCCGATACTATAGATACAGGCACCTCATGCAACCGGATAATCTCTCGTATATACAACCTGCAAAATTTCTCCAATGTGAAAGTCATCTGCACAGCCAAAAAGTGTGCCAACTTTATAAGCCGGTCCACTATCATCCACACAGCGTCATGTCCCCATGATGTTCGTGGCAAGTGAGTCACAAAATCTATTGTGACGTGCTCCCACTTCCACTCAGCTACCTCCAAAGGCTAGAGTAACCTTGCTAGTCTCTGGTGTTCAGCTTTCACTTGCTGACATGTGAGACATCGGCTAACAAAATCTTCAACGTGTCTCTTTATCTCACTCTAACAGTATTGGCGATGAAGATTATGATACATCTTCATGCCATTTGGATGCACCACAAAACGGGAGCAATGGAACTCTCTAAGAATCTCCTCTTTCAGCTCTGCAGACTGGGGAACCACAATCCTTTCTCTAAACCGAAGACTACCATTCGTATGAATGGTCCAACTCTCGTCACCTGCACCTGACTGTACTCGATCCCTAATGGATAAAATCTCTATATCCTTTCCCTGGGACTCGATCACTTTGCTTAGTAGGGAAGATGTAGACACCAAACTCCCTAAAACATCCTGAGCCTGACCCCGATAATGTTGTCCAAACTACCCTAAATTCTCGAGCATCTGCCATTCTTGGGAAGCCACATAAGCCACAACTCCCTATGACTTCTGGTTAAGTGCGTCAGCCACCACATTTGCCTTACCGGGATGGTAATGCAAAGTAAAATCGTAGTCTTCTAAATACTTCATCCACCTGTGTTGCCTCATATTGAGGGCCCGCTATGTAAATATATACTTCAGACTCTTATGGTTTGAAAACACTTCAAACTATTCACCATATTAATAGTGACACCAAGCCTTCAAGGCAAAGATTATGGCCGCCAACTCCATGTCGTGTGTAGGGTAATTATGCTCGTGGTTCTTTAACTGTCAAGAACCATAAGTCACCACCCTCCCGGACTGCATCAAAACACAACCTAACACGTCTCCGGAGACATCACAGTATACCATGTACATCTGTCCCCTCTCCGGAACTATCAAAATAGGAGCTGAAGTAAACCTCCTCTTTAACTCCTCGAATACCTTCTCACACGAATCATCCCACTGAAACCTCACCTCTTTCCGGGTCAACTTAGTTATTGGTGTATCTAGTCGGGAGAAGTCCTCGATGAACTTTCTGTAATACCTCGCCAATCCCAAGAAACAACGTATTTCGAAGACTGACTTTGGCCTTTCCCAATTCATGACTGTCTCAACCTTCTCCGAGTCCACAGATACACCCAAAACTGACATCACGTGTCCCAAAAAATTTTACCTCTGTAAGCCAAAATTCATACTTGCTAAACTTGGCGTATAACTGGTGATCTCTCAAGGTCTAAAGAACAACCCTCAAGTGACCCTCATACTCCTCCTCAGATTTGGAGCAGATCAAGATGTCTTCAACAAAGACCACGATAAACTGATCTATGTAGGGGTAGAATACCCTATGCATGAGATCCATGAATGCCGTCGGGACATTCGTCAGTCCAAATGGTATCACGGTGAACTCAAAATGCCCATACTGCATTCTGAACACAGTCTTAGGGATATCTGCCTCCTTAACCCTCAACTGATGATAACTGATGCGGAGATCTATCTTGGAGTAGACCCGCGCCCCTCTCAACTGATCAAACAAATCATCAATCCTCGGCAAAGGGTACCTATTCTTGATAGTAACCCTATTCAACTGTTGGTAGTCTATGCATAGTCGAATGGCCTTGTCCTTCTTCTTAGCAAATAACACTAGAGCGCCCCAAGGTGAAGTGTTCGGTCTAATAAAGCCCCTGTCTAACAATTCTTGTAAATTGGACCTTGAGTTCTTGTAACTCAGCTGACGCCATCCTATGTGGAGTCATAGAGATAGACGATGTATCGGAATGCAACTTAATGCTGAAGTCTACATCTCTATGAGGAGATAATCTCAATAGTTCATCCAAAAAAATATCCTCATACTCATAGACCCAACTCCTGTCTATCTTTGTCCTCCAGGGTAAGGCTTGTTAGCCAACCCATCAATTGACTGTGCCAACGTGAATGATACACTACTTGGGGTAAAAATGTCATGTTTTTCCCCCTAAAACTTGAAATAAACAACCTCGAGGGTGTAGGTGGTGACCCTCTTCCGATCACAATCAATGACGACTCGGTGTGCCGCCAACTAGTCTATCCCAAGTATGACATCAAACTCTGACATGTCCATGACTCTAAGGTCTACAGTGAGTAGAATCCCAAAGATCTCTAACTCACCACCCCGACATATCTGATCAACACTCACCCTAGTTCCTAGGGGATAACTCACATGCAAATGACTCTTCTAAGGTTTCAACCTCTAAGCCCAAATCCTTCACACATGATGCAACAATAAAAGAATGAGATACACCAGAGTCAAATAATACCCTTACCCATAAGCAAGAGAGTAGAAATGTACCCTGAATGACCGACTGATCTGCTGGCTTAAACTGAGGCACAATGGTGTAGACATACCCATGGGTCCCCGAAGTCTCGGCTTATGAGCCCTGTCCTTGACCTTGATCCTAACCCATGCTCTGGCCCATCTGGCTTGATTATGGAGTCCCCGCTCATGAAGTAGTAGGGGCCTGTGCAGCACCCTGAAACTGGTACTGACTTCCCTGGCCCATGGTGGGGTAGAGAGGAACAAAGTGCATCTGTGCATGGCCCACTGAAGACTGAGACTGGGATGCTCTATAGTTCTGAGATTCCTATCATTGAGGACAATTCCGCTTCATATGCCTCAATTGATTGCAATGATAGCAAGTCCGTTGGCCTGCTTCGTAGGAAGACCCCTGATTTCTCCCGCTTTTGGAGGATTGACCTTGGCCTTGGCCTTGATAGTCGCGGCCTTGTGGAGTCGTCGAAGTCCTTTGCTTCTTCCCCGAACTTGAAGAAGATTGGCCCTCCTTCTTCTTGTCTTTAACACTTGCTTCCAGGATGTTCCGTGCATCATGTGAAACTCAGAAAAATTTGAACTTTTTCTTAGAAAGGGCAGAATGGTAATTTGATATCCTAATGCGTATTTAAAATACTCATGTTCTAGACCTCGGATGAGAAAATGGAGTTCGTCGTTGGATTCGTATCACAAAATCTAGTCACCCTGTCAAATTTCATCAAATTCTAAGATAGTTAGATTTTTACACGTCGTCCGCTACGAGGCAAATGACATTTTAAAGGTCCCCAAAAAAATGAATTTTTTAAAATTTTCTTAAAATTAAGTTAAAGTTCCAATAAAATTAATTTGAACTAAATTTGAGATATAACGAATCGTTTCGGGACGAAAAACGAACCCAGAAGTCAAAAATATGCGGTGCGATGTGGATCGCATATTCGGGACTATAAATATCTACTTAAATTAGATATTTTGGGAAAAATATCTCATTGTTCTTGACCCTTGTCCGGCCATAGAGAGAAGAGAGTGAAAAGAGAGAAAACAAGTAAGTTTTTCAAGCTTCAATCCAAGATTCTCGGAGTTCCGTCGGTCGGAATTCGTCGAGTCAAGAATCAAAGTTCATCTCATCGACGAGGGCTACGTGTACGTACCAAGAAAAGTGGATTTCACCGAACATTCAAAGAAAAGACTTTGGAGGAATCAAAGGTTCTTGGGCTTGTTTTGACGTTTTTAGAAGTTCTACCACTTCCTACACGCTACAAGAGGTAGGGTTCTTCCTACTTTGGTTTTACTCCTATCTTAAGGGTTTATTTTTATGGCTGAAATATGAATGATTTGTGGATGATTGGTGGGCTATCTAGTGTCCGTTTATAGACTGTTTAAGGGGTTGCTTAGTGGCGGAATCGTGGGCTATTTAGTGGCTGATTTATGAGCTGTTTAATAGTTGTTTTAAGGGGCTGTTTATGACTATTTTATGGGCTATCTTATGGCTGCTTATTGGGGCTGTTTTATGGCCGTTTAGGGGCTGAATTGTGGACTACTTAGTGGCTGAATTGTGAGCTGCTTAGTGGCTAATTTGTGGGTTGTTTAGTGGCTAAATTTTGGGCCACTATGGGCTGATTTTTATGTGAGTTGTTATGTGCTATATTTTTCCTTTTAAATTAAGTGTGTTTTTGACATAGATTATGTAATAACGTGCTTGTCAATTGTGTTGAATAAAAATGTTGACACATGTTAGTTGATGTTTTGACATTGTGATGAAATTTTAGAAATTATTTGCATGTGATATAAATCGTCATGGTAGACATTGATATGTAGAATTTGTTCCTTTGGTATGCATTGTAATATGGACATGGAATTGACATCACATTTATGGGCATGAGTCATGAGTCATGAGTGTGGGTGTGTGTATGCATGGTTAATCAAACATCATTCTTGGTGCACGAAAGAAAAAACTTGTATCGGGTATAGCAAGAAGGGGTAGATTCCCCCCTCGGGTGCAAGACCCGGCGACTTGGTTATACACTCCCCTGTAGTGAAATTCTGGAAAAGTGTAGTATGGTGTACGAAATCGGCGCTATAAAATCCAAAATTCGTTGCCCAACAAGACATAAGATTTTGATTTATAAGTACTCATACAATGAGTAACACCCATCAATGATTTGGTTTTATAATAAAACAACTTTTATTTCAAACGATCATTTGGTGGATTTTTTCGTCAATTGACGGATTCAGTATACCTTGGCATTGCATTGTGTCGTGGGAGTTGGTGATGACTTGGGTTTAAGTTCATGAGTGAGTATCATCTCATTTCATGACATGACATGGTTGCATTCCACATTTATTGCATATTCTTATATGGAATGATTGTTAAATATTGTTTGTTACTTATACACACCACATATGCATCTAAGATGAGGAGTAGCCTCTGTAGGAATTATTCTAATGGACATTGGCTCACCCTATACGGGAAAATATTTCAGGTGGAAGAGATACACCAGTGGATGGCTCCAATTTGGACTCTCATGTTTGAAGAAAGCCGAATGTGGCTTTATTTTGTGTTAATGTAAAATATTTGTGAAAATAATATTTTGGGCATGTAATCTTTTACAAATAATTGTAATAGAACTTATATAGAATATTGTTAAAATAACCTTGCATGTTTTGATATAAATATGGATAATTGGACCCGGTGTGACCAATGTTTACTTATAATTGGACCCGGTGTGATCATTGTCGAATATTGAACCTCGGATGGGTCGTGTTATTATATGATTGCACAGATTGAGTTTTGGGTAGAGCTTCCCGTACAAAGGAGACTCTACCCGAATTTCGTCAAAATTATGGTTCCCGATAAATGGGGCACAATAGTGTGATATCGAATTACTCGGTATCCATGGGTATTCCGTGGGTTGATGGGTAATCAACGGACCCCCGGATTTTGGGGTGTCACACATCATCTACCTCTCTCTCAATGGTCATAGATGTCTTGACCATCGAGTCCAAGTCTTGCAAGCAGAGGCCCACAATTTTACCCCGGATGGACAACTTCAAGCCATCCTCAAACTTCCTCACCTTGGTCATGTCTGTGGCCACATAATTGTCGGCAAAACGGGCTAATTCTATGAACTTAGCCACATATTCTAATACCGTCATAGTCCCTTGTCTCAAATTCAGAAACTCCCGAGCCTTAGCTTGCCGGACAGATGCCAAAAAATATTTACCCATGAACAGCTCTCAAAATTCTCCCCATGTCATTGCCTCCAACTTCTTCGAGGCTTTAGCCCAATCCCACTATCGCTGGGTTTCCCCTTCCAGTTGGAATGCAGCTACCATTATTTTAGAGGCATCGGAGATGATCTCCATAGCCTCCAAAATTTTGTCAACTTGCAGGAACCAATGATCGACCACCATCGGGTTCGCCCCTCCCATGAAAATCGTGGCTTGTGTGCCTTAAACTTCTGGAGGTTACTTGAGCCTCCTTGGCCCACTTTTGCACTAGTCTGTGCAATTATAGCAGCTGCAGCACTAGCCTGTGCAATGGTGGCAATCGCAGCATCAATAGCCTCCACAAAAGCTTGATGATCAAAGGCCGGTGGTGGTTGATTGTTGTTCCTCCCACCGCCTCAACGTCCCCTTTCTCATTTTGCCATCTACACGCATGTAAGATAGCAATTGAACCTCATAGAGTATCCCTAGATGGGAATCAAGTATAAACTTTGAGATTTCTCTCCTTGTCTCACTAGTAAAGTGTATGCCACCATTAGTAGATATTTACACCTTGAACTATCCCGTTCATCCCTTTTTCTGAACCCTAAGGTTATGTTTTCTAACCCTAGTGTTCCTCCTTTCCATATACATTTCACCATGCATATAATCCACATAACATATAGCATATAACATGTAGCAATTTAAGCACATAACATGAAATGCATAATGAATGCAATGGTCTAAACCTATGCCCATCAAACCCTAGGTATATCGTATATCTATGCTTTGATACAAAGCTGTGACGCCCCTAAAATCGGGGGTCCTTTAACAACCGTTGACCATCTGTCAACCCGCGAAATTACCCGTGATTGTCACACAATCAGACATCATGTCATTAACATCCCCTTAGTCGAGATCACAACCCACGAGTGCAACCCGTGTATATTTTTCCATTTAATCCAACCGGACCCAATGTACCACAATTTGTACTTATATTATGTCCATTTATATCCTAGTAACCAAAGAATCTATAGCCTAAAGGTTTGACAAAGTAATTTTAAAATTTCAGATTTTTGGAAAGTGTACCGGTACGAGTTACCCACTGGAAAAGCCATATCGGTACGGGTAATCCACTGGAAAAATCCATACCGGTACGGGTAACCCACTGGACCTTGTCATGCCAGTACGCTATACCGGTATGTTTTGCCGACTTTTGCCTATTTCACTTGTTTTTCATTTCCAACCCATTCCAACCTATCCCCTTTTCATCTAACACATGTAATGACAATTTTCATGTAACACAAGGTCCATATTAATTCTATTACATTCATTTACATACCAAAACTAAGTTTTTATAACAATTTTACAAAAACTCAAAAAAAAAAAAAGCCACATCTAGGCTTTCTTCATCCTTAAGGTCCCATATGAGGGCCATCCATCGGCGTATATCCCGCACCTGAAATGTTTTCCCGTATAGGGTGAGCTACGCTCAATACAATATCTCCTATGTAGGCTACTCCCCACCCTAGATGCATATAAAATGTACACATGCAACAATCAACAACATTTATCTATTCCAACGAAGAACGTGTAATTCACGATTAGAATTTTACCATGTCATATCATGATATGAGATGATACTCACTCATGCATTTTATCCCGAGTCTTCACCGACTCCCATAACATAATGTAATGCATGTGTGTAATTCATTTGTCATTGATGAAACACATCGAATGACTATTTTACAAAACAAAATTATGTGTCTTTGTTGGACATCGGATTTTGGAATCACACCGCTGACTCCGTACACCCTTACATTTTTCCAGAATTACACCACAGAGGAGTGTATGAACTAAGTAGACTGGTATTGCACCCGAGGGAGAATCTATCCCTTCTTAATATATCTGACACAAGTTTTTCTTTCATACAACTATGCGACTCAGTCAGATCTTCAATCCAACTTCCCGAGCCCACTCATCAATCACCAAATATGGTGTTTGATCAACCCATGCACACACACACACCCATGTCTCATGCTTATGGACGTGTTGCCTCCGTGCAATTACAATGTAAGATACCATTGCAAAATCAATGTCATGCGCCACATGTAATGAATGTCATGCAAGCCAATTTAACCACATATTTCAACATGTGTTATGGCAATTTATATCAATTTCATATAATTACCATAATCTATCACAATGTCAATACACCAACTAGCACATATTAACATTTATATCAAACACAAATCACAAGCATGTTATTACATCATCTATGTCACTAACCCACTTCATTCACAAGGCACAACATAAACATATAGCATGCCCATTTAATACCAGATTCCAAGAAATTACACAAGTAACTTCCACATATCAAATTCAAATTAGAAATTGGTCTAAGTCATTTCTAAACCCAATTCTTCTTTTCTATAACCATAGACAAGTTATAGGTCATTTTATGCACCAAACCCTTTCCTATGGATACCATAGGTTAGAAATAAACCAAAGTAGGAGGAAACTATACTTCTTGAAGTGTAAAACAGAGAGTAGAACCTTCAAGAAGACCTCCCAAGCCCAAGAATACCTCTCAAGGCCCAAAAACCTTGATTTTCCCAAAATCTCCCCTTTGGGTCTTCGGTGAAATCCTTCGTTCTTGGTATGGCTGCATAGCTCTCGTCGCGGTGATCAACTTTAACTCTTGGTCCAAGGGATTCCGACTGGCAGAACTCTGTGAATCGTAGGGAGAAGGTAGAAGTTTTAATTTTTATTTTCTCTCTTCTCTCTCTTTCTCTTCTAACGTGTGAAACCAGCTGATCAAGTGGGGAAGATCAGATATTTTCACCCTATTTATAGTTTTTAATTGCGTGGTCCACGTTGCACCGCATGTTTCCCATTTTCGGGTCCTTTTTTGTTCCGAAACGAATTAATTTCAGCACAGTTTAAGTTCAAATTAATTTTATTTAAACTTTCTTTCAATTATAAGAAAATTTTATAAATTTTATTTTTGGGGACGTTTGTGAGGTCACCCGACACCCAATTATCTTGTAAAACGTGAAAAATTTGACTATCTCGAAATTCGATGAAAATTGATAGGGTAACAAGATTTCACGAGACGAATCCAATGGTGATGTCCGTTGTATCATCTAAGCTCTAGAAAAGTACAGATTTTAAATTCGCATTATAGTGGCAAAATACCTTTTTGCCATTTTTCGGAAAAAGTTCAAATTTACCCGGATTTTACTAGAAGTGACTCGAACTCACTTTCTCTCCTTTTCGGCCTTCATGTATCTAAACCTTTGACACTCATATCAGTGGAGTTCTTCCCCTTATTTTCTCCTTCATCCTTTAGAAGTTTAGGTCTACTCAACTTACTTTTCGACCTAGATGACTTAACTCCTCAAGCCTAAAATTTCTTGCAAAGTAGGCTAGTTCCTTTTTTCTCAAAAAATGTGACTTCATCTCCCTTTTCTCTAATAGAGCAGGAGTCCATGCCCTTCAACTTCTTGGGCTGTTGGAGATTCATCTCGAAAGTCAAGATAGACCTAACTAGGTCTTCTATTAACATTGTCTCCAAATTAACTCCTATTTCTAAGTTTGTCACCTTAGCATGAAGCCTCTCTAGTAGAGATTTCTAAATTTCCATTTGAATGCGGAGTTGTCATACTTGTCACCTAATGCAAATGATGAATTTACAATGTCACTCGACATAAAAATCATTAAAAGTTTCACTCCCTTGCATTCTCAAAATCTCGAAAGATAGGTGTACCTTTTGAGACGAGAAATATTCACTAAGTGAGCCCCTTTGTGGGAAGTTTCTGTTAGATAATGTTTTATAAATGGATAATTTTATAAAGTCCTTGTAATTTCGAACCTATTCCATGATCATAATGCTACAATGATAAAGATTCAAAAGCGTCAAATGTAAGGGAGGAGATCATTCTTCAGCTACATTATATGAACTCTCTATATGCAGCTCCATGCTTTGGACAAAAGTAATGACCTTAGATCCCCAAGAATCTTTGGTTTAATATATTTGACTTAGGATGATTAGCGTTAAAATAGAATCAGTGATTGATCCTTGTATGGCTCCTAGATGTTCTTTAAATAATTTTTTTTTAAACCTCTTTTGTATTTTGAAAACATAGTTTGAGCCATTAGTAGACCCTTCTTGAGCAAAACCTTTTAGATAGGACAAGTTTTTTGCTTGGTTTTGAGATTAAGAAACTAGTTGGAATTGTCCTATGTTCACTAGCCTTTGCTAGAGCAGTGTCTAAAGATTTAGGGAAATTTCAGGCAAAGGCTAATCGAAGGAATAGTAGGGATCACCCTTTGGGCCACTTGAGAAGTCTTAGAGATGGCTTGAGCGATTTCATGGTAGCTCATGCAGTCCTTATCTCTTAGATGTGGTTTGAATTTCTTTTTCATTTCAGTGACCATCGCCCTTCTACTGAGTGAGTGGTCCTTCGCAAATTTGTATTTTCTTAGGCTCCAAAAAAAACCCAATTCTGAACTTATAAATAGAGGGATGGCTTTTCAGCCTATGGTAAGCCTCCTAAGAGAAAATTCAATCTATCTTATACCTTGAGAGCTTGAGCCACAACCCTAGATCCCTAAATCCAAAGGCTACCATCTAGTTTTTCCTATCTAATCTCACACCCTTGGAGAAGAAGAGCTTAGTTGGTTGAACAAAATCCATTGCCAAGTGTGTATACCAAGATTCTTGGGTGCATCCTAGGAGTGCTTGAGGCCTAAACGGACAAGATGGTGGGGAGTTTAAGTGAAGATATCCAAGACGTCAAAGAGGGAGTTTCGGCAGATAGGTATGTTGAACGAAAGTTGTTTGAATCTAAATATCACATATAGTTGTTTGATTGGGTTTGAGTGCCTTGGTAGGGATCACCTTGTGTGATTGAGTGTTAATCAACAAATTGAAAAAACCAATACACTAATCTACATGCATGTTTTGGGTTACGGTGGTTGAAAATGGGTTCTCACACTTAACATTCATATCATTGTGCCACAAGGTAATTATCATGAAGTCGATGAGGACTTATGTTAAAATTAGAAGATACCAATGGTGAAGTCGCTGTATAATGGTCATTATCTTTTTTTTATCATCCTTAACTAATATGAAGATAAGACAATTCATTACTATATTTTTTCTTCTGCCTTTTCAAGAAATGAGAATATTTTACTTGTAAGATACCCAGCAAAAAAAAACGTAAATTGCAAGACTTTAAAAATCTCAAACACGCATAAAATGTAAAATGAATACAAATTCATCATAAATTGATTACCATGACTAATAGAATATAAGACTTTAATATGGAGAGAGAAGAAATAAAAGCTTTAGTCATCAAGATAATTAATTATTGAACCAAAAACAAATATGAAGAGAAAACAAAAAAGCGTTTCAATCATCGACACAATTAATAATTAGATAAGTGAATGAGCAAAAACATCAGCACCAAAATAATTACGGTAATTAGTAAATAAAAAAAAATCAAAAGTTTTGAACTATATCTTATAATTTACAATAGTAAAGATAGAGATATAAATATAAATATATATGTGAAAATGGAAGTATATTAATATTGAATAATTAAATACATAAGGATCTGTGTCTTTTATCTTTTTGATAGAGATATAATAGTCAATTAGACATTTTTCACTTAACTGCCTTTTATTAGTAGCATAGATGAGCTGGGTCTAGAGGATCCCAATTCTTTATGAGTGTAATACTTTTTGAACCTCATCATCCCTCCAATTTCCACCACTCCGGGTTCAATTTTTACCCAATAGATGTAACCATCTCAAGACTATAGCCCCCAGGGACTTGATGGTCGGTTTCATATGGGAATCTAGTGCACAAGTTCTTGTGGGTAGCAAGATTAAGCTTTCAATTATTCTCCTCGATACATTTTTTCTTGCCATAGATTAAAGCATCTTATTGAATGGAATTGTAAGGAGCTTCAACATAGCTGTGACAGCCCACCATTAAGAAAACTATGGTGGCTGCAAAGATAAGTTGTATTAAGAAATTAAGAATAGGACAAGACTTGCACAAATTGTGAACTTTCCAGAACACGAAAGATATATATATATATATATATATATATATATATATATATGATGTGAAACCCACCGATAATAACGAAAACCAATATATATATATATATGATGTGAAACCCACCGATAATAACGAAAACCAACAACGAAAAGGAACCCGAGATCGTTGTATGATCAGATTTGATGCTAGACCTAGACCCATTGTTTNTATTGCTGGCCCTGCTGGCCTATTGTAGACATGGTTATATAAGTGTGGGAGGTTTGGTGACTTGATTATGCCCAAAGAATAACGCGGTAGTTGTAGCACAGTTTTACAGTGTTAATTCCACAGAGAGACAAATTAAAAGAATAGTAGAAGGAATAAATAAACTATAGAAAAATATTAAATGATTACTGAAGAACAAAGATTAATTTTAAATGCAAATAAAAGTGAAACAAAGTGATTAATAGAAAAAGTATTCAAATTTGACAAATAGTAAGTGTCGAGAATCCCTTGCACAAATCTGGTATTTTAATTATTTTTAATTCAATAAATAACTCAATTGAGAATTCAATTCCCAAAATTTCCACGCGGAAGGTATAGATTTATAAACTAAGATTAAACCACATGTAACCCTTTGAAAAATTATTCACAACTTTGAAAATACATAAATTATTATCACTATTGAGAAAGTCCAACGACGACAATATACTTAAGAAGCAATATTGCAATAAAGAATTAAATCAATGTAGATAAATAATTGATCCAAACATAATCAAAGAGCTAATCCATTCAATAGAAAAAAGCATGACTGAATCCATAAATAGAATAAATTCTATTATTATTCAGAGAAGAAAACATCAACAATAAATTGAAAATGATAAAACAAAAAAGTTTTACTAATTAGAAATTAAATGCATAAATTAAAAATAAATAAAATATCATCTACTCTGCAAGTTCATCCCTTGCCCTACTTGAGAATTTAATTACCCATAGATATAATGGACAACAAAAATCTCTCAAAAAAATAGAACAAACCGGCAGCCATCAGAGTCCTCCTCCTTGATCTACGTTCGTCCCCCAAAGAGAAAGAATAGCTGCCTCCCTCTATTTTTTCTTCCAGCCGCCCAAGCCAAAGAAAAAGCAAGAGTTAAAAGTCAATGTCCCCTCTTTAAAAAAACCCTTTTCCTTCCCTCTTAATTCTAGCCCCTCTATTTCAACCCCTAAAGCCCAAACTACATGTAATTAGGAAAGCTAAAGCCCAAATTTGTTGAGTGATGGATCCACATGACAACAACATCAGTTTCAATCTTTTTATTCCATGGGCTACCATTAAAATAAAACAAATATAAAAATTGAATAATAAAATCCAAAAAAAGTTAAGTGTAAAACCCAATTGTAAATTATCTCTCACCAACCAATGCTGCAATATTTAAGATTTAAAATATTATAAAATCATGCTCAAATATATTAGTGTGAATAGATATTAAATTCAATAACATAAATTATATATAATTATTTCTATTCACATTTTAGCATTTCAATCCAATAATAGGGTATTTAAAACGCACTTTTGCGCACTCATCACACCCCTCACTTACTCATTGCTAGTCCCTAACAATTTTCATGCCAAAACAACGAAAGAAACCAAAGAAAATCATACACAAAGGCCACCAAGTCACACTTTCCATATTCACATATTAAAGCAATCTTAGAAATTCAATAATCCTATCACAAGTAATCCACCTGAAGCAATCCACAGAATGTGTGTGTGTTCCAAACTATATCCATCTAACCAGAAGCCCTGACACATGCAACATCAAGAACATTTCAAGCGAAAGGTTCAACTCCATAACTCATGGGTATAAAAGTGTTTCGTGTGAAGATTCTCTCTATGGAGTTGACAATGGGTTTGCACACACTCTCATGGGGAATTAGGAAATTTTGTATAAGCAACAAACAAACATTAATCTTATGATAGGAATACTAACAAATGAGACTTCCACCATGCTTTCCCAGAAGCCTACTTAGGATCAGAACGGTCAATACAAAAGGTTGTAATGTGGCTTAGGTTTGAGGTTATATAAAAAAAATGAAAAGGATTTAAAAACTTTCAAGTACATACAAAGGAAATCTTGTTAAATCTCCCAATAATCCACATTTCTCACTTGATGTACTCTTCAGACTTTCAAGTCATCGAATAATGCCTCTCTTTTTTGTCCTTCTTTTTTTTTTTTTGAAACAATTGGTGAACAATTATGTCACCCTGGTATTTTGCTATTTCTACCCAACCTTTGTATTATTTTTTTGTAAGCTCACTCACTTGAACACCTTATAACTCATGTTATTCCCTTTTCTCTCTCTCCCCCCTTGTTTTTTCTTTTTTTAAAAAGAATTCCACATCTAGTACACACTTGGAAGTAACAAGTGTAGGGAAAATTAGTGTATAGGTTGTACTTCAATGTGCAGAGGTATGGATAATGTAGACATATGAAAAGAAAATGCTACATGTGTTTATTGGCTCAAAGTTGGCTACTAGGGGTCTATGGTGGAAAGGGTTAGCTTAAAAGGCTCAAACGTTGATCCTAAATTGATCTTCGTCATATCTCAAGTATATCCACCATCTTACCACAAATCATATAATGATATTCTCAAAAGAAGTACCCAATTCAATAGATCAATGAACGTTTATCACAATTTACTGCGTTTGTAGGCTCTCAATCCTCTCCAAAACTCACATGAATACTTAAGCAAAAGAGTTATCTAACTACAGGTGTCAAACCACTTATCACAAAGCTTGGATGAGTGCATTAGGGGTTCTGTGAATGCTTCAGCAAAAAAATGATTATGGTAGGTTTGGAGAATTCACGAAGATGGCTATGAATGAGAATAAGTACACATGTGAAAAAGATGCATGTGTGATGTAAAATTAAAAATATTTGACACATGAAAATATGTCATAGAGTTCCAACAAGCATTTTAAATATTGAATTTGCACCATCACCCCCCAACTTAAATGAAACATTGTCCTCAATGTTTAAGAATCAAATTTGAATGGGGAGTAACTAAAAAGGGTAGAATACACCTAATGAGTGTTGTGAGTAGTTCCCTAAGCACCAAAGATGGTAACCTGAAATGACAAAATGAAACTAAACTGCAAACAAAAACAAAGAAAACAACAACAAACTAAAAGGAAAAGAAAATAAATAAATAAAATAAAACAAACAAAACAAATAAAGAAAAACATACCTGTGGAAAAGAAAATAAATAAATAAAACAAAAAAAACAAAATAAATAAAGAAAAACATACCTGTGATATGGTCAAGGTTGATAGACCGGATCATCAAGTGGAATGTCTTCCACGTTCGAAACTTGTCTATCAATTAAGACTTTAAGGTGTTGACCATTTACTTTAAAAATTCGATCATCCTTAGGATTCTCTATTTTCACCGCCCCATGTGCAAAAACATTCTTCACTATAAAAGTGCTGGTCCACCTAGACCTAAGTTTTTCAGGGTGCTTATGGAGTCTAGAATCATATAAGAACACTCGATCATTAGGCTTAAATATTTTTCTTAAAATATTTTTATCATGAAACGCTTTTATTTTAGCCTTATAGATTTTAGAGTTCTCATAAGCATCATTTCTCAACTCCTCTAACTCGGTCAGCTGAAATTTTCTAAGCTTACCTGCTTCTCTCATGTCAAAATTGAAATGCTTGATGGCCCAATAGGCTCAATGCTCGAGCTCCATAGGTAAGTGACAAGGCTTTCCAAAAACAAGCCTATAAGGTGACTTGCCTAAAGGAGTTTTGAAAGTTGTACGGTAGGTCCAAAGCACATCAACTAGTCTCAAAGACAAATCCTTGTGATCCGAGTTGACCGATTTTTTCTAAAATTTGTTTAGTTTCCTTGTTTGCAAGTTCTACCTGTCCATTTGTCTGAGGGTGGTAGGCACTAGAGATCTTATGTATCACCCCATATTTTTTCATCAAAGCTTCAAAAGAATAGTTGCAAAAATGCGTACCCTGGTCACTAATGATAGCACATGGTATACCAAATCGAGATAACACATTCTCTTTGAGAAATTTAATTAGCGTCTTATTATCATTGCTCCTACAAGCTACTGCCCCTACCCATTTTGACACATAATCTACTGTCACAATAATATATTGATATCCAAAAGAAAGGGAAATGATCCCATAAAATAAATGCCCCAACAATAAAAATTTTCAATTACTAAAATTGGGTTTAAGGGTATCATATTATGACGGGACATAACTCATAACTTTTGACACTTTTCATATGAGCGACAATAGATGTTTGCATCCTTAAACAAGGTGGGCCAATAAAATCCACACTGCAGATTTTTTGCAGCGGTTTTCTTCATTGAAAAGTGGCCCCCACAAGCTTGGAAGTGACAAAATTCCAAGACGCTGGCAATCTCCTCATCAAGGACGCAACGCCTTAAAATTTGGTCAGGACAGTATTTGAAAAGAAAATAGTCTTCCCAATAGAAATTACATACCTCAGTCATGAATTTCCTTTTGTCCTGAGCGCTCCAATCTACCGGTATCTCACCTTCAGCCAAATAATTCATAATATGAGCAAACCATGGTAGAGAAGTAATAGAAAGTAAGTGCTCATCGTGAAAATCATCCCTAATTGGCAGGAGGTCAGAGGTATCCCCAAATGTGAGTCTCAAGAGATGGTCAGCTACTATGTTTTCCACTCTTTTTTTGTCTTTGATGGTGATGTCAAATTCCTGCAAAAGTGAAATCCACTGTATTAGTCGTGCCTTAGCATCCTCCTTTGTAAGAAGGTACTAAAGGGCTGCATGATCTGTGAAAATAATAATAGGAGAACCAATCAAGTAAGAACGAAACTTATCCAAAGTAAACACTACAACTAGTAACTCTTTTTTCGTTGTGGAGTAATTCATCTGAGTACTATTTAGAGTTCTACTAGCATAATAAATGACAAAAGACTTCCCCTCCCTTTGTTGTCCAAGAACAACACCTACAGCAAAATTACCAGCATCACACATGATCTCAAAAGGTAAAGTCCAATCAGGTGACTGCATTATGGGTGCTTAGGTAAGCTTGTTAATTAGTGTTTTAAAGGTCTCTTGACAAGCTTGTGTCCACTCAAATGGGGTATCTTTAGCTAGGAGGTCACATAATGATTTAGATATGGTGGAAAAATTTTGTATGAACCTCCTATAAAAGCTCGCATGACCAAGAAAGGATTTCACATCCTTTATTGTCCTAGGTGTAGGCAACTTAGAGATTAATTCAATCTTAGATTGACCAACGTCTATCCCCCTAGAAGAAATAATATACCCTAAGACAATACCTGAAGGTACCAGAAAGTGGTATTTCTCCCAATTCAAAATCAATTTCTTTTCCTCACAACGAGTCAACACTCTCTCTAAATTCAATAAGCATGCATCAAAAGTAGATCCAAAAACAGTTAAGTCATCCATAAAATCTTCCATGCAATTTTTAACCATGTCACTAAAAATGCTTATCATGCAACGTTGAAAAGTAGCAGGTGCATTACACAATCCAAATGACATTCTACGAAAAGCATAAGTACCAGAAGGACAAGTGNAACAGTTAAGTCATCCATAAAATCTTCCATGCAATTTTTAACCATGTCACTAAAAATGCTTATCATGCAACGTTGAAAAGTAGCAGGTGCATTACACAATCCAAATGACATTCTACGAAAAGCATAAGTACCAGAAGGAGAAGTGGAAGTGGTTTTTTTTCTGGTCTTCTAATGCAATTTTAATTTGATAATAACCAGAATAACCATCCAAGAAACAATAGAAAGGATGACCAGCCACATGCTCAAGAATTTGATCAATAAAAGGGAGAGGAAAATGGTCTTTTCGGGTGGCAGCATTCAATTTTTTGTAATCAATGCACATTCGCCACCCAGTCACAAGTTTTGTAGGGACTAACTCTCTCAGGTCATTCTGCACTACAGTATCACCNCAAGTGAAAGTGGTTTTTTTTCTAGTCTTCTAATGCAATTTTAATTTGATAATAACCAGAATAACCATCCAAGAAACAATAGAAAGGATGATCAGCCACATGCTCAAGAATTTGATCAATAAAAGGGAGAGGAAAATGGTCTTTTCGGGTGGCAACATTCAATTTTTTGTAATCAATGCACATTCGCCACCCAGTCACAAGTTTTGTAGGGACTAACTCTCTCAAGTCATTCTGCACTACAGTATCACCTAATTTTTTAGGAACAACCTGTGTAGAACTTACCCGTTTACTATCAGCAATAGGGTATATGATTCATGCATCTAATAGTTTCAACACTTCATTTTTTAGCACTTCTTTCATAGTGGGATTAAGCTTACGCTGGGGGTCTCAACANTCGCCACCCAGTCACAAGTTTTGTAGGGACTAACTCTCTCAGGTCATTCTGCACTACAGTATCACCTAATTTTTTAGGAACAACCTGTGTAGAACTTACCCGTTTACTATCAGCAATAGGGTATATGATTCATGCATCTAATAGTTTCAACACTTCATTTTTTAGCACTTCTTTCATAGTGGGATTAAGCTTACGCTGGGGGTCTCAACAAGGGCTAGTTCCTTTCTCCAAATTAATTTTATGAGAACAGACTAGGGAACTAAACACCTTTTATATCAACAATGCTCCAACCTAAGGTTGACTTATGCTTACTTAGGGTCCGAATTAATTTCTCACCTTGAGACTCAAACATTTCAGATGAGATAATAACAAGAAAAGTATCACCTGGACCAAGGAAAGTATGCTTTAAACCCATAAGCAGAGGCTTTAATTCAACTTTGGGTGCTTCCACACTTGAAGGAATTTATTTTTCACCTTTCTCAGACAACTCCTAAAACTTCGATTGCCATGCCCGAGTGTTATAGTCCTGAGTCCTATCAAAAATAGCACAAATATCAACTATATCAGATAGATCATTGATAGAATCAACCTCAGAATGAACAAGAAAATACTCAAGGGGATCAAAATCATAAGCTATAAAAACTCCATTATCAATGAATGAGTCAATCATGTATGTTTGGTGGCTCTCATCATCATCTTCTGGCTGTTTTACAATATGAAAAATATTCACCTTGAGAGTCATGTTTCCAAAAGACAGCTTTATGAGCTCGTTCCTACAATTAATAAGAGCATCAGCAGTGACAAGAAAAGGCCTACCTAAAATCAAAGGAATTTTAGAAGTAGTATCAACAATAAAGCTAGTGTCAAGGATTATGAAATTAACAGAATAATAAAATTTGTCAATTTAAATTTGAACATCTTCTACCACACCCTGAGGTACTTTGACTGAACGGTCAGCCAATTATAATACCACAGTGGTTGGTTTGATTTCTCCCTACCCCAACTGCAAATAAATAGAATATGGCATTAGATTCACGCTAAATCTAGCAAATCTTGCCCAAACTCATGATTTTCAATGCTACATGCAATGGTTGGACAACCAGGATCCTTGTACTTGGGAGGAATCCGCTACTCAATTAGAGCACTAAATTGCTCTTCAAGAACGCTGTCTTCTTCACATGGTGCTTTCTCTTAACTGTACAAAAATCCTTAAAAACTTTTGCATACGTAGCAACTTGCTTAGTTACATGTAAAAGAGGAAAATTGATTTTTACTTGCCTTAGATTCTCTAGGATTTCATTGTTAGGATCTAGAATTTGCTTGCTTGATTTTAAAGCTTAAGGGAATGGTACCTTAACAAGACTCTTTGTCACCTCAGGTTCCTTGGGCAGCTCGGCATCACTACTATCTTGATCTTTTTCTACATCCTTTGATTTGTTTGTTGTTGGGATGTGTAATGAATCACCACTTCATGTCACAATGACATTCACATCCTTCCAATTCTCTTGCGCCATGTGTTGACCATGGGGTGCAGATTGAGCTTGAGAAGGGAACTTACCTCGTTCATTCACACCCAAGGAGCTCATCAATTTGGACACTTGGCTCTTTATATCTTTGTTTTCTTCAATAACCTGCAAAATCAAATATTCAAACTTTTGGCTAGTCTTACCTTGTGTCTCAATAGAAGCATGCAAAGGGTCTTCTAAAGGACTCCTAGAAGATGAAAGTGCATGACAAGATGCAGGATATGATCTAGGGGGTTGTGCAAGCAGCGAGTTTTCAGATATCCAGCTAAAATTAGGGTGATTGCACCAAACTGGATTATAGGTATCAGAGTAAGGTATAAAAGGTTTCTTGTACATGCCTAAGGCATTACATTGTTCCTCATACATCCCTCTTATATCAGCAAGTGTGGGACATTCTTGAGCGAGGGATCTACCCCGCCACACACAAAACATGGTCCAAAAGACTCTGCATGATTAGCCATGTGTGTTCTCCTTAGTCTTAAACACATCTAGCTCCCTAATGAGCATCTTAACCTTAGCCTTTAGGCTATCCTCTGCCCTAAGATGGTAAATTCTACCACTATTTGGGTTTCCTGCAGGCCGTGACCTATTTGTGCTTGTAGTAGCACTAGGTCCAATCCAAGTGTGAGCTTTTTCAACAAGTTCATTAAGGTATTCTATGGCCTCATTAGGATCTTTTTGTAAGAACTCACAATTACATATCATCTCCACAAATTGGCTCTCTCTAGGTGTAAGTCCCTCATAAAAATTGCTCACTAAACACCAATTCTCATACCCATGGTGAGGACACACACTCAACAACTCCTTAAATCTCTCCCAAAACTGATACAAAGTCTCACTGTTCTTTTGTGCAAAGGTGGAAATTTGCCTTTTTAAAGCGTTGGTCCTATGTTGGGGGAAATATTTATTAAAGAAAACTTGAGTCATCTCATCCCATGACCCAATAGATCGTGGTCTCAGTGAGTATAACCAACTCTTAGCTCTATCCTTCAAAGAGAAAGGAAAAAACTTAAGTCTCATAACCTCATCAAGTGCAATTTGATTATGAAAAGTGCAACTACTTCCTCAAACTCCCTAATGTGCACACATGGATTTTCATCTTTCAAGCCATGAAAATTAGGGAGTAACTGTATCATCCCTGTTTTAAAATCTAATTGACGAGTATTAGCTGGAAACATGATGCATGATGATGTGGTTGTGTGTGTAGGGTGGAGGTAATCATGAAAATTTCTAATGGGTTAATCTTCGTGTTCACCCATTTCTTTGGGACTCGATATATTGTCAAATAAAGGATTTAAAAATTATGATTCTAACTCTAAATTTGTGCATGCAAGGCAATGAAATACTAAAAGAACAAAAATACTATAAAAATAAAGAATAATAATAACAATGCATCAAGCTAAAAGAAGGAATGAAGTTACTGCCTTTGCAAACTGTTGAAAAGGAAAAAAAAAACTATCTAACAATTCTTCTACTGTCTCCTCGGCAACGGTGCCAAAATTTGATTATGCCCAAAGAATAACGCGGTAGTTGTAGCACAGTTTTGGAGTGTCAATTCCACAAAGAGACAAATTATAAGAATATTAGAACGAACCAAGAAACTAAAGAAAAATATTAAATGATTACTGGAGAACAAAGATTAATTTTAAATGCAAATCAAAGTGAAGCAAAGTGACTAACAGAAAAAGTGCTCAAATTTGACAAACAGTAAAGCATCGAGAATTCCTTGCACAAATCTGGTATTTTAATTATTCTTAATTCATTGAATAACTCAATTAGGGGTGTTCAAATTTTTGACTGGTCATAATTTTCTACCCTACTCTTCTGAACGGCTAGCCGCAAAAGTCAGGTAGGAATGCGGAAGCCATATATATAAACTAAAAAAACCTTAATCGTCTACTGAGTCCCGAGAGAGCCTCACAAGTCACACCTCACTCCATTGCTCCTCCTTCATCGTTCAATCTGATTCCCAAGTACTCTCTCTCTCTCTCTCTCTCTTTGCTCGATCTGGTGTAGTCTGGCTTGAAATGTTTGATCGCAAACCTTCATCTACAGTAACAGATCTGTGCACGATCTGGTCATTCGTCTACAGTAATAGATCTATGCTCTTTATCTCTCTCTCTATCTCTCTCTCTCTCTGTGTGCGACCTTGCTTTCTCATGAATTGTCTGGTCTAAGTCACGATGGTCTGGTCTGAGTTGTCTGGTCTAAGTCATCTGGTCTGAGTTATTTGGTTTGAGTCATGATGGTCTGGTCTGAGTTGCATATCAATGAGTTTTTATCTTGTGTTGCAGATCACGATGGCCTAGCCTTTTTTCCTATGTTGTAGATCAATGGGTTTTTATCCGCTTTTACTAGTTTCCTTTTTTGCATTTCTTGATCCATGAAATTGCTTTTCTTTTGATTTGTTATTCATGAGATCTTAGTTAATCATATGGGTGTAGTCATGACATATAATATTTCATGTATATTTTGTAAAAATCTATGCTGTTAAAGGAAATTGTAATCAAATCGATATTTCATGTATATTTTGCAAACAAATGGAGTTTATTGAACTTTTATTATTATTATGAAATTGGCTAAGCTTGGGTGCCACAAAACTTTTATTTTGATATTTATTTCTAGGTTTATTTCTAACTTTCTAGATGTTTATTTTTTGACAAGTTTATACTGTTTCTTATTGGGATGATGTGTATCGAATACATGACACTAACTTTGCCCAAGATGTTTACAATTCCAACATATCAGTTATTATACAAACTCCATATTTTATTTTTGTTCATAGATCATTTGTTTATGGATGAAATTACTCCACAATCACCTGCTCAAGCTTATTCTAACAGTAACATCCAAGTTACTGATGGCATTCAATGTGAGGTACAAGATTTAAAAAAAGATCTAGAGTTTGGGAGCATTTTTTAGAAAGATTGAAGCTGCATATGAAGCTAAATGTCAGCATTGTGGTAAGATTTACAATTATCATGCAAGAAAAATAGGTACTTCATTCTCACTTTATCATTTAGATCATTGTAAATCCTATTTGATGAGTGTGAATAAGAAGGACACATCTCAATTAAAGTTAATTGGTGCATTCAAAAACGATGGAGATGGTGTTAGTAGTAACCTTAGTGTTGCTAAATTCAATGAAAAGAAAATTAGGGAGGCAATTGCTACTGTGATTATGGTGGATGAATTTCCGTTCCGGTTTGTTGAAGAAGGAGGATTTAGAGACTTGATGAGGACTGTTGAACCTAGATTTTGTATACCTTCCTGTACCACTGTGATGAGGGATTGTTTGCAATTATATATGATGGAGAAAGAAAAATTGAAGCATATGTTTGTCTCATCTAGTCAAAGGGTTTGCCTTACTACTAATACATGGACATTTATTCAAAATCTAACTTATATGTCCTTAACTGCACATTTCATTGATAAAGATTGGAAGTTACACAAATGAATAATCAATTTTTTAAAAGTTCCTAATCATAGAGGTGTGACAATTGGAAGGGAAATTGAAGCATGCATGCTTGGGTGGGGGATAGATAGCATATTTACTGTTACGGTGGATAATGCTACTTCTAATGATGGTACTCTTGATTATTTAAAGATGCAAACTAAGAATGGAAATAACACTATCTTAGAAAATGAATTTATGCATGTTAGGTAATATGGACAACAAATTAGAGTTTGATTGATATTTGATGGAAGATGTTGAATTTATTAGTGCCAATTTTGATATTTTGAATTGGTGGAAGGTTAATTCTTCTAAATTCCCGATTCTTACCAAAATAGCTCATGATGTGTTAGTTATTCTCATTTCTATGGTGGCATCAGAATCGACTTTTAACACTGGAGTATTCATAAAGCTATAAACTAGATTCAGGTTTTNCGATATTTGATGGAGGATGTTGAATTTATTAGTGCCAATTTAGATATTTTGAATTGGTGGAAGGTTAATTCTTCTAAATTCCCGATTCTTACCAAAATAGCTCATGATGTGTTAGTTATTCTCATTTCTATGGTGGCATCAGAATCGACTTTTAACACTGGAGTATTCATAAAGCTATAAACTAGATTCAGGTTTTTATACTTTTATTGTTACTTTTTTATTATTTGTTGATGAGTTCTTCGTATCTAATTTTTTTCCATACTCTTTTTTTATCTCAGAAATAACTACAGANATTTTCGGAGTTGTCTGGCACCTAAAACAATTGAGGGTCTCATATGTGCACAAAATTGGCTTCAATTGGCATCCATTGCTTATGACTTTGAAGATGTTTTGGAGTATTCATAAAGCTATAAACTAGATTCAGGTTTTTATACTTTTATTGTTACTTTTTTATTATTTGTTGATGAGTTCTTCGTATCTAATTTTTTTCCATACTCTTTTTTTATCTCAGAAATAACTACAGAGACAATTACAATTGCTCTTGAGNACACTGGAGTATTCATAAAGCTATAAACTAGATTCAGGTTTTTATACTTTTATTGTTACTTTTTTATTATTTGTTGATGAGTTCTTCGTATCTAATTTTTTTCCATACTCTTTTTTTATCTCAGAAATAACTACAGAGACAATTACAATTGCTCTTGAGTGAAGAGAGGTGAATGACACTAGCAAAAAATGTGGTATTTAACTTTTTTATATTTTTTTAGTAATTATAAGAGTATTTGTGTAATATAATTTATATTATACCGTTGTTATTGTTATGGATGTTTGAGTTGCTACAACATGGATTTGTTTTTTGTGTAAGTTATATGATTTGTGGTGAATTGGTAAACAGCCACAAGAGGAGCAATTATGATTTTAATATATTTCATATGGTTTAAACTTAAAATAATTGTTATTGTATTTGTGTAATAATTATGGTGGATTGATATTCATGTTTTCTTGTGTTAATTATAATTGTTGTTGCATTTGTTTTAGATTTTAGTGATATTGATTTATTGTGTTATTGAATTGGTGGATGTTATTTAATTAAATTGTTAAAATGATCCAAAAATTAATAGCTACAAAAGTGTTTACCTGACTTCCTAGCCGACTTCCTACTCGATTAATCGGGTAGGAATACCACACCTGATCAGGGAGAGTAGGTCAAGAAAAATTTTTTTTACAAAATATCATGTAGGAAGACGGAAGAATATATTTTCTACCCCGTAGAGTAGGGTGAACACCCCTAAACTCAATTGGGAATGCAATTCCCAAAATTCCCAAGCGGAAGGTATAGATTTATAAACCAAGATTAAACCACATGTAACCCTTTGAAAAATCATTCACCAATTTGAAAATACGTAAACTGTTATCACTATTAAAAAAGTCCAGCGACGACAATATACTTAAGAATCGATATTGAAGCAAAGAATTAAATCAATATAGATAAATAATTGATCCAAACATAATCAAAGCGCTAATCTATTCAATAGAAAAAGCATGACTGAATCCTGTAACGCCCCAAAACACACCCTGGACGGCATTACATTTTAAAACCATTCATATCATGAGAGCACTAATATAATCCCTTAAGAAACAAGACTTCATTTGTCATCCACGAATATTTGCAACATTATCTAAAAGAATAAGCCCAAGCCATGACTATTTCATTTCAAAAATTAATTAAAGAAGCGCAGCGGAATAAACAAAAAAAGATAAACTACACAATATTCCAAAAGAATGTCCTAGTCTAGTACAAAAGGAAAGGAGGTTACTCTATGCGCCCACCTCGGGATCCACACTCTCATCCAGTGGAGTCTTCCAAGTAGCGGGCTCCTTGATCCTTACGTCCTCCTCCTCAAACGGGTAATCTGAAAAATGTTAGCGATAGGGGGTGAGCATGAATCTCTGTAGAAAAATTCTACCAAATCCATACAAGGTTTAGAAAAGTATTTAAAACGATCGGTCTCAATTTTAATATAACATAAATACATAATTTGAAATAAAGCAATGACATTTAAAAAGGATCTCAAATTTATTTAAAAACATTACTTAAATGAATAAACGAGCACTACATACAAATAATAACCATTAATTATCATAACCAATTCCCAACAATTTTTTCGGTAGGTGGCATACTTTGTGGTAACCTTCACCTCCCTTTAGGTCACCTTTAATTCTCAAGCATTCTTACCGAGAACCTCTTGAAAATGGATGAGTATCCTTACATGGAACCTCTCACCAATCACTACATTATTTCTCAAGCATCCTTACCGGGAACCTCTTGGGAAGGGGTGAGCATCCTTACAAGGAACCTCTCACTCATGTGCATCATAAACAACCCAACCAAGCATACAATTCCAACATTTATCTCAATTTACAAGCATTTATCCAAAATTCCCAAAATATATCATATAACAATTCCACAACCAACTAAGAAAATACATGAGATCACAATAACATCATTTTTCTACCCAACACAAAGCACTAAGGTTTCGAAATTCATAATAAAGAAACCATTTAGAAAGAAAATGCATCACTCTCCAAAAATTAGGGTTTTAAAACTAGAAAGGAGATTTCATAGGTATTAAACCCTACTTTGTTCAAAACATGTAATCATTGTAAAAAACCTAAGAGAGGATGATTTCATAGCATATATATACCATTGATAGCCAAAACATACATATATAAATACCCTAACCTCAATGTAAGTGAATGAGAGAAAACCCCTACCTTGAATCCTTCGTTTTNAATACCCTAACCTCAATGTAAGTGAATGAGAGAAAACTCCTACCTTGAATCCCTAGCTTTGGAGTGAAGAACAGGAATATTTGATCTTGAATCACCCTTGAATCTCTTATTTTTCCCTTCTTTTCTTCTTTTCTAATGCTCTCTAGGGTTTCAAGAGGTGTGGGGGTGTGAAGGAAATGAGAGCAAATGAGATGAAAATGAGTTTAAAACATAGCAACCCCGAAAAACACTGTTCATAGGCTGTTTTGGGTTTCTCCAAATTTACAATTTTACCACTAAAAATCTCCAATTTGATCCATATGACTACCCTAAGGTTTGTCGACGTTCCGGATTCATTTTTAATGTTATTTTAACCTAAAAATATTTATTTTTATAATTTATCTCAAAACTNCCATGTAGCTTCCTCCACTCCATGGTGTTGCCACAAAACCTTCACCAATCTGATAACTTTGTTGCGAAACACTTTCTCCTGGGCGTCGAGAATTTCTACCGGTTGTTCTTCGTAGATTGCTCTGTCTTAAATTTCAATCTCCTCCAAGTTCACGACTGGAGTTGCATCCGAGTGACACCTNACTATTAATGAAGTTTTGCGATGTTTGTAAGTAAAAGGTGATAAAAGGTGTTTCTTATATTTTGATTTAGGATTTAAATGGAGACATTAAATGCAAAACGAAGCTAATAGGACTATTTCGACATTGTTTCGTNAGCATTTCTTGCTCCGGTTCCTATGTAGCTTCCTCCACTCCATGGTGTTGCCACAAAACCTTCACCAATCTGATAACTTTGTTGCGAAGCACTTTTTCCTGGGCGTCAAGAATTTCTACCGGTTGTTCTTCGTAGGTTGCTCCGTCTTGAATTTCAATCTCCTCCAAGTTCACGACTGGAGTTGCATCCGAGTGACACCTTCTCAACATGGACACGTGGAACACATCATGTACTCCGGATAGCTGGGCTGGTAGTCGAAGTTGATATGCCGCCTTGCCTACCGCTTTGATTACCTCAAACGGTCCGGTATATCTTGGCGCTAACTTCCCCTTCTTGCCGAATCGAAACACGTCTTTCTTGGGTGACACCTTGAGAAATACGTAGTCTCCCACCTTGAATTCTAAGGGTCTTCGTCTGTGGTCCGCATAGCTCTTCTGTCTACTTTGTGCCGTCCGTAGCCTCTCTCGGATAAGTTGAATCTTCTCCGTAGTTTCTCGAACAATGTCCGGTCCAAACAAACTACTCTCGCCGGCTTCTAACCAACACGTCGGTGATCGGCATGGTCTTCCATACAATGCTTCATACGGTGCCATCCCAATACTTTCTTGATAGCTGTTGTTGTAAGCAAACTCCACCAACGGTAAGTGGTCGCTCCAACTCCCCTTGAAGTCCAACGCACAAGCGCGTAACATATCCTCCACAATCTGTATCACCCTCTCGGATTGGCCATCCGTTTGGGGATGAAAAGTCGTACTGAAGTGTAACTCCGTCCCCATCGCTTGTTGTAGACTCTGCCAGAATCTCGCCACAAACCTAGAGTCACGATCCGACACAATCGAGAGCGGAACGCCGTGTAACCTCACTATCTCACGGATATACAGCTGGCTCAAAGTCTCGAATGTATCCGTGGTCTTCATACCCAAAAAGTGAGCGGACTTGGTGAGTCTATCCACAATGACCCACACTGTATTATGCCCGCGCGACGTCCGTGGTAAACTCGACACGAAGTCCATGGTAATGTGATCCCACTTCCACTCTGGAATAGGCAAAGACTGTAGGACTCCTCCTAACCTTTGATGCTCAATCTTCACCTGCTGGCACACTACACATTTTGCCATATACTTGGCCACATCTCGCTTTATTCCCCTCCACCAGTATTGACGCTTCATATCCCTATACATCTTTGTGCTACCGGGGTGGATAGCAAACTTGGAGCGATGACACTCTCCTAGTATCTCCTCCTTTAGGGACGAATCATCGGGAACACATAGCTTCTCCCCATATCTCAACTCTCAATTCTTCCAAGACCATCCTTCAATCGTCTCTCCATTCTCTAATCGGGCTCTAATCCAATTGAGTTCCGAATCCAGGCATTGCAACTCCACTACCCGTCGCCGAAGCANGTAGTCGAAGTTGATATGTCGCCTTACCTACCACTTTGATTATCTCAAACGGTCCGGTATATCTTGGCGCTAACTTCCCCTTCTTGCCGAATCAAAACATGCCTTTCTTGGGTGACACATTGAGAAATACGTAGTCTCCCACCTTGAATTCTAAGGGTCTTCGTTTGTGGTCCGCANATGCACTGTTCACATGCACTGTTCACAACCCGTCTTCGTCTCTTTTCCATTTCCAATCCATTCCTAAGCCAACCAAATCTATCTCAAACCTCTCCAACACATATTTCTACACCAAACCTATTTAATACAAGTTCTAGGACNCTGGTCCATCACCCATAGATCGTACTCCTCCAATGCATTAATCATTTTCCACCTATTTACGGCAAAAAAATTGATTTCACCCTGAGACTTCCTGCTAAGAGCGTCGGCAACTACATTGNTAAACTACTCTCACCGACTTCTAACAAACACGTCGGTGATCGGCATGGTCTTCCATACAATGCTTCATACGGTGTCATCCTAATACTTTCTTGATAGCTGTTGTTGTAAGCAAACTCCACCAACGGTAAGTGATTGCTCCAACTCCCCTTGAAGTCCAACGCGCAAGCGCGTAACATATCCTCCACAATCTGTATCACCCTCTNTTATAAATAATATCTCCACAACTTAAGAGCAAACACCACCGCAGCCAACTCCAAGTCGTGTGTGGGATAATTCTGCTCATACACCTTGAGTTGCCTCGAGCCATACGCCACTCCCTTCCCTCCTTGCATTAGAATGCATCTCAAGCCTCGTAGTGAAACATCGGTGTAGACATCGTAGCCTTCTCCACTACTCGGAATAATAAAGATAGGTGTCGTCGTCAACTTCTCCTTCAAGGTGTAAAAAGCTAGTTTACACGCTTGAGTCCACAAAAATTTCTCCCCCTTCTTTGTAAGGCAAGTCATCGGCATCATAAGCTTGGAGAACCCTTCCACAAACCCACAAAAATAACCGACTAATCCCAAGAAACTTTGTACTTCCGTTACATTCTTTGGTGGTTCTCATTTCATCACGGCCTCAATCTTTACGGGATCAACCGCTACTCCTTGCTCGGACACAACATGGCCAAGGAACTTCACTTCCTTCATCCAAAACTCACACTTGCTTATCTTCGCATATAACTTATGTTCTCTCAATATTTGTAGCACAATAGAGAGATGACAAGCATGTTCCTCTTGAGTCTGTGAGTAAATTAATATGTCATCAATAAACACAATGACAAATTGATCGAGGTAAGGCCGGAAGACTCTGTGCATCAAATCCATGAAGGCTGCGGGGGCATTAGTCAATCCGAATGGCATCACTGTATACTCGAAATGACCATACCGGGTATAGAAAGCAGTTTTAGGAATATCCTCTTCCTTAATCCATAGCTGATGATACCCTATGAGAAGATCAATCTTTGAGTAATACTTCGAACCCTTCAACTAGTCAAATAAGTCATCAATTCTCGACAACGGATACTTATTCTTCACGGTAACCCGATTCAACCTCTGGTAATCCGTGCACAAGTATAGAGTCTCATCCGTTTTCTTCACAAAGAGGATCGGGGCTCCCCAATGTGAAGTGCTTAGACGGATAAACTCAATCGCCAACAAGTGATCCAACTGCTTCCTTAGCTCCTTCAACTCCAAAGGTGCCATTCAGTAGGGAGCAATGAATATGGGTTCGATTCCCGGATAGAGATCGATGTTGAACTCAATTTCCCTATGTGGCGGTAATCCAGATAATTCCTCGGGAATAACATCCAGAAACTCCAATACAATTAACACTACATCCGTATGGATTTTATCTCTATCATCTCCCATCAAGCTAGCTAAGAAACTCAAATGACTTCCCAATTTTGCTTTTAAGAATCTACTACCCGTAGTAGGAAATGGATGGAAAGAATCTCGGTTATTCACAAAACTGAAAATAACTCCTCCCGGTAACTGAAATATAATCCGCTTGCGGAAACAATCCATTACCGCCCGAAAAGCGGACAACAAGTTCATCCTAAAAATCACATCATACCCCTTTATCTCTAAAGTAATCAAATTCACAATCAATTCGTGCTCCCCAATGCGAAGCACGCAACCCTTGCAAACTCGGTTAGTATCTAATCGTTCTCCGGTGGTCAAACTAATGTTCATAACATGCTCTAACTTCGTGAAACTCAATCCTAAATCAAGTGCATATGTCGTGCGTACAAATGAGTGTGTTGCACCGGGGTCAAATAATATTCGGGCCCAAGAATTGTAAATAAGGACGATACTTTCCACACCGGCATTGGCAATGTCCTCCCCCGGCTGAGTCAAAACAAATACTCGCCCTTGGTTGGCGCCGCCGGGGGCTTGAGCTTGTATCGGTCATTGCGGTGCAGGCCTCGGTGGTGGTGGTTGGGCTGCTGGTACCTATCTGGCGGTCTGGATAGGCCCCTGAGGTGAAAAAACTGGGCAATGCATCCGAATATGCCCCACACCTCCGCATGAAAAGCAGGATCGGGGGGGTAATACCGGCTCTAGTCTGAGTGTCTCCCTCTCCTCGGGCTGTCAAAAGTCGTTGTCCACCTGTCTGGCTGGGCGACGGTATGGTGTCGGTCTCTGTGCCCCATTAGTGCTAGCACCCGTCCGAATTGGACCTCCTCTCGAGAAGCCCTATCGTCGTTGGCTATCCT
>CAUOFW020002336.1:99834-408123 GCA_963454935.2 Ilex paraguariensis
TTGTATCGGTCATTGCGGTGCAGGCCTCGGTGGTGGTGGTTGGGCTGCTGGTACCTGTCTGGCGGTCTGGATAGGCCCCTGAGGTGAAAAAACTGGGCAATGCATCCGAATATGCCCCACACCTCCGCATGAAAAGCAGGATCGGGGGGGTAATACCGGCTCTAGTCTGAGTGTCTCCCTCTCCTCGGGCTGTCAAAAGTCGTTGTCCACCTGTCTGGCTGGGCGACGGTATGGTGTCGGTCTCTGTGCCCCATTAGTGCTAGCACCCGTCCGAATTGGACCTCCTCTCGAGAAGCCCTATCGTCGTTGGCTATCCTTTATGTCTCTCTCTACCAGTGCAGCTCTGTCCACCAAGTCCCCAAAATCACGGATCTTGAGAGCTACCAACTTCTCCCTGATGATCGGCCTCAGACCCTGCTCATAAGATTCAGATAGAACAAGTAAGAGTCTGTTGGATTGGGCATGGTTTCCATTTGAATGAAATAAAAAAATGCTTAACACAAATAAATATGCATATGGTATCTTAGGCAAATAAATAACAAATGAATATGAAAATTTAAATGAAATCCACATTTGTCGGACATGCACCGGCCTACGAATTTGAACATTTTGTTTTTCTTAAGAGCTATGTCATTTAGTCGGTATTTTTTGGTATACTAATCTATTCAATGTCTTTAATGATATTTTTGGCATTTACAAAATTTTTATTATTGATATGATTAGACATTATCGTGCCTATTAAAAAGGGGAAATTTGTAGCTAAGTTTTAAATAGTAGGGGAAGTTATATAATTAAGGAATATGGGGAGAGAATTATTGTTTTGAGCTATTAAAAAAGAGGCAGTGTTTTGAATGATTCTAATAATTATGGGAGACTACTTTTTTTATTAAGTATTTTGATAAGGACATTTAGATGATCAAAAGTTTTTCATACATCCATACTTCTATTAATAGTATAGCTATAGATGAAGGAAACATTGGTTGTATTGTTTCCATGACTAAATTTTATTCTATCAAAATTACCTGCGACCAGCTGCATATATGGAATACGGAAGTGAATAACAAGCAAGAGTCGGGGCACATACAATTAGATTTGAGGATATGTCTATATTCTATGTAGAAGCACTGGCAGGTAGGCATAGAGTTCCTAAATTATTGTGCACCACACAGATAGTTGTCATTCACTTGTTCAAATAAGTGCACGAACTATGAACGTATAATACCTAAGTGCACGCCAATCACTAATTTTACCAAATGATATGGAATATCAATCCGAGCTTTACATTTAGAAAGCATTGTGTCCCTATGAGAAGATCTATGTCTGCATAATTCTTTGATGCATTAGCAAACCTGTAAAGATGGCTAACTCATAGTCAAATATCAAAATTGTTGCAATGTAGGACTCACTACCTACACTGAAATGAAATGCCAGCAATATTCTAACATTCACGAAATTCCAACCCCTCATCAAAACGAAGAAAATATTTATGCAAGCCCCCAAAAGCTCCAAAGAAATGTTAGAAAAAAGTGTCAAAAGTTGTACTGTCAAACTAACCGTGGCACTCACACCAATGTAATCCTATGGCTATTATGGTATGATCATCTCCAGCAAAAATGGCCACGCAATATGCTGCAAATACCACAAACATGATTTTAATCATGATAAGGTACACCCATCATAAACAAGAAAAGAAGTATCCAAACAAAATAAAATTATGTGACAAAATATAGGATCAACATTCAAGTAAACCCAATTCAGGAATGATGATGGGTATCAAAAAAATACCTTTTCACAGACGGCCCGTAACTCTGCCAGACAGACTGTGTCAGCCTTCACCTAAGCACATTGAGAACTAAGCTAACTACACTACATCACAAATGACCACATATATGCAATAATTATGACACTAAGCAAAAAAATATGACACATGACAACAAAAAATAATTGAACAAATTAGATCCTGTTAATTTCGATTTTTGTTAATTTTGGTCAAGTATGAACATCCATTTTAAAATTAATTGGGTCCAACTGACAAACCCATAGAAATTCACCGGTGGTATCCATTACTACCTGAAATTGACCGGAAACAACCCACTTTGACAGTGGAGGGATCCTAGAGCATAATTGGAGATACAAATCAATAATGAAGGACCACCCCATATTGATCCAATAGAATAGAATGTCAGTGTCACATATCCCCTTGAAGTATTTCTTTTATTTTGCTCTGAGGACTGGGCTTGTGTTTGAGTTGACAGGGTGGAAGGAATATGTGGCCATCATTTGGACTAAAAGTGCCATATGTAAACCTCCCGTCCCGTCTCTTGTATTGGAAGGATAATAAGTTCCGCTTGACTTAAAGAATTCCGTAAAGCCCTCAAGATCATCCCTCTCTCAATCTTTTATTGCACAACGGCATACAAGATACTCTACAAACAACCCTCCAGAAGGAGTGAAGGACCAATCAGGTAACAATGCAAAGCCATTACCATAATAAACTACAACCAGAAAAAACACAATCACGTATTATAAAGTAGCTAAAAATTGGTCGTCTTGAACTGATGCTATGACAAAACCTACAGTGGTACCTCCGAAAGAGCTTTACGAGCCCCCATAACTCTCTCCTCAAGCAACAGCATCACAGCTTCAACCAATGAAATATAGCCTTTTATTGTGCCAAGCTTCCAACAACTTCACAGGGAAATGATACGGAAGTCAGATGATGAAAGACAACTGTAAATAAGATAACAGATTATATAAAGAGAACAAACCTTGTCAACTGATGTTGAAAACAGATAGTGCCTGTGCCCCAAAAGTCACTTCTTTTAACCCTGTGCATTTTTGGTGTCAAAGGCCAACATATTTCATGACACAGAACACTCAATGAAAACAATATTAAATTATACAAGAATTGTGCAGTACGAAGGCTAGTACCAAACACCAAATTTTCCCCGAACCCATATCTATGGTGATGGGGTGGGGTTGGAGGTGAGATAAACTTGACCGGTAAATGATACAAAACAAAAATAATGCTACTCAGGAACTACTCACATTTAGAAGGAAAACCAATAAACCCTCAGGGTACACGACACCATCTGTCATAAAGAAATACTGAACTTCATTATAAGTTTGCCACATGCAAGGGTGCAGATAAACACGTTGATGCAGAAATAAAAAACCAAGCACTCGGCAGACAAAAATCACAACATAATTTTAAATTATGTGAAAGACATATGCGTGGGAGAGGGGGCCTGCATTGATGTGGCAAATAAGTGAACGTACGAATGGTTAGTTCCATCGGTCATCCAACAAATTAATATAACCATCTAAAGGAGATGAAAAATCTAAAATCCCTCTCAGAATTTGATTATGATGCCATAGACCAACATATCAAGATTTTTAACAGATCCCACATAGCAGTGTATTCGACAAATTAATATAACCATATAAAGGAGATGACAAATCTAAAAATCCCTGTCGTAAGATGATTATGACGCCATAGACCAACACATCAAGACTTTAATAGATCCCACAAGAGCAGTGTACCAATAGGACAACTTACAGAGAGTTGAGGGCAAAACACGGCATTGTTTGATTAACCTGGTGAAGAAATTCCAAGATTATGTAGGTAAAAGTTTCATCCAGGTGAATATGTCTGAATTGCAAGAAATTATGCTTCCAACAAAATAAAAAATAGAAAATGTCAAAACAATTAGTGGAAAAAGAAACATTTTGAATTAAGCTAAGTTTTAAGGTTTCCACAGAACCAACCCAAAAATATTAACTAAAATAAAGCTCTCACTAGATATATAGAATAAAATTTGTTACTATTATAGAGGGAGAGAACAGAGCAAAACAATAACCTATGACAACCTAAGAGGTCATGAGACAACAATTTGCGCTTAGGAGGAGCAACGAGATTAGAATATGCACAATTTCATCATAATGAAATAATGAATAAAAATATCATAGTTCAGCCCCAGTGAAAAGGCTGCACGATCTTTGCTGTCATTGTTAATGCAAACCACCGGAAGAAGTTGACGAAATGACTGTCAGGTCCAGCACTCAGTAGAAATCATTTGACTGGATGTCCACAAATTGAAGAGAATCAATCTTATTAAGTCTTTCATGGCATATTCGATCAACAAAAGAATGCCAAATTGGTTTACCTTTTCAGTTGATTTATCGAAGAAACAACAATTCAAGAGTTCTAGTGAACTAAAAACAAGCACATATAACAAAATCGAAACAATTAACAGGCCCCCAAAGCATGACTTTCTGACCGAGATCAGATTGTACCTTCGGTGAGATGACCTCAGAAGTGGCAACTTCAGCAAGCTTTACCATGTAATGGGGAGGAAGCGAGGAAGTGATGTCCATCAGAGAAGCTATGGATGCTTGCTTGACCATTGAGGACTCATCTGCCAATAAAGAAACCATGACTTGAATCGCCTCTGAAATAAAGGTAAAAATCAAAGATAAGAAGTAAAAAGGTCAAAATCACAAGAACTGTTGACAAAATCACAATGAGGTCCAGCATTCATAATAGAGATCATTTGACTGGATCTCCAAAAATTGTCGAGAGTCATAGACTACTCAACCATGCCTCGTATAACCATCATAAACTCACTCAAGCTAAATGAAGAGCTCATTCACAATTCCATGATCTAACCAAATGCAGATTTCTAACCTCATCATAATCCATATTGGTCAACAAACTTCTTTGACAAACTATCCTTCTTAATGGTTCCAAAGTGAGCCAAACGAGAATCATGCAGTTGACAACAATTTCAAATATCAGGACATTCCCCACATCCACATAACAAACCTGCATTATTCCTACGAGTGAAAGCATGAGGCAGACAACCCCAACCACTGAACTTTGTATCATAACCTACCACTTACCATGTGTTCAGATAGCTATGAGGATAGAAGGTCCTGGAATATAGATAATAATCTACTTTGTAGTCCATCATAAATCAGCTTCTATGCCTCATCCCTCATGGCATGACCTGTGCATACCAGGCCAACATGTACTTACCAAAATTACAAATATTAGCAGGAAGCAAACAACCTAATAAATGAATTAGAACCACATGAATGGGGGCTAAAGCATTCACATCAATCCAATAGAAGGGTAAACACCATGCAATTGGTAAAAGTGCTGGCATAACAGTGAAAACAACCTTGAGACAACTTTTCACTTAGATATTTGGCATATCAAAGCAATAAAAACAAATCCATGTAGATATAAAAAAAAAAAAAAAAAAAAAAAACAACAATCACAATAATAACAAAAAGAACATTCCCCACACCCACATAACAAACCTACATACTCCTACGAGTGAAAGCATGAAGCAGACAAGCCCAACCACTGAACTTTTGTATCATAACATAGAACCTACCATGTGTTTGGATAGCTAGAGGATAGAATGTCCTAGTATATATATAGTAATCCACTTTGTAGTCCATCAAAAATCAGCTTTTGTGCCCGATCCCTCATGGGATGACCTTCGGATCCCACTCCACCATGTACTTACCAAAATTACCAATATTAGAGGAAGCAAACCACCAAACAAAATGAATCAGAACCACATGAATGGGGCTTAAGCATTCACATCAATCCAACAGAATGTTAAACACCAGGCAATTGATAAAAAGTGTAGGCATAATTATAAATACAGCCTTGAGGATAATTGGCATAGGAAAGCATTGAAAACAATCCATGTATCATAATAATAAAGAAAAGGAAAGAAAAACTTTAATGTTGAAAAAGATTGTTTACCCCTTCAAAGACTTCCAAATCTCATTGGTCTACATCTACCCTGGGAGATATATATATATATATGGTAACAGTGCGACTGCGAAGCTATAAACACAATTAACTACAATCAGAAAAACAAAATCACATATTATAAAGCAGCTACAAATTGGACGATTGTATTGATGCTGTGAAAAAAGTACAGCTATCCATTTGTTATTACCAAGTACATCTGAAAGTTCTTTACGAACCCCCAGACTTCTCTCCTTGAGCAGCAGCAGCACAGCTTCTCTGACAGAGCATTCAAGAAAACCCTTGATTGATAATAGTTTGCAATGAGTTCGCCGATGACGCTTCAGGTGTTATCGAAACTAGCTCCCTCGATGAAATAGGAACCGAAATCTCAAATTGATTTAGAAGAGCGGACATTATGAAAGCCCCAAATCTCCACTGACATTGTTAATCACCGACATCACAATCTCTCCCGTATACTCCCCACCAGCCATGCAAAATCCGAGGACAACTCACTGGCTTTATTCACTTAACTCAAGAAATCGTTAAAGAACAAAGCGAATGAATCGCTTCCAAGCGACTATGGCCAAAAAGATTGGGCGAAAGAATACGGAATCGACCTAAAAAAAACCCTAGGACTGCGAGTACCGCATTAAGCTGTGACCTCGAAACCCTCAAAGATCCGGCCGGAACAGAGTCAATTGGTGGACATTGGCCACAAATCCAAGCCAATTTATCAGCAAACTGCGAAGGATTCTGTGCGATCAGATCGCAGAGTTCGATCAACGACTCCATTGTTTTAAAATGCTGAATATTTTCGGAGAGAGGAAGGAGAAATCAAACAAACCGAAGTGAAAAATTGATCTAGTGGTGGAATTTAGGGTTTACGAAGAGACGATCGTCGTTTCTTTGAATCGTTAAGATAACAGAGAGAGAGCCGTTGAGAGTGAAGGAGAAGAGAGGCTTTGGACTACATTTATAGTTTGTGAACAACCGATTAGGAAACCAAGAGAGGAGAAGACAGGTTTGGGTGTGAGCTAACGGCTAACTCGGATTAGGAAACCAATTGAACTGTCTTGCCTATAAGTGAAAATTACACTTTGACCCCTTGACGATTTCATATTTTTCATGAGGAAAATTGATGTTTGTTGAGCATAATTTTTAATTAATCTATTCACCCCCTCCCCTCTGGGTAGTGTCTTGCAACCTATATGTATAATTGTAAGGGAAGATCCACTGTGTACGCGACAGTTTTTAAGATGCCACATTCTCTTCGAAAATCTCATAATTGGAAATCCTCCAGAACTCATTTAGTGTCACAACATTGAATATGAGATTCAAGTCTTTCAAATTCCATCTTGTAGACTAGGGGTTTGGTTCGGTTATCGAAACACTACCTTCAGTAGTAGTGATAGTAGGAGGGTCCCAACCATATTATTGTAGTATGATTTGCTTTAGATAAATTCAAATCATATTTAGTTGGATCTTCAATTATGTTTTTTACTGACCATGCAGCTTTGAAGTACTTACTTACGAAGAAGGATGTCAAATCATGCCTCCTCCGATGGACACTTCTACTTCAGAAGTTTGATCTCATTATCAAAGACAAAGAAGGAGTGGAGAATATGATAGCCGACTATCTATCAAAGCTGAATTATGATACAAAAGAGGAACTTCTGCTAATTAAAAAAACTTTTCCTGATGAGCAACTCTTTGCAATCACTGAGGCACCATGGTATGTGGATATTACCAATTATTTAACCACATGTACCATTCCTTTTTACTACACCTTGGCTAATAAACAAAAAATTTTAAGAGAGGTACAAAATTTCTTTTGGGGAGATCCTTATTTAAATATTGTAAAGATCAAATTATAAAACATTGAGTACCCAACCAGGAAATCGGCCAGGGTGTCTCTTTTTGCCATTTTTAAGCTTGTGGTGGGCACTTTTCTGGCCCACTCTCTTTAAAGATGTACATGTTTTCTATCTAATTTATGATAGATGTCAAAGGTTGGAAAATATTTCTAAATTAAACATGATCCCCCTAGACCCTATTTTAATCATTGAATTTTTTTACTGTTGGGGTATCGATTTTATGGGACCATTTCCCCCCTTTTTTGGATATCGATATATTTTAGTTGTCATTGATTACGTTTCCAAATGGGTTGAGGTGATTCCTTGTCGAAAGAATGATCACCGCACAGTGGTTAGGTTTTTGAAAGAACATATTTTGTCTTGATTTGGAATCCCTCAAGCCATTATAAGTGATTGGGGTGCACATTTTTGTAATTGTCCATTTAAAAATTTAATGAAAAAATATTTGATTTCGCATAAAATAGCTTCCCCCTATCACCCACAAACAAATAGACTACCCGAACTAGCCAATCGGGAGATTAAACATTCTTTGAAAAAAAAGGGGAAACTCAGACCACAAAGATTGGTCCTTTTGACTGACTGATGCGCTTTGGGCATGCCGCATTACTTATAAAACAATTTTAATAATGACTCATTATTGGCTGGTTTACTGCATGTAAAATTGGAACATAGAGCTTATTGGGCAATCAAGATAATGAATTTTGATATAGAAAAAGTCGGTGCATCCAGAAGACTTCAAATAAGTGATTGGAGGAATTACGAAATGAGGCATATGAAAATGCCAAGATTGCAAGGCCTAGATGAAAATTTTTCATAATCAAAACATTGTGCGGAGATCCTTTACCTCTCCTAAAAGTCTTATTGTACAATTCAAGGCTCCACCTATTTTCTGGCAAGTTGCGGTTTAGGTGGAAGGGGCCCTATATTGTTAAACAAGTGGCGTTGTTGAGATAGAAAAACCATCAAATGGTAATACTTTTAAAGTTAATGGTCAGCAACTTGCACCATTTCAAGACAGATTTGTTAGAAACGTGGATTCCATTGACTTAATGGAACCACACGTTATTCTCTGAACCAAGCAATGATTTGTAAAATACTATATATATTGGGCAAATATCAGTTTTATTGTTTGTTTTGTAGGATCCGGAACATATTTCCTTCCTTTTACCCTTTTATTTTGAACTTCTACATGAGCATTTTCACATTGAGGACAATATCACATTTAGGTTGGGGGAGACGGAAATGGGAATGTCAAGGAAATGGGAATGTAAAAAGTTCAAATGTTTCTTTTATACATGTATAATTTTATAAATTTTTGTGCTTTTATAAATAAATGTGTTATTTTGAGCTGTGTGTTATTTTTGCGCCTCTATAAAGATGAATGAGTTATTTTGTTCTTTTATAGATAGGTGATATAATCATTATAGATTGTTTTTAATTTTATTTTTCAATTTACAGGAAAATTATTACATTTAATTACAAAACCATAAATTTCAGCAAGCAGGAGCCAAAAGCAGGAAAACAACAAAACAACAGTGTCCACCGTCCAAACACCCAGATGCGATTATAAATATTGCAGTTCACTGATCTGTGACTTTTCAAGCTCCTCCATTTCAGTTTCTTCAACCCCAGCCCCCCAAAACCCCCTATCCATCCATAGACCTTCACTACCCATCCATTTTTCTTAGATTCTAGCCTGATTAAACATCAAATCTAGCCCTTTTAGCTTGATTTCACCCATCAAAAGCCAAAATCAAAACCTTCATTTTACCATAAAGCTTCAAATCATATGGATCCTAGAAAGAAGTCCATTGCTTGGAAATCACAAGCAAGTTCAAGTAGATCACAAAGGGAGGCACCTCCACCACCTTAAGAAGCTACGAGGCAACAAGATTCGAGCGGAGACAATGTAACGCCTCAAAATCCACCCTGAACGGCATTATAAACTAAAAATCATTTACATCATTTCATACATCAAAGGTAATCTTTACAATCTCGTTCCCAAAAGAATACGCCAAAACATGACGAATATATTCCCAAAAGAATTAAACATAAATTCGCAGCGGAATTACAAAAGAATCTAGACTTCACAATATTTCCAAAGTAAATTTCCTAGTCTAGAATAAAAAGTAATGTTGTTCTAAGCGTCCATCTCGGGATCAACATGTTCGTCTACGGGAATCTCTCGGTGTGCCGGTTCCTCAATTCCCAAATCCTCCTCTAGTACATAATCTGAAAAATCTAGTTTGTAAGGGGATGAGCACTAAACTATATACCAACATTCCTCCCAAACTCGAACAAGGTTTAGAAAAATATATAAAAACGGTTGTACACCTTTCACAAATAGCATGTATAAATTTTGCAATAAAACAAGGACATTTAAACATATCTCAAGTTTAAGCAACATTAATAATTTAATGCATAAGTGAAACCAATATACAACTAATAATTCATTCCACCATAAACCGTTTTATCCCAAGTTTTTGTGGAATCTCATACTTCCTAAAATTCTTGTAGAAACTATTTCTGGTATAATGAACAATAAGCCACCATTGTATTCATATCTCTGACATGAAGTAAGACTTTGCATGGATACCATTGAAAATATCATGCCCCACGTATAATCCACACAAATCCTCTCAAGGATATCCAACCTTTAGGAATGACGTATGCCAACACCATGACACTGATGTATCCAACCAAAGAGTAGTATACTAACCCCTTTTTTCACGGTAACCCATAAGCGATAATGGTTTAGTCCTCGTAAGGCACTAATCCTATTACGAGTGGTAGAAAAAGTTCTAACCCACACGGAGTAAGAAGACGTCTACACACTACAAGATACCTAGTCAATAGTAGCTCATGTTTATCCAACAACCACACAAGAGATACAATAACAACAATTTTCTCAAATAACACACAATTCCATAAATCTCAAATTTCACATGTAGTATTTCAATAGAGCACGTGAAGAAAATGCAAGAGACATCATCAATATCATTTTAGTACTCAACTCAAAGCACTAAAGTTTTCTAAGTCAAGAACAAAGGAAGAATCAAGAAGAAAGTCCACCTCTTTTGAAAACTAGGGTTTTATATCAAGAAAATGAGATTTCATGGGTATTTAACCCTAACTTGTGTAAAACATGATAATAATTGCAAGAAGACCAAGAAAAGATGATTTAATAGCAAATATATAAGATTTAGAGTCAAAGAATACATATATATTAGCCCTAGCATCAGTGGACAAGAATGAAAGAAAACCTCTTACCTTGGTGTTCTTAAAAGCAAACTAGGGCTTTAATCCAATCCAATGTGCAAATTCCCTTTGATCTTGTGTTTTTCCCTTTTTTTCTTCCTCTCTAAGGTTTTCTAGGGTTAAAAATGTTGAAATGGGGCTAATGGAGGCGTCATTATGTATTTATAGGGTGAAAAGTGGACCCTAGATCGCGGNTCTTACCTTGGTGTTCTTAAAAGCAAACTAGGGTTTTAATCCAATCCAATGTGCAAATTCCCTTTGATCTTGTGTTTTTCCCTCTTTTTCTTCCTCTCTAAGGTTTTCTAGGGTTAAAAATGTTGAAATGGGGCTAATGGANTATCCCAAGTTTTTGTGGAATCTCATACTTCCTAAAATTCTTGTAGAAACTATTTCTGGTATAATGAACAATAAGCCACCATTGTATTCATATCTCTGACATGAAGTAAGACTTTGCATGGATACCATTGAAAATATCATGCCCCACGTATAATCCACACAAATCCTCTCAAGGATATCCAACCTTTAGGAATGACGTATGCCAACACCATGACACTGATGTATCCAACCAAAGAGTAGTATACTAACCCCTTTTTTCACGGTAACCCATAAGCGATAATGGTTTAGTCCTCGTAAGGCACTAATCCTATTACGAGTGGTAGAAAAAGTTCTAACCCACACGGAGTAAGAAGACGTCTACACACTACAAGATACCTAGTCAATAGTAGCTCATGTTTATCCAACAACCACACAAGAGATACAATAACAACAATTTTCTCAAATAACACACAATTCCATAAATCTCAAATTTCACATGTAGTATTTCAATAGAGCACGTGAAGAAAATGCAAGAGACATCATCAATATCATTTTAGTACTCAACTCAAAGCACTAAAGTTTTCTAAGTCAAGAACAAAGGAAGAATCAAGAAGAAAGTCCACCTCTTTTGAAAACTAGGGTTTTATATCAAGAAAATGAGATTTCATGGGTATTTAACCCTAACTTGTGTAAAACATGATAATAATTGCAAGAAGACCAAGAAAAGATGATTTAATAGCAAATATATAAGATTTAGAGTCAAAGAATACATATATATTAGCCCTAGCATCAGTGGACAAGAATGAAAGAAAACCTCTTACCTTGGTGTTCTTAAAAGCAAACTAGGGTTTTAATCCAATCCAATGTGCAAATTCCCTTTGATCTTGTGTTTTTCCCTCTTTTTCTTCCTCTCTAAGGTTTTCTAGGGTTAAAAATGTTGAAATGGGGCTAATGGAGGCGTCATTATGTATTTATAGGGTGAAAAGTGGACCCTAGATCGCGGCTTAAAATTTCTGAAACTTACAGAGTGTACCAGTACGGTAAACTCTCTGGACAGTAGCGTACCGGTACGCTATACGGGTACAGTAACTTCCGGGAGTACCGGTACGGTCTGTTCAATTTTGTCTGTTTCTTTTGTTTTTTATTTCCAATTCATTCCAAACCCTTCCAAAATCAACTCAAACTTATACAATATATATTTGTATATCAAACATAGTTGGTACAAGTTCTATTACAAACGGTTTCATATATTTACAAGTCAAAACTAAGTTTNGGCACGGTAACTTCCAGGAGTACCGGTACGGTCTGTTCAATTTTGTCTGTTTCTTTTGTTTTTTATTTCCAATNCCAACACCATGACACTGATGTATCCAACCAAAGAGTAGTATACTAACCCCTTTTTTCACGGTAACCCATAAGCGATAATGGTTTAGTCCTCGTAAGGCACTAATCCTATTACGAGTGGTAGAAAAAGTTCTAACCCACACGGAGTAAGAAGACGTCTACACACTACAAGATACCTAGTCAATAGTAGCTCATGTTTATCCAACAACCACACAAGAGATACAATAACAACAATTTTCTCAAATAACACACAATTCCATAAATCTCAAATTTCACATGTAGTATTTCAATAGAGCACGTGAAGAAAATGCAAGAGACATCATCAATATCATTTTAGTACTCAACTCAAAGCACTAAAGTTTTCTAAGTCAAGAACAAAGGAAGAATCAAGAAGAAAGTCCACCTCTTTTGAAAACTAGGGTTTTATATCAAGAAAATGAGATTTCATGGGTATTTAACCCTAACTTGTGTAAAACATGATAATAATTGCAAGAAGACCAAGAAAAGATGATTTAATAGCAAATATATAAGATTTAGAGTCAAAGAATACATATATATTAGCCCTAGCATCAGTGGACAAGAATGAAAGAAAACCTCTTACCTTGGTGTTCTTAAAAGCAAACTAGGGTTTTAATCCAATCCAATGTGCAAATTCCCTTTGATCTTGTGTTTTTCCCTCTTTTTCTTCCTCTCTAAGGTTTTCTAGGGTTAAAAATGTTGAAATGGGGCTAATGGAGGCGTCATTATGTATTTATAGGGTGAAAAGTGGACCCTAGATCGCGGCTTAAAATTTCTGAAACTTACAGAGTGTACCAGTACGGTAAACTCTCTGGACAGTAGCGTACCGGTACGCTATACGGCACGGTAACTTCCAGGAGTACCGGTACGGTCTGTTCAATTTTGTCTGTTTCTTTTGTTTTTTATTTCCAATTCATTCCAAACCCTTCCAAAATCAACTCAAACTTATACAATATATATTTGTACATCAAACATAGTTGGTACAAGTTCTATTACAAACGGTTTCATATATTTACAAGTCAAAACTAAGTTTAAACTAAATATTTATCCAATTCTACACTATTAACATTTTTATCTCTACTCTTACAAGCTACTTAGTTTATGCATACTCCATTACTTAAATTAGTATTTCAAAAACATAATTACGTTTTATATAAAGATAAGAATGTGGGGGTTTACAATCCACTCCCCTTAAAGAAAGTTTCGTTCTTGAAACTTATTTCAAGTAGTGAATAAATAAGGATACTTCTCTCGCATCTCTAGCTCGGGTTCCCAAGTAGCTTCCTCCATTCCATGATGTTGCCACAAAACCTTCACTAGTCGGATGACTTTGTTGCAGAGCACCTTCTCTTNTCCCCTTAAAGAAATTTTCGTTCTTGAAACTTATTTCAAGTAGTGAATAAATAAGGATACTTCTCTCGCATCTCTAGCTCGGGTTCCCAAGTAGCTTCCTCCATTCNTTTATATAAAGATAAGAATGTGGGGGTTTACAATCCACTCCCCTTAAAGAAAGTTTCGTTCTTGAAACTTATTTCAAGTAGTGAATAAATAAGGATACTTCTCTCGCATCTCTAGCTCGGGTTCCCAAGTAGCTTCCTCCATTCCATGATGTTGCCACAAAACCTTCACTAGTCGGATGACTTTGTTGCAGAGCACCTTCTCTTTGGTATCAAGAATCTTTACCGGTTGTTCTTCATACNATGACTTTGTTGCATAGCACATTCTCTTTGGTATCAAGAATCTTTACCGGTTGTTCTTCATATGTTGCTCCGTCTTGAACTTCGATATCTTTCAAATCTATCACATGTGTGGTCTCCGACTGGCACTTCCTCAACATCAACACATGAAACACGTCGTGCACCCCTGACAATTAAACCGGTAACTGAAGTTGATACGTCGCTTTGCCCATTGCTTTGATCACTTCAAATGGTCTGATGTACCTTGGAGCTAATTTTTCCTTCTTGTAGAATCTCAAAACTCCCTTTTTAGGTGACACTTTGAGGAAAACATAGTCCCCTTCTTGGAACTCTAATGGTCTTCGTATTCTGTCCGCATAGCTTTTCTATCTACTTTGTGTCGTGCGTAGTCTCTTCCGGATGAGTTGAATCTTCTTTGTAGTTTTTCGAACAATTTTTGGCCAAAACAAGCTACTCTCGCCGGCTTCTAACCAACACGTCGGTGATTGACATGACCTTCCGTATAATGCTTCATTTGGAGTCATTCCAATACTTACCTGATAGCTGTTGTTGTACGCAAATTTCACCAATGGCAGATGGCCACTCCAACTTCCCTTGAAGTCTAATACTTAAGCACGGAGCATATCCTCCAAAATTTGTATCACCCTCTTGGATTGGCCATCCGTCTGGGGATAAAAAGCGGTGCTAAAATACAATTCTGTCCCCATAGCTCGTTGTAGAATTTGTCAAAATTGTACCACAAAATGAGAATCACGATCCTATACGATAGAGAGTGGAACTCCATGCAATCTCACGATCTCGCGGATATATAGCTTGCTCAAGGTCTCTAGAGTGTCCGTGGTATTCATACTCAAGAAATGTGCGGACTTGGTGAGTCTATCAACTATAACCCATATTGCATTATGCTTGTGCGACGTTCGTGGCAAACCCAACAAGAAATCCATGATGATGTAATCCCACTTCCACTCTAGGATAGGCAAAGACTGTAGTAATCCTCCCAGCTTTTGATGTTCGATCTTTACCTGCTGGCACACCACACATCGTGCTATGAACCTTACCATATCCTTCTTCATTCCCTTCCACCAATATTGGCGCTTCATGTCCCTATACATTTTTGTGCTACCGGGGTGGATAACAAACTTAGAGCGATGACACTTTCCAAGTATCTCCTCCTTTAGGGACGAATCATCGGGAACACATAGCTTTTCCCCATATCTCAGTTCTCCATTTCTCAAAGACCAACCCTCCATTGTTTCTCCATTCTCTAATTTAGCTCAAATCGTCGCTAAGTCAGGATCTAAGCATTGCAATTCCACAACCCTACGTTGAAGGGTAGGTTGGGCCATAAGGTTGAATAGACATGGCCAAGATCTGTCTTCTCCAACCCAAGATCATAGTCTCCAAGGGCATCCCTCATCTTCCATTTACTTGCAAGAACATTGACTTCACCCTAAGACTTTTGGCTAAGTGCATCAACGACTATATTAGCCTTCCCCGGATGGTAGTTGAGAGTGAAATCATAATCTTATAGATACTCAACCCACCTTCTCTGCTGAAGATTCAAGTATTTCTGTGTGAACACATACTTGAGACTCTTATGATCAGAAAACACTTGAAACTTTTTCCCATATAAGTAACATCTCCACAGTTTGAGAACAAAAACCATAACGGCAAGCTCCAAGTCATGAGTGAGATAATTCCACTCATGAACCTTTAATTTTCTCGAACCATAAGCAACAACCTTACCTCCCTACATTAGCACACATCCCAAGCCTTGTAGCAAAGCATCGGTGTATACATCATATCCTTCCCCACTGCTCGGAATAATGAGGACAAGTGCCTTCGTCAACCTTTCCTTCAAGGTGCTAAAGGCTAGTTCATACGCTTGAATCCACATAAATTTTTCTCCCTTCCTTGTGAGGCGAGTCATCGGCATCGCAAGCTTTGAAAATCCTTCCACAAACCTCCGGTAGTAGCCTGCTAAACCCAAGAAGCTACGTACTTCGATCACATTCTTAGGTGGTTCCCATTTCATTACGGCTTCAATCTTTATGGGGTCAACAGCTACCCCTTGTTATGACACAACATGGCCAAGGAATTTCACTTCCTTCATCCAATATTCACACTTACTCATCTTCGTATATAACTTATGTTCTCTCAATGTCTGTAGCACAATAGAGATATGACGTCCATATTCCTCGTGAGTCCGGGAATAGATTAGTATGTCATCAATAAACACGATGACAAACTGATCTAGATACAACCGAAATATCCTGTGCATCAAGTCCATAAAGGCTGCTGGAGCATCAGTCAATCGAACGGCATCACCGTACATTCGAAATGACCATACCAGATACGAAAAGCTGTCTTAGGAATATCCTCCTCCTTGATCCTCAGTTGATGGTACCCCATGCGAAGATCAATCTTGGAGTAATACTTGGAACCCCTTAACTGGTCGAATAAATTGTCAATCCTTGGCAGGGGATATTTGTTTTTCACTGTTACTCGATTTAACCTTTGGTAATTCGTACATAACCGAAGTGTCTCGTCATGCTTCTTCACAAAGAGGACCGGGGCTCCCCAAGGTGAAGTACTTAAACGGATAAACCTAATAGCCAACAAATGGTCTAATTACTTCCTTAACTTCTTTAACTCCAAAGGTGCCATCTGATAAGGAGCAATGGATATGGGTTCAATTCCCGGATAGAGATCAATCTTGAACTCAATCTCTTGTTATGGGGGTAACCCAGGTAAGTCATCGAGAAAAACATCCAAAAAGTCCGACACCACCAATATTACGTCCAGTTGGGATTTGTCCCGATCATCTCCCATTAAGCTGGCCAAGAAACTCAAATTGCTCCCTGTCTTAGCTTTCAAGCATCTATTTTCCGTCGTGAAAAATGGATGAGAAGAATTGCGATCATTCTTGAAAGTAAAAACTACTCCTCCTGGTAGTTGAAAGGAAATTCGCTTACGAAAACAATCTATTACCGCGCAGAAAGCAAACAACAAGTTTATCCCAAATGTAACGTCGTACCCCTTCAAATCTAACGCAACCAAACGACAACCAACTCTTGTTCCCCAATGCGAAGCACACATCCTCTACACACCCTTGTTATATCTAACCGTTCTTCTGTGGGTATGTCAATACTAAGGGCATGTTCTAGCTTCTCACATCCTAATCCCAAATTAAAAGCATATGCAATACGTATGAATGAATGTGTTGTACCAAGATCAAATAAGATTCGGGCCCAAGAGTTATAAAGAAGCACGATACCTTCCACTACGGCATTAGAAGCATCATCCTCCAGTTGAGTCAAAAACAAAAACTCTCCCTTGATTGGCACCGCCGGGGGCTTAAGCTTGTAACGGTCTTTGCTGTGCTGGCCTTTGTAGGGGTGGCTTGTTTGCTAGTACCTGCCCGGTTGCTTGATTGGTCCTCGGTGGAAATGATGGATATTGATTTTTAAAGTACCCAAACTTTTCACATGCAAAGTAGTGACGTGAGTTAGTGCTTGTTCTAGTCTGTGCAACTCCTTTCCCCCTGCTGTCAGAAATTNATTCCCCCTGCTGTCAGAAATTTCTGTCCACCTGCCTGGTCTGGACGTGGAATGGTGCCGCCCGTTGCACTCTACTGGCGCTAGTGATAGTCCTGATTGGACCTCCTCTTGCGAAATTCTGTCACCGTTGGGTGTCCTCAATATCTCTTTCCACAAGTGCAGCTCGGCAACCATATCCCCATACTCCTTGATCTTGAGGGCCACCAATTTCTCCCAAATAACAGGCCTTAATCCCTGCTCAAAGCGCTTAGGCATGCTGGCCTTAGTAGATATCCACTCCGTAGCATAACGGGATAGCTCGTCAAACCTCCTCTCGTACTCGGCCACCGTCATGCTGCCCTATCGTAGAACAAGAAAATCTCTTCATTTTGTCTCTAACTAATTCCGAAAAATACTTGTCTTGGAAGATTTGGTCGAACTCCTCCCAAATGAGTGCATTTGTGTTCCTTCCTCTCTTTACGGAATCCCACCAATGGTCGGCCTCCCCCTCTAGCAGGTATGTAGCCAAACTAACCTGCAAGTCCTCGGCAACTCCCATGTCATCACATATTTTCTTCACTCGACGAATCCACCTATCCGCATCCAAGGGATTAGAGCTTCCTTGGAAAGTAGGTGGGTGTTGCCGCAAGAATTCTCAAAGAACCACCATCCTTCGATTTTTGTCCCCATTGTCCGGTACTTGGCTAGTGGATGAACCCTACTGTTATGGTTGTTATTCCTGTTTTGGTTTTGCACCAATGTGATAAGCTCTCTTAAACATTGGTAGATGTCGTTCATGACATCAGGAGGTGGTGGTGGTGGGTTCGCTTGGCCGCCATGATCTCGTCCACGTCCACGCCTACTGTCCATCCTGCACATCAATTCACAATTTAGTTTTATTGATGTATAAGACATCCTAACTATACCTTTAATCTAAAGCATTAGACGTGTGTAGAATTTATATCAACGATTTTATTCCACCTAGTCTTACACTCTAATGGTAATCTGTAACCTACAGCTCCCATGTAAGACCTAAAGCTTAAGCTCTGATACCAAAACTTTGTAACGCCCCAAAACTCACCCTAGACGACATTACAAACTAAAAATCATTCACATCATGAGAGCAACTAAATAATTCATCCATAAAAAAATTTCATACATCAAAGGTAATCTTTACAATCTCGTTCGCAAAAGAATACGCCAAAACATGACGAATATATCCCTAAAAGAATATGATCCCAAAGTAAGATAATTACATCCCAAAAGAATTAAACATAAACTCGTAGTGGAATTACAAAAGAGTCTAGACTTCACAATATTTTCAAAGTAAATTTCCTAGTCTAGAATAAAAAGTAATGTTGTTCTAAGCGTCCACCTCGAGATCAACATGCCCGTCTATGGGAATCTCCAGGTGTGCCGGTTTCTCAATTCTCAAATCCTCCTCCAGTACATAATCTGAAAAATCTAGTTTGTAGGGGGCTGAGCACTAAACTTTGTAGCAACATTCATCCCAAACTCGAACAAGGTTTAGAAAAACATATAAAAATGGTCGATCACCTTTCACAAATAGCATATATGAATTTTGCAAAAAAACATAAACATTTAAACAGATCTCAAGTTTAAACAACAATAATAATTTAATGCATAAGTGAACCAATATACAACTAATAATTCATTCCACCATAAATCGTTTCTCTCAAGTTCTTGCGGAATCCCATACTTCCCAAAATTCTTGTAGAAACTATTTTTGATACAATGAACAATAACCCACCACTATATTCGTATCTCTGGTATGAAGTAAGACCTCGCATGGATACCATAAAATATATCATGGCCCATGTACAATCCACACAAATCCTTGCAAGGATATCCAACCTTTAGGAATGACGTATGCCAACACCATGACAGTGACGTATCCAACCAAAGAGTAGTATACTAACCCCTTTTTCCATGGTAACCCATAAGCGATAATGGTTTAGTCCTCGCAAGGCACTAACCCCATTACGAGTGGTAAAAAAAGTTCTAACCCAAACGGAGTAAGAAGACGTCTACACACTCCAAGATACCTGGTCAATAGTAGTCCATGTTTATCCAACAACCACACAAGAGATACAATTCCAATAATTTTCTCAAATAACACACAATTTCATAAATCCCAAATTTCACATGTAGTATTTCAATAGAGCACGTGAAAAAAATGCAAGAGATCATCATCAATATCATTTTAGTACTCAACTCAAAGCACTAAAGTTTTCTAAGTCAAGAACAAAGGAAGAATCAAGAAGAAAGTTCATCTCTTTTGAAAATTAGGGTTTTATATCAAGAAAATGAGATTTCATGGGTATTCAACCCTAACTTGTGTAAAACATGATAATAATTACAAGAAGACCAAGAAAAGATGATTTCATAGCAAATATATAAGATTTAAAGTCAGAGAATACATATATATTAGCCCTAGTATCAATGGACAAGAAAGGAAGAAAACCCCCTACCTTGGTGTTCTTGAAAGCAAACTAGAATTTTGATCCAATCCAATGTGCAAATCTCCTTTGATCTTATGTTTTTCCCTCTCTTTCTTTCTCTCTAAGGTTTCTTAGGGTTAAAAATGTTGAAATGAGGCTAATGGAGGCATCATTATGTATTTATAGGGTGAAAAGTAGACCCTAGATCGCGACTTAAAATTTTTGAAACTTACAGAGCATACAGGTACGCAGTACCGGTACTGTCTGTTCAGTTTTGCCTGTTTCCTTTGTTTTTCATTTTCAATCCATTCCAAACCTTTCCAAAACCAACTCAAACTTATACAACATACATTTGTATACCAAACATAGTTGGTATAAGTTCTATTACAAACGGTTTCATATATTTACAAGTCAAAACTAAGTTTAAACTAAATATTTACCCGATTCTACACTATTAACATTTTTATCTCTACTCTTACAATCTACTTAGTTCATGCATACTCCATTACTTAAATTAGTATTTCAAAAACATAATTACGTGCTATATAAAGATAAAGAGTGTGGGGGGTTTATAGATGGATTAGGGAATTAGGTTTAGCGGCAAATCATCATAGAGATTTGTATTGGGTTAGGTTTCCCCTAGAATGGAATAACAAGGACTTTATCACATAATTGCAAAAATTAAATCAACAGTTTATCCCCCACCCTTTTTTCCAACAAACCCCTAAAAAATAACAAAGATCGAATGGACTTTAAGTAGGTTGTCAATCGAGCTGGTCCTAATCGATTATGTTTTGTTTGATTTTTGAATTTTTTTAAAAATATCACATATTTTACTCCATTTTAGCGGGTCCGGACAGCCATTGAGACATAAACAAGTCTATCAGTCCTTGAGGGCCACAACATCACAATGGTGGACCTATTCATAGGACTTTGGACTAACCCACCACCAATGAGCTCATGCCAATGGTTTGTGGGTTTTGAAGAGCCCTGCTCTTTTATGTAATAAACAAAGTTTAGGGATGGATCAGGGACTTAGGTGTGGGGCATTTCGTAAGAGAGATTTTTGTGGGTAGGTTACCCCTTGAAGCAGAAAGATATTTAAGGNGTAGACCCTAGATCGCGACTTAAAATTTTTGAAACTTACAGAGCATACAGGTACGCAGTACCGGTACTGTCTGTTTAGTTTTGCCTATTTCCTTTGTTTTTCATTTTCAATCCATTCCAAACCTTTCCAAAACCAACTCAAACTTATACAACATACATTTGTATACCAAACATAGTTGGTATAAGTTCTATTACAAACGGTTTCATATATTTACAAGTCAAAACTAAGTTTAAACTAAATATTTACCCGATTCTACACTATTAACATTTTTATCTCTACTCTTACAATCTACTTAGTTCATGCATACTCCATTATTTAAATTAGTATTTCAAAAACATAATTACGTGCTATATAAAGATAAAGAGTGTGGGGGGTTTATAGATGGATTAGGGAATTAGGTTTAGCGGCAAATCATCATAGAGATTTGTATTGGGTTAGGTTTCCCCTAGAATGGAATAACAAGGACTTTATCACATAATTGCAAAAATTAAATCAACAGTTTATCCCCCACCCTTTTTTCCAACAAACCCCTAAAAAATAACAAAGATCGAATGGACTTTAAGTAGGTTGTCAATCGAGCTGGTCCTAATCGATTATGTTTTGTTTGATTTTTGAATTTTTTTAAAAATATCACATATTTTACTCCATTTTAGCGGGTCCGGACAGCCATTGAGACATAAACAAGTCTATCAGTCCTTGAGGGCCACAACATCACAATGGTGGACCTATTCATAGGACTTTGGACTAACCCACCACCAATGAGCTCATGCCAATGGTTTGTGGGTTTTGAAGAGCCCTGCTCTTTTATGTAATAAACAAAGTTTAGGGATGGATCAGGGACTTAGGTGTGGGGCATTTCGTAAGAGAGATTTTTGTGGGTAGGTTACCCCTTGAAGCAGAAAGATATTTAAGGTCATTGACTGATTATTGTTAGCACCGTTTGGGGAACAAATTCCAACAAGGAATATGATATCTGAGAATATGCGGATAAGCCATAAAATAAGGGCAAACCTTGAATAACGTCGACATAATTATTCAAAAACGTAATCGAATGAACCAACATATGAGCTCAGACACTTATGTGAGCTTACGTGTGCTAGCCTCCACGCATGGGCCAATATCCACCTTGTTCTATTTTCTTGAGGTGTTGGTTGTTGTGTGTGTGTTGGGGGGGGGGGGNTACTCCATTACTTAAATTAGTATTTCAAAAACATAATTACGTGCTATATAAAGATAAAGAGTGTGGGGGGTTTATAGATGGATTAGGGAATTAGGTTTAGCGGCAAATCATCATAGAGATTTGTATTGGGTTAGGTTTCCCCTAGAATGGAATAACAAGGACTTTATCACATAATTGCAAAAATTAAATCAACAGTTTATCCCCCACCCTTTTTTCCAACAAACCCCTAAAAAATAACAAAGATCGAATGGACTTTAAGTAGGTTGTCAATCGAGCTGGTCCTAATCGATTATGTTTTGTTTGATTTTTGAATTTTTTTTAAAATATCACATATTTTACTCCATTTTAGCGGGTCCGGACAGCCATTGAGACATAAACAAGTCTATCAGTCCTTGTGGGCCACAACATCACAATGGTGGACCTATTCATAGGACTTTGGACTAACCCACCACCAATGAGCTCATGCCAATGGTTTGTGGGTTTTGAAGAGCCCTGCTCTTTTATGTAATAAACAAAGTTTAGGGATGGATCAGGGACTTAGGTGTGGGGCATTTCGTAAGAGAGATTTTTGTGGGTAGGTTACCCCTTGAAGCAGAAAGATATTTAAGGTCATTGACTGATTATTGTTAGCACCGTTTGGGGAACAAATTCCAACAAGGAATATGATATCTGAGAATATGCGGATAAGCCATAAAATAAGGGCAAACCTTGAATAACGTCGACATAATTTTTCAAAAACGTAATCGAACGAACCAACATATGAGCTCAGACACTTATGTGAGCTTACGTGCGCTAGCCTCCACGCATATGCCAATATCCACCTTGTTCTATGTTCTTTATGACATGTTCAACTAATTCCTTATTTTAAGTAAGGTATCATTTTATTTTAAGTACGGTATCATTCAAGTTTTAATTCATATGAAATACCACTTTTTTTTTTGCACATGGATCTACCAAAGGAAATTCACGGGTAGAGTCAGAGTTAATAAGAGTAAAGTGAGTTTGAGTTCTGGTCGAGTTGAACTTATACGAACAAAATGAAAGAATCAAACCCATCACGCAGGACTTGAATATGAGTAGCTGCCCAAGGGGTCTAGATCCTCCCACTTTCATATCTTATTAATTATAATCAAAGTTTAACTCAATAATTGTTGACGCATCATTGATTGCAATAATTTTTAAAGGTGGATGATTAAATTGTCAAAATTGACAACATTTCCAATGGAGTGATTCTAAATCCATGTAAATATTGTGGATGGGTTGTTTTTGGATTGTGTTTGGGTTGTTTTTGGACCTTGAGGTGTTGGTTGTTGTGTGTGTGTGTTGGGGGAGGGGGGGGGGACTCTACTCATGCATGTGGGTAGAAGACTTACACTTAGGAAAAAAAGAGAGGAAGTCTCTCTTGATGTTTCAACTAAAGGAAAGTAAGNGAGAGAGAGATAACATTGACAACCAGAAATTGTAATTGAGGTCTTTTTGATGTCGTGTAACAGAGCGTGATGTTCAAGTAGGGCTACAAATGGATCATGTTGTGTATCCTATATAAATTGTATCACGTGAAACTAGCAGATCAATTATACAACGTATTAATAGCACAGTACTAGCACCCATGTCATATATGTCACGTTTCAACTTGTTTGTCTGCGTACAAATAGCCCAGAAGAAAATGGCACTCACACCTTAATTTGATGTAAATGGGAGCCGAGGCACATCCACGTCTAGTAAATGAGACATCAACATAATGCTACCTTGAGATTTACAGGAGATAGGCACCTGCCAACCCCATCTATAGTACTGCTATATGTCGATGAGGAGCGAAAAAACAAACTTACCTTAACCAGTCACGGTGAGAAATTAGCCACTAATTGTCCCACCCAAGACCTCTTCAGAAGTACATTTCCAAATGGGAGACTCTGAATTTCATGAGAATGTTAAAACCAATTCAGAAAAGTATAACAGTTTCAATAAGGGCAAGAATCCTGCCACTACGCGGTCAGAAAAATGTAAAACATGCACAGCCGGACTCCTTACAAGACATGATTGTAATTCCGCTACAGCATAATGAAACTAGTCAGGTAAGAGGAGCAAAAGGAGAAGAAAGAAAAGACTAAGTGGAGAAGGCAGCAAATATAAGAAACAGGTAGTATGTACACAATCAAATTGATGTAGGATTGAAATTCAACCTTTTCCTCTCTTTCTTTTCTTTGGAGCAGTAAATATCCATATGACAAGCACATCAATCAAATGTATGTTATTAACCAAGCCACTGTTCAGCACGACGCTGCCCACTACCTCCAACAGCATGCCGAATGCTGATCTTCTTATTCGCGTATTTTTGCTGGAGAAATTCAAAAGCATTCACATCAAGTTTCCCAGTTACAGATTTGCCTTGCTTCCTACGTGTTTGCTGTTCTCGTATAGAAGCCCAAAGTTTCTCAATGGCATCCCTTTGTTTAGAGGTGAACCTCGAAATGTTATCAAAGGCATGCTTCACTAAGATGTCGATTGCTGTTTGGCACCTGAAAAGAGAAGAGTCTGATACATCAAGAGAAAAAGAACATAGGACTATAATGTTCAAAATATGACAGACAGTGAAAAGAGGAAAACAAAAGAAGTTCATTATTAGTAGAATTGGATTTGACCATGGCGTTTTGTAACGCTTTGCAGCAATCTCTAAACAAAGGATCAAGACTTCTCTCTGTGATTTGAGAAATTTTTTGGTCTCATCCTCTTCTTCCTTCCTAATCTTTGCACCTGCTTCTTTCTTTCCCTTTGTTTTTTCATCTTTCTTCGATGTGCTTGGAATTAGAGCATCAAGCCCAAACGGATCAAACTCTTCCATCCTATCTCCTCCAAATGTAGCAACCAAATACGTGTCCTGTTTTGTCCGATTGTCTGCATCTACTGTGTCTGTTTCATCTTTCAGGGTAGCAGCTTCTTCAGTGTCATCATCTTTGGTTGCAACCGGGAGATTTGATATGGCTTCTTTTATCTTTCCAGAAGTTTTTGAAAACTAAATGGCGTCCCACCAAAGCAAAAGAATAGAAAAAAAAAAAATCATCAGCTAGGATGAAAGATCATACAGAATCAACTCAATACTGTACAATTGACTAGTCAGGAGACCTAAAAAATTAGAAGTAACAAATTCTTGGACCATGAACTACACAAAAATTTGCTGATAGAGAGTTAATAAGCATCATAAAGAGATTATTATTAGAAACATAACGACATAATTGAAAAACAGATATGTGCAGCACCTATGTTGTTGCAAGAATCACACGTGTTACTAGCAACAGCCTCAATGGACAGGTAAGATATTGCTAGCAGAAAATTAAACTTTCTATGATGGCAAGACGTATTTCAATAATCCTCCGGTCCACAAGAAGCCTAAGCCTTCTTTGTAACACTTGAACAAATGAGCATAAAAATTTGTATGCAGATAAAGTCCTCATTCCTGAAAGCACAGCAATCTCTAACCATAGTGTGCCAGTATTCAGTATGATATATTATGAGAATTAACATCTACAACATAGATTGAGTATATGCCATTTATCATTTTAAAAAAGGGAAAATGAAAAATATTGGCAGGTTATATGACAATTCAACTNTAGTGTGCCAGTATTCAGTATGATATATTATGAGAATTAACATCTACAACATAGATTGAGTATATGCCATGTATCATTTTAAAAAAGGGAAAATGAAAAATATTGGCAGGTTATATGACAATTCAACTTTATTTTAGATTTTATTCTCTTCCCATTTGAAGCAATCCATTTTAATCAAGATACACTAAGTCTCGTTTCCTAATTCTAGAGTCTGGCAACATAACCGAATAGGTTAATTTGTTGCACATGAACTAATTGACCAAAAAGAAAATCTTGGAATCAAGAACTTCTATCCTCTTTGTTCTCCAACCGGACAGTCTAAGAGATTCTAAAGATTCACCTTCCATGCCACCCCAATGAGGATCACATGGCATAGATGCCCTTTAGCTCAGGGAACTTCACCTCCTAATCAGCGTACAAAGCACAAACTGTGCAACAGGATGCCTCATGCTTTCATGATCATTCTGATTGGAATAAATTATGGACATCAAAACTTCATGACGACATAAGATAGTTCTTTGGAGGCTTTCAACTGAAAGCCTTCCAACAAAAGGTCAGTTGGCCACTATCTCGTATGATCCGGTTTGTGAAATGGGATCTGCACACAGAAAGATACTCACACCTCAGTACATATGACTGGATACATGGCCTATTTAATCCCACTCTAGGAAAAAAAAATCCCACATTAGCTTATTTACAGCAATCCTTATCTGGCGAAGTAAGGTTCATTTCAACAAGGGGAAGTTAATTCCACGGAATAAACTACATGAGATCACCCATAGTTTTCACGAATACAAAGCATTGGTAATTCATCCAAAGCTTCACCAGGCAAACCCTCAACAATCAAAATCTTGTGCATGCACCCATCCATCCTAAAGAGGGAGGTATCAAGATCAATGTGGATGCAGCAATAGAGAAATCAAGTTCATGTATAGCAATTATCATAAGGGATGATGGATCTGTCACAGAATACAAAATAGAACTCATTACTGAAAATGATCCACTTATAGCAGAAGCTCTGCCATCAAGACTAGCAACAATATGGGTGGATTGCAATAACTGAAATCATGTGATAATTGAGATTGACTCTCAGAATTGGTGCACACTGTCAAGCTGAATCATATCAAGACATATGGGACAATACTACCAATCATTCAAGACATCAAAACCTCACTCAAGCAGCACTCTGAATGGAGTATGAATCACACTTGCGGAAAACATGGCTGCACATGAACTAGCTAGATGGGAGTTTGATATACAGCTCAGTAGCACATTACAGGCTGGATAACTTCCCTGCTTGGTGCGAGAAGAGTCCTAAGGACTTTCTAATAAAAAAGAAGAGCAAGCCAATCTGCTTAGTTTTATAAACAGTGCATCCGGATTTTCTTGATTTTTCTCCGGTATCTCACTTTTCATCAGCAAAAGAAAATCCCAGAAATGCTAGCCATCAGATGTGCAGTGGGTTCACAATATATAAGGGGTGATATTCAGTTTTAGTTTTCAATAAATAACTTTCTAAATATCCATCGTTATCATAAAACCAAGCATTCAGTTTGTTTTGTGTGACTCCAATATTGAACCCTGGGAGTCATTAAAACATGCTCTAGCACATCCTCCAATATCTTGGTGAACAAGTTCAGGAAAGATCCCAACTCCACCTTTTCCCTTTCTCCGTTAAGCATTTTGATTAGTCAACATTGTTCCAAAAATCAGATTTTATCCAGCCAGTGGCACTTAAGGAAGTTCACATATATTCTGTTATGAATACAAAATCCCTTACCCTCGACATGTGTATCATGTGCAAAGCTAATAGTGAAAAGTGCATCACTTTCTCTTGCATTAAGGTTGTCTCTACTTGTTTGCTTCATCAAATGGTTAGAGGAATTAGGTTTCACCCAGATGTTTACACCTTTTGGGCCCTCTACCTTCCTGCTGGAGGATGGTGTGCAACTGCATGGTTCAACCTGTACAGAGCTGCGGACTACACTAGAGAAGAGCAATCTATAATATAAAATAGGGCGGCTTCATACGGTCTCAAATTCAATCATCCAACGGTCAAAAAATTAACATTTTATCCCTTAATATTCTCCCCCAATTCCATCACGTCCAATTTTTTCTCTCACCCTCACTCAATGTCAAAGACCTATCCTCCCCTTCACACCTTCTCTANAGAAGTAACAAATTCTTGGACCATGAACTACACAAAAATTTGCTGATAGAGAGTTAATAAGCATCATAAAGAGATTATTATTAGAAACATAACGACATAATTGAAAAACAGATATGTGCAGCACCTATGTTGTTGCAAGAATCACACGTGTTACTAGCAACAGCCTCAATGGACAGGTAAGATATTGCTAGCAGAAAATTAAACTTTCTATGATGGCAAGACGTATTTCAATAATCCTCCGGTCCACAAGAAGCCTAAGCCTTCTTTGTAACACTTGAACAAATGAGCATAAAAATTTGTATGCAGATAAAGTCCTCATTCCTGAAAGCACAGCAATCTCTAACCATAGTGTGCCAGTATTCAGTATGATATATTATGAGAATTAACATCTACAACATAGATTGAGTATATGCCATTTATCATTTTAAAAAAGGGAAAATGAAAAATATTGGCAGGTTATATGACAATTCAACTTTATTTTAGATTTTATTCTCTTCCCATTTGAAGCAATCCATTTTAATCAAGATACACTAAGTCTCGTTTCCTAATTCTAGAGTCTGGCAACATAACCGAATAGGTTAATTTGTTGCACATGAACTAATTGACCAAAAAGAAAATCTTGGAATCAAGAACTTCTATCCTCTTTGTTCTCCAACCGGACAGTCTAAGAGATTCTAAAGATTCACCTTCCATGCCACCCCAATGAGGATCACATGGCATAGATGCCCTTTAGCTCAGGGAACTTCACCTCCTAATCAGCGTACAAAGCACAAACTGTGCAACAGGATGCCTCATGCTTTCATGATCATTCTGATTGGAATAAATTATGGACATCAAAACTTCATGACGACATAAGATAGTTCTTTGGAGGCTATCAACTGAAAGCCTTCCAACAAAAGGTCAGTTGGCCACTATCTCGTATGATCCGGTTTGTGAAATGGGATCTGCACACAGAAAGATACTCACACCTCAGTACATATGACTGGATACATGGCCTATTTAATCCCACTCTAGGAAAAAAAAATCCCACATTAGCTTATTTACAGCAATCCTTATCTGGCGAAGTAAGGTTCATTTCAACAAGGGGAAGTTAATTCCACGGAATAAACTACATGAGATCACCCATAGTTTTCACGAATACAAAGCATTGGTAATTCATCCAAAGCTTCACCAGGCAAACCCTCAACAATCAAAATCTTGTGCATGCACCCATCCATCCTAAAGAGGGAGGTATCAAGATCAATGTGGATGCAGCAATAGAGAAATCAAGTTCATGTATAGCAATTATCATAAGGGATGATGGATCTGTCACAGAATACAAAATAGAACTCATTACTGAAAATGATCCACTTATAGCAGAAGCTCTGCCATCAAGACTAGCAACAATATGGGTGGATTGCAATAACTGAAATCATGTGATAATTGAGATTGACTCTCAGAATTGGTGCACACTGTCAAGCTGAATCATATCAAGACATATGGGACAATACTACCAATCATTCAAGACATCAAAACCTCACTCAAGCAGCACTCTGAATGGAGTATGAATCACACTTGCGGAAAACATGGCTGCACATGAACTAGCTAGATGGGAGTTTGATATACAGCTCAGTAGCACATTACAGGCTGGATAACTTCCCTGCTTGGTGCGAGAAGAGTCCTAAGGACTTTCTAATAAAAAAGAAGAGCAAGCCAATCTGCTTAGTTTTATAAACAGTGCATACGGATTTTCTTGATTTTTCTCCGGTATCTCACTTTTCATCAGCAAAAGAAAATCCCAGAAATGCTAGCCATCAGATGTGCAGTGGGTTCACAATATATAAGGGGTGATATTCAGTTTTAGTTTTCAATAAATAACTTTCTAAATATCCATCGTTATCATAAAACCAAGCATTCAGTTTGTTTTGTGTGACTCCAATATTGAACCCTGGGAGTCATTAAAACATGCTCTAGCACATCCTCCAATATCTTGGTGAACAAGTTCAGGAAAGATCCCAACTCCACCTTTTCCCTTTCTCCGTTAAGCATTTTGATTAGTCAACATTGTTCCAAAAATCAGATTTTATCCAGCCAGTGGCACTTAAGGAAGTTCACATATATTCTGTTATGAATACAAAATCCCTTACCCTCGACATGTGTATCATGTGCAAAGCTAATAGTGAAAAGTGCATCACTTTCTCTTGCATTAAGGTTGTCTCTACTTGTTTGCTTCATCAAATGGTTAGAGGAATTAGGTTTCACCCAGATGTTTACACCTTTTGGGCCCTCTACCTTCCTGCTGGAGGATGGTGTGCAACTGCATGGTTCAACCTGTACAGAGCTGCGGACTACACTAGAGAAGAGCAATCTATAATATAAAATAGGGCGGCTTCATACGGTCTCAAATTCAATCATCCAACGGTCAAAAAATTAACATTTTATCCCTTAATATTCTCCCCCAATTCCATCACATCCAATTTTTTCTCTCACCCTCACTCAATGTCAAAGACCTATCCTCCCCTTCACACCTTCTCTGTGTGTGTGTGTGTGTGTTAAATCTATAGCAACTCCGCCATCGCCCCAGCGACACCGCCACCCAACCGCCTCCCAGGTATCTCTCTCTCTCTCTCTCTCTCTCTCTCTCACTCTCTCTCTCACACACACACACACACATGGACAACCACCACCCCCACCTCTGCTTCACCCACATGTCACCAGCCTTCCATCCCCAACCCATAAATTCTGTCCACGCCGCCAGCGACGAAATCCATGTGATGGAAAAACAGCCCATTAAGGAGTCGGCGATGATTGCTCCAATGATTGAAAAGATTGTCATGGAGCCACTAAACACATTATAAATTTGAGCGGCCTTGATGCTCTTCAGTTGTATTCCTATGTCGACTGTCAGATATACAGTACACCCTTCTACTGCCAGGGCAAACCCCCAAAGGTTACTGCTTTTCACCAAAAAATAAAACACAAAAAGAAAGAAAGAAAGATCAAGGTTGTTAATGGCGTCACGACTCAACAAAATAGAAGAACGATATTGCTACAAATTGGCTGTTACCATAAAAAAATTTTGGAATTTTTTTTTGAATTTATGGTATTGCTACAAATTGGCTATTACCACAAAACAATGATATTTCTTGATTTTTTGAGCGATCAAAGTTGGTGATTAGCAAAAGAAAGTTGAATGATTGTTAGTCTATAACCTGTATTTCCAATCATGTTTTATAAGTCATGTAAATATATTCTTCTACACAACTGTAGCCACAAAAGGATGGGGATTTCTATTATTTTGGTGTCACGAATTGCTATGAAATATGAATATCTTAATTTCTAAAGGTGTAGGATTTTGGGTTCTTGACTTTTTGGTATAAGTAAATGGATAAAGCCATTATAAAATTGTTATTTCAAGTATATTGTGCGCTATGTTGTTTTACGTTTTTATGATTTGTGAAAGAGGTGATATCATTTGACTTCAAAGAGCTGTGCCTACATTTGCAAGGTGATTTCACTTGAGATGGTGACTCGTCGAAGATACATGGGCAAATATTCGATAATTTCATGTGATGATTGGTTTATGTGATTTATTGTTTTCTGCTAATAATTATGGGCATAGTTATCAAATCGTGTATCGGAATGTGTATCGTTTTTTAAAAATAGTGTATCATATCATATCGTGTATCGTAAGATACGGTACAATTTTAAATAAATAATAAAAAAATTTATATACTTTTGAAAAAAAATCATAAACTCATAAAAACATAGTATTTTATTAATACTCCACCAACTATTCAAGCCATCAATATAGTTCACTAATATAGAAATAGGATGATGGTGATGCCACTGCTTCAAAAAATTAACATTAATCAAGAATCAAGTTTCAGAAATTTTGATCCAAAAAAACAAAAAAAAAATATTTGACTTTATAAATAAATTAACAACATTTCTTACACTGCACAGGTTTCTCATTGCTTCGATGGCTTCTCAGATGGCTTCTCAGGCTTCCAGATCCAGAGGCAAAGATGGCTTCTCAGATGTCGTCAATGATTTTGCTACCTCGTCGATGAAGAACAGAGATAAGAGAATTAGTGGGCTTCGTTAAGAGGAACAGAGATCGTCGATGATGAACAAAGAGAAGACGGAGATTGGGCTCGTCATCTTGAAGCACAAAGGGCTCAGAGACAGTCATCGTCAATAACAGAGAGAAGAGAGAAAGGGGCTAGGGTTCCTTGCTTTGAAGAACAAAGAAGAGAGAGACTTGGGCTCTGTATTTTGTCGTCGTGAAGTGCACCCAGAAGACAGTGAGCGAGGAAGAATGGAGAGAGAAGAGATTTTATTTTTTTTTAAACCCTAGCCACTGAAACAAAGTCGTTTCAGTGGCTATTGGGAAGTAAAAAATAGCCTCTAATACAAAATGACGTCGTTCTAGCCACAAAAAAAAAAAAAAAANGTCAAAAAATTAACATTTTATCCCTTAATATTCTCCCCCAATTCCATCACATCCAATTTTTTCTCTCACCCTCACTCAATGTCAAAGACCTATCCTCCCCTTCACACCTTCTCTGTGTGTGTGTGTGTGTGTTAAATCTATAGCAACTCCGCCATCGCCCCAGCGACACCGCCACCCAACCGCCTCCCAGGTATCTCTCTCTCTCTCTCTCTCTCTCTCTCACTCTCTCTCTCACACACACACACACACATGGACAACCACCACCCCCACCTCTGCTTCACCCACATGTCACCAGCCTTCCATCCCCAACCCATAAATTCTGTCCACGCCGCCAGCGACGAAATCCATGTGATGGAAAAACAGCCCATTAAGGAGTCGGCGATGATTGCTCCAATGATTGAAAAGATTGTCATGGAGCCACTAAACACATTATAAATTTGAGCGGCCTTGATGCTCTTCAGTTGTATTCCTATGTCGACTGTCAGATATACAGTACACCCTNACAAAAAAACAAAAAAAAAATATTTGACTTTATAAATAAATTAACAACATTTCTTACACTGCACAGGTTTCTCATGGCTTCGATGGCTTCTCAGATGGCTTCTCAGGCTTCTCAGATGGCTTCTCAGATGTCGTCAATGATTTTGCTACCTCGTCGATGAAGAACAGAGATAAGAGAATTAGTGGGCTTCGTTAANATTCTACTGCCAGGGCAAACCCCCAAAGGTTACTGCTTTTCACCAAAAAATAAAACACAAAAAGAAAGAAAGATCAAGGTTGTTAATGGCATCACGACTCAACAAAATAGAAGAACGATATTGCTACAAATTGGCTGTTACCATAAAAAAATTTTGGAATTTTTTTTTGAATTTATGGTATTGCTACAAATTGGCTATTACCACAAAACAATGATATTTCTTGATTTTTTGAGCGATCAAAGTTGGTGATTAGCAAAAGAAAGTTGAATGATTGTTAGTCTATAACCTGTATTTCCAATCATGTTTTATAAGTCATGTAAATATATTCTTCTACACAACTGTAGCCACAAAAGGATGGGGATTTCTATTATTTTGGTGTCACGAATTGCTATGATATGAATATCTTAATTTCTAAAGGTGTAGGATTTTGGGTTCTTGACTTTTTGGTATAAGTAAATGGATAAAGCCATTATAAAATTGTTATTTCAAGTATATTGTGCGCTATGTTGTTTTACGTTTTTATGATTTGTGAAAGAGGTGATATCATTTGACTTCAAAGAGCTGTGCCTACATTTGCAAGGTGATTTCACTTGAGATGGTGACTCGTCGAAGATACATGGGCAAATATTCGATAATTTCATGTGATGATTGGTTTATGTGATTTATTGTTTTCTGCTAATAATTATGGGCATAGTTATCAAATCGTGTATCGGAATGTGTATCGTTTTTTAAAAATAGTGTATCATATCATATCGTGTATCGTAAGATACGGTACAATTTTAAATAAATAATAAAAAAATTTATATACTTTTGAAAAAAAATCATAAACTCATAAAAACATAGTATTTTATTAATACTCCACCAACTATTCAAGCCATCAATATAGTTCACTAATATAGAAATAGGATGATGGTGATGCCACTGCTTCAAAAAATTAACATTAATCAAGAATCAAGTTTCAGAAATTTTGATCCAAAAAAACAAAAAAAAAATATTTGACTTTATAAATAAATTAACAACATTTCTTACACTGCACAGGTTTCTCATGGCTTCGATGGCTTCTCAGATGGCTTCTCAGGCTTCTCAGATGGCTTCTCAGATGTCGTCAATGATTTTGCTACCTCGTCGATGAAGAACAGAGATAAGAGAATTAGTGGGCTTCGTTAAGAGGAACAGAGATCGTCGATGATGAACAAAGAGAAGACGGAGATTGGGCTCGTCATCTTGAAGCACAAAGGGCTCAGAGACAGTCATCGTCAATAACAGAGAGAAGAGAGAAAGGGGCTAGGGTTCCTTGCTTTGAAGAACAAAGAAGAGAGAGACTTGGGCTCTGTATTTTGTCGTCGTGAAGTGCACCCAGAAGACAGTGAGCGAGGAAGAATGGAGAGAGAAGAGATTTTATTTTTTTTTAAACCCTAGCCACTGAAACAAAGTCGTTTCAGTGGCTATTGGGAAGTAAAAAATAGCCTCTAATACAAAATGACGTCGTTCTAGCCACAAAAAAAAAAAAAAAATATTTAAACAGTCTATGCACGTATCGTACCGTAAAAACGTATTGTGAAGAGAGAAGAGATTTTATTTTTTTTAAACCATAGCCACTGATACAATGTCGTTTCAGCGGCTATTGGGAAATAAAAAATAGCCTCTAATACAAAACGACGTCGTTCTACCCATAAAAAAAAAATATTTTCACAGTCTATGCACGTATCGTACGTATCGTATCGTAAAAATATATCGTGTATCAGACGATGCAATAATACAAAACTAAGATTCGTTTCTGATTACCTCTGTATCATAACGTGTCGTACGATACTAACAACTATGATTATGGATTTGGAGTTGTATTTTAGCATTAATTTTTTTTTTATTGGAAACTTTTTCTATTCTAGAGCTTGCTTTGAGGGTGTGCATTATAGTAATAATTTTAATGTTTCATGGGGGTGTTATTGCTGTTTCTATTGGCCCTGCTTTGGTAGCGATTGTTGATGTATTGGTTCCATATGATTTAATATCGAGCCATGTATGTGAACATTTCCATAGATATCTCTAAATTGGTCTAGCTATAACTACAACTTTAAATTACTTATAGTTTATTTTGGTTTGGCATTTGAGCCTTTACTTTTATAGAAGTACGTGAATCTCTTATCCCATGAGATGTTGACTCTGGTGGTTGAAAGCCTTTGTAAGTTGTGGGGGTAGCCAATAAATTAAAGCCCCAATTTTTGGGATTTAGTTTTTTTTTTTTTTTTTGGAATATGTAGTTGATGTTTCCTACCATACTACATTCAAACAATTTTTGTTTTGTTTTATGTAGTGCCTTCAAGGTGTGTGAAAGTGTGGGCATCTGTGTTGGATACATTGAATGAGCGTAGACTTCTTTGTTGCGATACTAATAAGGTACTTTAATGATATATTATTCTTTTAAAATTTAGCCATGTGTCTTTACCCTGTTCTTATATTTGCGTGTTTAACATTACATAGATTGTTGTTCAAGTCGGTACATGGCAGCTTGAGGTTGATACACACACTTTTCATCGCATTATGCGCCGATTGTTTTCGCGGGCCCGCTGTGTTCATGCCCCACAACAAATCTGATTATCATATAGTTGTCTATGCTACAACTGATCAAAACACCGTGTTATTTTGGTTATATTTTTTGGGTAAACATATGATGTGATGGATATATTATGTGTAGCCTAAATACGCTTGTGAGTTGTTCCTAAAACTACATCGTGCACTCAGGGGTAAATAAAACTGCTATGTGTATGCATTTTATATTATGCATTTTTAGGAATAACACCAACTCAATTTCAAACTGCAATGTGCAATTGCGATTGTGTCGTGCCCTTGGGCACGTGTTGTTGGGTATGGATTGTTTGATTTTGGGTGATTGTTATGTTTGTTTTTTAGTTATATATACAAGTTGATATTNTGGTTGTGTCGTGCCCTTGGGCACGTGTTGTTGGGTATGGATCGTTTGATTTTGGGTGATTGTTATGTTTGTTTTTTAGTTATATATACAAGTTGATATTTCCATGTCTCATATTTTCAAAGTAAACTCTGCTAAAATTTTGAAAAAATAGCAGGTAATTATTAGATTGATTTAACTGTCTTTAATTAAATGATATGAAGAATAACCAATATCAACTTAAATAGATTTGTGTGGATTTTTGTTTATTCTGTATTTAGTATGTTGAACTAATTTCATGTTTATGACTTTATGTGGATATATTTGGTTTGATGTGAAAGTACTTGTTTTTTTGGTTGTTGAGTTTGGATCACTGATTTTGTGAGATTGTTTCTTTTGTTTTTCAATTTTATATTAGGTTGATATTTCCATGGTTTCCTATTTTCAAAGGAAATCATGTCAAAATTTTATAAAAATTTCGGGTTATTACTAGATTGATTGATTTATGTGACCAAAAAAAAATTTACTAGATTGATTTAACTTTCTTTAATTAAATAAAATAAAGAATAACCTACATCAAATTAATCGGATTTGCATGAGTTGCAAANCGGGTTATTACTAGATTGATTGATTTATGTGACCAAAAAAAAATTTACTAGATTGATTTAACTTTCTTTACTTAAATAAAATAAAGAATAACCTACATCAAATTAATCGGATTTGCATGAGTTGCAAATTGCCTTCAGGCACTTCTTGTCTTCCTTAGTTTTTTCTTTGCGTATCTTGATGATAGTTTTCTCTTTGCGTGTCTGTTGTATTTGTCCCGAGTTTAGTAAAGTGAACTAATCACACGTTGTGTGATTGGTTTATTTTGATTGGAATTGATGGTTGTTTGGCAGTTGGGTTCGANATCTTTGCGTGTCTGTTGTATTTGTCCCGAGTTTAGTAAAGTGAACTAATCACACATTGTGTGATTGGTTTATTTTGATTGGAATTGATGGTTGTTTGGCAGTTGGGTTCGAAATAGTGATTTTTGGGAGAATTTTAATTGTAAACTATGATTATTGTTATGTATGATTGTGAATTGTGAATTTTAGGTTCGATTGTATTGTGCATTCAAGAAACTTTGAGTTTTGTGGATAGGTTGAGATTTTCCTTGCTCCTATTTTTAGAGCAAGCTTTGTCTAAATAGTCCCCAAAAAATATTTGAGGACTATATTGATTTCAATTTCTTTAATTAAAACAAATTAAAGTAACTTTTTTTCAAATTAACCGGTTGGTTTACGTTGTAACATGCCATCAGGCACTGGTTACCCCTAGTACGTAAAATATTTGAAAACAAATCTCCAGATAAAATTAGAACAATTGAAAATATCCACCAATGTGTGACTTAACCACAAAAACTTGATCCGACCTGAGAATAACCATGGAAGTTGAAAAAAAAGATTAACAGTAAGGATCTTGGTGACTGACTTCTACAAATCATTATAATGTCAATTAGAAATAGAGTGGCAGCAGTTACATTTGCCCCATTAAGTGACCTGTTTAAGCTTGGCAAGCCTGATCAACAAATTTCACCAATCCGGTGAAATTACTTCACAATGGAAATTGAGATGATCAGAAATTGAGAGGTTGTTTGCTATCAGAGATCAGGACAACAATCATTTCCTCTTATACAAGAATTCCAGTTTAGTCCCTCTATCAAACTTTAGAAGCTCAAAAAACCAAGACCCGAGATTTCCACAGGCATTGATGCTTCTAGTTTCACTAGACAAGCTAGTGAATTGTTGTCCAGAATCAATAATTACAAGCCAATTTTTTTGGCTTTAACGTTTCTAGCGCAAAGGAATTTTAATTTCTATGGTCCTAAGCCAAGAAACCACAAGACTCATATCTGAAGCTGATACAGGTGCCAAAATAAGACCTTTAATTGTGTGTATCCCCCAGCACCCACCAAAAAGGTTATTTCTCCTGCTTTACTATCAACAGAAACCTTTATAATCCTCCCGAGTCTACTACAACAGCATTATTCTTGTCTCGGGCAAACAATCTTGCAAACAATTCTAGAAGTTACATACTCTACTGCTGTTCACTTCCAAAACAGTAGTTCACACTACAGCTAATGACCCATTTTAATTACGAAATTCCCTTAAATAGTATCGAAACATTACAACCTCTTTTAGACAATGGCTTAATCATTGTGGTTTGAAAATTAAACATGCCTCCAAACACCATTATTTCATCAGGGAGACTATGCTTAGTCGAAAAACCAACTTCAACGTCCTGACAAAACCATCAATAACATACGTTTGCTCACATTTGTTTCCCAAGGAATCCGCAAAGAACAGCTAAATTGGACTGTAATATAGTGCATGGTAGTCCAAAACCACGTGAGGGTATGTGGTCATATTTGAACCATAAGGAGATGAATAGCAAGAGCAGCAAGGATGCACAGATATGGACACGGGTATCATATCCGATACGATACAAACACGGGAATACGACAAAGTTTCAAAATATAAGACATGGGTACGGCGAATTAAAATAATATTATATATTTTTTTATATAAATAACATTAATAATAAGACCTAAATATCATTGAGTAGTTAGTTAATATCTTACAATTAAGTAATAGATTAATATTAAATTAGGCAGTGGACTAATATGTTAGAATTCGACAGTGGGCTAACACCAAATTGGGTTATGGGAAAACAAAAAAATGGGTTGTGGGTTAATTTATTTGACAACTAAAAATAAATTACACCAAAAAAAAAAGAGAAAAATATTAATATAACGTCGTCTGATCAGTCGAGGGAGAGAGGAAGAAAAAGGTAGTCGACTAGGGTACTTACATAGAAGATTGCAGCTAGGGCACCGATCATGGTATTAGCAAGAAGAAGGAAAGAAGGAAGGCGGCTTGAAGGCTGAAGCAGATTGAAAGCTAATGTTGACACAGNTACCAAAAAAAAAAGAGAAAAATATTAATATAACGTTGTCTGATCAGTCGAGGGAGAGAGAGGAAGAAAAAGGTAGTCGACTAGGGTACTTACATAGAAGATTGCAGCTAGGGCACCGATCACGGTATTAGCAAGAAGAAGGAAAGAAGGAAGGCGGCTTGAAGGCTGAAGCAGATTGAAAGCTAATGTTGACACAGATCTGGTATGCCTCTTCTCTCTCTTTTTCTCTACTCTCTGTTTAGTCAACAAACTTCCCTTTTTATTTAACCCCTTATTCACCATATCCCCACGTATCTAGCACCAATAGAAGTGTCGGACCCGTGTCCAGCCGTGTCCCACGCGTATCCGTGTCGGACACATGCCCGACACTACCACGTCGACCTCTGACTAAGTGTCCGTGCTTCCNACCACGTATCTAGCACCAATAGAAGTGTCGGACCCGTGTCCCACGCGTATCCATGTCGGACACATGCCCGACACTACCACGTCGACCTCTGACTAAGTGTCCGTGCTTCCTAGAAGTGCGGTTAATTATGGGAGGGTAAAATGAAATTTGCCCACAAATATTTGAAATAAGGAAATTTGTTGTTGTCAAAGCCCCCAGATATACATTGCTTTCTACTTTTACTTCTATTGTTGTCTCAATGACTTGAACTAGTTCTATTGCCCACCAAAACAAATGCACATTTTTTTGCAACCTTTACAAAACACCACAACTACAAAATCAAAGCCAAACTAGAGAAATAACGAAACTTCCACACTAACTAATCTAAAACCTAGCCCCAATAACCAGGGTAGTGACCAAAAACTAAATCCCGACCCGATCAAGATCGTTGAGACGTCTATGCTTGGGGCCATTGCTGACACCCCCTTGAATTCGAAACAGATGCAATTGTGCAAATTTTGACACAGTAGAGTGGAACATAAACCAAGTTTGATTGTGCCTTAGTAGTCACACTCTTACCCTGCCATTTGTTTGCCTAGTTCAGAGCATCCTGTTTCAAAACTATCCTAAGGATAGATGATGGTGGTCCAAATAGGAGCCGTTAGATTTGTCATCAAGGCTACTAAATATTGGGAATCTGTCACGATCGTAAGTGAAATATTTTAATTGCAACTCCTCCAATGTTATTGTAAAATCAAGAAATCAGTTTACANGTTAGATTTGTCATCAAGGCTACTAAATATTGGGAATCTGTCACGATCGTAAGTAAAATATTTTAATTGCAACTCCTCCAATGTTATTGTAAAATCAAGAAATCAGTTTACATTTCAGTCCACAGTCGCCACAAGATTGTTACACCAACAATTATTACGAATTTTCTTTTTTAGCCAATCTTTTTATGGTTGATTTTCATCCGAAAAGCCAGGCTAGACTGGCCAGCGTGGAGCCGAGGGGCCGTCACCACTGATACCTTGCCCTAGCCACTACATAAAAAGGGGTTCCCCATTGTTGTAAAGTGCGAACGGAGACTAGCTACATGCTTTCTAAGAAGCACGAACACAAGACACGGACACAGGACACGAACACAACATGTCTCAAAGAAGACATTATTTTACGCCGTCATGCTATATGACTGCTGTGGGCTAATGATGTGCACATTGTCCCAGCGACCAACTATATTCATGTTTCTTAAATATCAACTTCTAAATTCTTTAAACATGTCTTACCCGCTGGAGAAGGCTCCTGTCTATAACAGGGTTTGGGAGATGCAAGTAGTAGTAGTAGCTTTACGCCTGTATTACTGGGGTTGATTACTGAACTTGAACCCATGACGTTATAATAATCGGCCCAGAAGCTTGAGGTGCTTCAATATTAAAAGAATCACAAAAATATTAACACTGCTTTTTTAGGTTCTTAATCGATTGAAAATAAAGCATGAATACCCACTCTTAGACATCCTTTCTTAGCTAACATAGAGGAGGAACCAATTGCAGAAAACATCAATTTAAGAGCATAAAATTTAGTCCGGAGACACAAGAAAGTTTGAAATTATATTAAACTGGGCATTTATGTCTTTCATGCTGAGATGTCCAATGTTGGACTACGAGTTATATAGTTAAAATCAGGTGTAAAATCCAAGGATCTATGCAATAACTTGTCCTAAAATGTGGCACTTGATCCATCTGAGCCTTTTTTTCAATCTTAATATGAGCCTTGCTTTTCAATCATAATATCCAACACGAATCATTACAAGCTCCATTTTCAGGCAAAATGAAATTTACTTTTCATCCTTTATATAGATTTCCCTCCACATAATACTTTTTCCTTGGTTATATAACTGCAAGTACGAGACAGTAAAAACACACGTAACATCACAAAGGACTTAGTACCTCATGAAAAACATTCACAGTAAATTTTAAATGAAGACGCTGACTTAAATTCACAGTTTCCAAATATAAAAATTTGACTTCTTAGTTACCTAATATGCTACTACAAGATTCGATATGGGACATTGGTGATTTTACTACACATTATATGACATCGTGAATCAGAACTCAACTATTGATACATAACTTTTTTCACATGATATATGATTTACATGCTGCAATTAATACCTGATATACAAACAATAATTGGTCTCACAAAATCTTATTGGAGTATGCAACATTTCATTTTCTAGCATGAGTCACAAGATTTTTGCAAACCTTAAGTTAGTGCTAAAGCATGCACGAGTGTCATATGTTTTAGCATTAACCCTGCTCAAACATCATCCTGTCAAATATTGATTTCTTTGGCTGGCATTTGAAAAGGTTATGTAAAAAATTAAGCATGAGAAAGAAGAATACCACAAAGCTATCATCAATGAACAAATCATTCGCCATGACAGCCCTGATTGTCCACGCAGTTAGTTGGTTTTTCTGCTTCTTATCTAGGCACTACAATGAAATGAAATTTAAATATAAGCTTCCCGCAGATGTTTTCTAAGAATAATTGATGAAGATTTCATATAAAGAAACAAAATGCTCACCTCGACTGCATCTTGTGCTGCTGAAAATAATGCATGATAGTCTGCTCGGACTGATGGCTCATTACAAGTTAGTGACGACATTGCAGCTTCAAGAATGGCAAAAAAATAGTTGCTGGTTCCAGGCTTCACACTACCAGCCTGAATCATCTGGATAGCAAGCTTTGACGCCTTACTGAACTTCAACGGGTTACTTATATGGGATGATATCTTCTGCATGGCCTCTATAACTTGCATTTCCGAGGCATCAGTTGTTGTTTTGAACCTCAAGCGCTTTTCTGGAGCAGTAGCTGAAAAAAACCATGGACAACTCAGCTTATGCATGGTGTAAGAATACAACTCAACTCGACTCGACAAAGCCTTATACCAACTATTTGAGGTCGCCTATATAAATACTATTATGCCCCTGAGCTCTATTGACAACTATATTTTATGTTAAACTGCAAGTTATCAAATTATATTTTACTATCTAAGTTAATTTCAATATACCTGTAGCCTTTGCAATATCATTCAAATATCACATCACTTTTTCCCACCGGTTCATTACTAGGTCTAACCACCTAAATTGATTCTTTCTAAATCCATATTTTACTAATTGTACTTTTATCATTTCACAAATATGCCCATTTCTAACTTTGTTCTTTCAGGTTTTACCAACATCAATCTTAACATCCACGTTTCTAGCACAGTTAGTTTGTAAGCATGTTAATTCTTAATTCCTCAACATGTTGTACAATAAAGCATTAATGGTTTAACGATTGCCCCGTACAACTTAGCTTTCAATTTAAGAGTATACGTCGATCCTATGATCTGGACTTGGGTACATTTTTCTCTGATTTTGACTAACATCAGTTAGAATATCTCTTCCGCTCGAAAATTGACCCCAAATTTCAAAGTATTTCCTTTTTGATATCTCTTGATCTTTGATTTTTACTATCTTTCTATTTGAATGTCTACTTTTACTAAACTCACATTCCATATATTGAAACTTTTTCTAATTATGTTGAATTTTTTTTATTCTAAAATCTCTCTCCAGACTATTATGTTACTATTAATTTTCACTTTACTGCCATAGATCAAAATTTACAATATTAACAAATAATGTACACCATGGAATCTCACCTTAAATGTGTCTGATTAATTAATCCCTAACCAAGACAAAAAAGATATATTCAACCAAAACCTTACGAAATCCTATAGTGGCTGTAAACCCACTAGTCTCTCCAAAAGTTGTACTCACCAAAGTCACTACAGTGTAAGAATGCAAGCAACACAACAAATAACTAAAAGTAATCCGATAGAGAAATTTTCATGAAGGCCTCTTCTTATTCTATGACAGTTTAAACAAAAAAGTCTCTCTTTTCCCACAAATTGTGTACTTGATGTTAGATTTTTGAGCCACAGTTTTGTTGATTTTTTCCAGGAAAAAAAATAGAAGATTAGTTTCTATTTTTCTTCCCTCTAGTCCATGACTCGACATCATTAAAAACCAAAAGAGATAGAGAAATATCATTTTTCCTACAATTTGTAGAACATTGGAAGCGAAAAAAGTGGCTGAAATTCAGCATACATTCCATACAAATGGCCATCACCCAGTAGGCGGCCTCAATCAATGGTAAACATTCAAAATATATACAGCAATTTTTCACCACCTTCCCCTGACAGTGAACATTTCTTATGAATCATACAACCCTAAAATACCTGAAATCAAATCAATAAATTACTAAAAAGTTCATTAGCTCGTCAATTACCATGAATATATTGACATTTAACGTATAAATTAAATTCATCTAAAGAATCACATAATGCGAGATAAGGAAACCCTAAAAAGTTCGGAAGAAAAACACAAGGAATACGGTTTTTTCTGGGTGAAAAATGTTGTACCTTCAGGTTGTGACTCAGGAGGCTTGGTGCGTTTGAGGGCGCTCTTGAGAGCAGGAGGTGGAGATGGTAGTGGTTGATTTGGCAAAGGTTCTTTGGCGTCAGTCGAATTATTATTCAAAGATTGTTCAATAGGAGGAGGTGGTGGTGCACAAGGGGGTGGCAGGCCTTGGAATATGTCTTCCGCCATTGGTCTCTCTCTCTCCGGCAACAATACACTTACAAAACCCTCCGGGTTTCCGCAGGGGTGTTTGTTATGGTGGATGGAGGAGGAAGATAATTGCTACGGCTCAAGTACAGAGCGATGGTTCGTGGTCTGCTCAAAAACCTTACATGAAATGAGCAGTAAATATATTTACTAAAATTGATTAGAATGGAAATTTACAGAACCAAAAATAAGGAAAATTTCATTCTGATTTCCAATGGCGTTAATCTTTTCCTTTGTTTTTGTTTTTTTGGTCACCTTAAAATTTTTCTTTTCGATGACGTTAATCCATATTTTTTTTTAGGGAACGACAAATATTTTATTGATAGGGATCGTCAGAAATAAGGAACGGCGTTACAAACTCGGGTGGAACTCGATTACTNTTTTTTAGGGAACGACAAATATTTTATTTATAGGGATCGTCAGAAATAAGGAACGGCGTTACAAACTCGGGTGGAACTCGATTACTGTTCCTACAGACTAGAACTATCTCACGGTGCCTAAAACGGTGAAGTACATTCTTGATGCTTACCATTGCAACACTATGGTGCAGCAACTCCATTTTTGCTCTTTTCAATAACTTCAGTTGATTTACATAAGTGGTGTTCGATAAAATTGAAATTTAAACATTGAAAATTGAATACTAAATTTTAAGTATTGAATATTAAATCTTTTAATTCGCAGACTGTTTGGTATCAACTGAAATTGAAATATTGAATTTAATCAACCTGTTTAATAAATATAAAAAGTTGAAGTCTAAAAATTATTATTATTCTAATTTTACCCTTTTCTTTAATCATCTCTCCGCAACTGCCTTATTTCTATCACCACCATCACAAATGATAGTAGTAGTGGTGACAACAACGGTGGCGGCGGCGGCAATACAATGGTGGTAGTGGTGATGGTGACGTGGTGGTAATGACAATGGTAGTGACGTGGTGGTGATAGTTGTGGTAATGACAGTGGTAATGGTGGTAGCGGTGGCACAATAGTAGTGGCANGATAGTGGTGGTAATGACAGTGGTAATGGTGGTAGCGGTGGCACAATAGTAGTGGCAGTGGTGGNAATGACAATGGTAGTGACGTGGTGGTGATAGTTGTGGTAATGACAGTGGTAATGGTGGTAGCGGTGGCACAATAGTAGTGGCAGTGGTGGCAATTTGTGGTGGTGGTGGCAATGGTGGTAATGACAGTGATAGTGGTGGTGGCGATGACGACAACAGTGGTGGTGGTGGCAGAGATGGTGATGGTGATAGTGGTAATGATGGNGGCAATTTGTGGTGGTGGTGGCAATGGTGGTAATGACAGTGATAGTGGTGGTGGCGATGACGACAACAGTGGTGGTGGTGGCAGAGATGGTGATGGTGATAGTGGTAATGATGGTTGCATAATAGTGGTGATGGTAGTAGTGGTAGTGATGGCGATGGCGACGATGATACAATGGTGGTGAGAGTATATTTGTCAATTATGAGAAATTGATAAAATTCTTACTGACTAACATTTTCAACATTAAGTGATAAGTAGGTGACTTGCTACTTAAAATTTTAGTTTATTTTTAAGAAGTGTTTAAAATATTAAGTAATATGAGTTTTAGGTTATCAAACGAGTTTAATTTATTAAGTGCTTAAAGTATTCAGTTTTAAACCTTAAGTGGTGTTATCAAACAACCCCATAGTCACCCTCCATAACTATATCTTCAAATCCTTGATGTTGAGCAAAAAAATGAGCTTCCTTTAGGCAACTACCTCCAAGTCTAGCGATAACACACCTATGTCCAATTTCTTTGAAAAGTTGGCTACAAATATACCATTTTTGTCTCTGATAATAGTACCGACACCAAAAGAAAGACCCTCAATCAATACTTTTCCATAAAAATTGACCTTGCAATACCCAACTCTTAGGGGAATCTAGCAAGCAGCTATGGATGTGTGTGAATCAGTTGCCCTTCCTTCCACTGCCAACTATAGCTCGACAGTATAATCCTTAGCTGATCGGACAATTTTTGCTGAGTTTTTGGAGGTACCATAAAGACCATATCATTGCAATGCCTCCATATCAACCAACACTGAATGAAAAATAATTTGAACTCTTCTTCATTCAAAACCTGGTATACTTACCACCGAGTAGGGTGGTCTAGTGGGGTATTAGTCGAATTTTTCACCCTAAGATTGGAGGTTTGAGNATTTGAACTCTTCTTCATTCAAAACCTGGTATACTTACCACCGAGTAGGGTGGTCCAGTGGGGTATTAGTCGAATTTTTCACCCTAAGATTAGAGGTTTGAGTCTTGGAATTCACATTGAAGCTTGATGGTTGACAATTATGCTAGCCTAACTAGGTTCATTCTCAAAAAGAGTAATGAGCATGGTCAGAGGCCTCATGATCCCCCCAGTGAAGGCCTATCAGGGTGGTCTCTGGGCTCTTTCCTTTGCCCCCACCTTTTTTCTTTAATTAACAAAACCTAGTACATTTCTCTCACCCATTGTGTTGGTTCTAAGATTGGCACATGAAAAATCCTATGAAAAGAACTAAGTAACCAAGATAATTTTTCCCAATCCCACTCTTGTAACATGTGGAGTGCCCCTGCGATAAAACGATGCACAAGTTATCCAGCTTAATATTCCTTCACCTAAGATTTTCATTAGTTGGTAAGGCAACCAAACAAAAGTGCCAAATCAATATTTTAATTTTGTTTTGGACTCTTTGTTTCGACAAAATATTCTAGTTAGTAGAACCTAAACTATTGAAAGTCTGATGTGTGGTAGCTGCCGACATACCAAGATTTTGATCTTCTGCTACACAGTAGGCGTTTCCCTTTGAAAAAATGCCCATTTTCATTGAAGTGTCATATCAATCTGTCCTCAATAGAAGAACCTCCCAAAGGTATTCTTTTAATTATCGTAACTTCATGAATGTAGAAGAAGGCATCCACTAGATTGTTCCTCCAACAACAAGTCTAGGATTCAAATAATTCACACACTATAGCAGTAGCCGCTAAGGAATTCTGTGGTGTGATAACAGGCCTCAAGAATACTTCGCCATGTATAAGATAGCCAATGGCCTAGCTTTGCATCCATGAAAGATGACGAAGGAAAATATCTAGCCCTTATAACCTTATGCAAAAGTGTACGTCGTTCATGATATATTCTCCAAGTCTTTTTTTGCAAATAAGGCCAAATTAAAAGCCCAAAGGTCCTGAAACCCCATACCTCTAATTGGCTTGCTTTTACACATTGTTCCTCTATGATNAATTTATTAAGTGCTTAAAGTATTCAGTTTTAAACCTTAAGTGGTGTTATCAAACAACCCCATAGTCACCCTCCATAACTATATCTTCAAATCCTTGATGTTGAGCAAAAAAATGAGCTTCCTTTAGGCAACTACCTCCAAGTCTAGTGATAACACACCTATGTCCAATTTCTTTGAAAAGTTGGCTACAAATATACCATTTTTGTCTCTGATAATAGTACCGACACCAAAAGAAAGACCCTCAATCAATACTTTTCCATAAAAATTGACCTTGCAATACCCAACTCTTAGGGGAATCTAGCAAGCAGCTATGGATGTGTGTGAATCAGTTGCCCTTCCTTCCACTGCCAACTATAGCTCGACAGTATAATCCTTAGCTGATCGGACAATTTTTGCTGAGTTTTTGGAGGTACCATAAAGACCATATCATTGCAATGCCTCCATATCAACCAACACTGAATGAAAAATAATTTGAACTCTTCTTCATTCAAAACCTGGTATACTTACCACCGAGTAGGGTGGTCTAGTGGGGTATTAGTCGAATTTTTCACCCTAAGATTGGAGGTTTGAGTCTTGGAATTCACATTGAAGCTTGGTGGTTAACCGTTATGCTAGCCTAACTAGGTTCATTCTCAAAAAGAGTAACGAGCATGGTCAGAGGCCTCATGATCCCCCCAGTGAAGGCCTATCAGGGTGGTCTCTAGGCTCTTTCCTTTGCCCCCACCTTTTTTCTTTAATTAACAAAACCTGGTACATTTCTCTCACCCATTGTGTTGGTTCTAAGATTGGCACATGAAAAATCCTATGAAAAGAACTAAGTAACCAAGATAATTTTTCCCAATCCCACTCTTGTAACATGTGGAGTGCCCCTGCGATAAAACGATGCACAAGTTATCCAGCTTAATATTCCTTCCTAAGATTTTCATTAGTTGGTAAGGCAACCAAACAAAAGTGCCAAATCAATATTTTAATTTTGTTTTGGACTCTATGTTTCGACAAAATATTCTAGTTAGTAGAACCTAAACTATTGAAAGTATGATGTGTGGTAGCTGCCGACATACCAAGATTTTGATCTTCTGCTACACAGTAGGCATTTCCCTTTGAAAAAATGCCCATTTTCATTGAAGTGTCATATCAATCTGTCCTCAATAGAAGAACCTCCCAAAGGTATTCTTTTAATTATCGTAACTTCATGAAGGTAGAAGAAGGCATCCACTAGATTGTTCCTCCAACAACAAGTCTAGGATTCAAATAATTCACACACTATAGCAGTAGCCGCTAAGGAATTCTGTGGTGTGATAACGGGCCTCAAGAATACTTCGCCATGTATAAGATAGCCAATGGCCTAGCTTTGCATCCATGAAAGATGACGAAGGAAAATATCTAGCCCTTATAACCTTATGCAAAAGTGTACGTCGTTCATGATATATTCTCCAAGTCTTTTTTTGCAAATAAGGCCAAATTAAAAGCCCAAAGGTCCTGAAACCCCATACCTCTATTTGGCTTGCTTTTACACATTGTTCCTCTATGACGCCCCAAAATCCAGTGAATCATTTCTCAACCTATTGATCACCTATCAACTCGCGGAAGATTCCTTGTATGTCGTATAACCTGACACCACGTCATTACATCCCCTTCACTGGGATTGTAACCAAAACAGAGTTTGGGCAGAGTCTCTCTTGTACCAGAGCACTACCAACGCATAACCTATACACATATCCACCACATGACAATTCCAAGGTTCAAACCCCAGTAATTCGAGCTTATTATTATCCATTTACATCATCCATAGAGGTTGTTCAAAGATTGAATGCCTCTCAATGTTACATTTTAAAATTTCAAATTTTGGGAAGAGCTACTGGTAACTCTATAAGTGATACCGGTATCTGGGCCTTCTGTTTGCCAGGTACTGGTATCTCTATACATTGGTACCGGTACTTGAACCCACTATTTGCTAGATACTGGTACCTATATGTCTTGGTATTGGTACCTGAGCCCATTGTCTGTCGGAGTACCAATACCTAATGCCTAGGTAACGGTACCTAAGCCCACTGAAATTTAAGTACTGGTGCCTATAGGTTTAGGTATCGGCACCTAGATCATCTGACAACGTGGTACCGGTACTTAATCACTTAGGTACTAGTACCTAAGCTCCAAATCTTTCTATTTTCAACTCTTACCCATTCAAACTGATACCATAATCATCCATTCATTCATTTATATAAAAAAACATTGTCCCAAGAGTTCATTATATGTTCCCTTTATACAATTTTACAAGTTCAAAACAAATTACATTTTATTTCAAAAATGCAATTTAAGAGCCATATTCCAGCTTCTTCATCAACACGTGCCCAAGTGAGGGTTGTCCTCTAGCACTTGTCCAACACCTGAAATATGTCTTCGTAAAGGGTGAGTCACGCTCAATAGGCTATCTCCAAAGAAGGCTACTCCTCAACCCAGATGTATATGAAATGTTCACATGTAATTCATGAATCAATCATTCATTCAAGAATATACAATTTATAAATGAATACCACAATGTCATGAGATGAAGCTCACACATGCAATGCAACTCGAGCCCTCCACCGGCTCCCATAACATATGTTATGTCATGTGTATGCATCCGGTTATTCCAAGCACCAGCCATTGATGTTGCACATCCAATGACTATTTTAAAAAATCTTGTTTCTTTTTGGGTGGGTAATTTATGGACATCTCACCAAGGGCCTACCAAACCCGTACGACATTCGAGGACATTTCACCCCAGTGTCCAATTACACTGACAAACTTTTATGAAATTTCACCACAGGGCAAGTGAATGAACCAAGTAACCAGACCTTGCACATGAGAGAGGATCTATGCCTTTTTACTAAACCTGATACACGTTTTCAATACAACCTGTGCGACTCAGTCGAACCTAGGTTCAACCTTTCTAAGCCCATGNACAAACTTTTATGAAATTTCACCACAGGGCAAGTGAATGAACCAAGTAACCAGACCTTGCACCTGAGAGAGGATCTATGCCTTTTTACTAAACCTGATACACGATTTCAATACAACCTGTGCGACTCAGTCGAACCTAGGTTCAACCTTTCTAAGCCCATGTATCAACCCACCAAGAATGATGTTTGATCAAAACCATGCACACACACCCATACTCATGTCGAATGCAATTCATAATATCATGTTCTTCATATCATGAACATATAATGAACATGCCTAATTTCCATAATTTTCAATTATATCATAGAATTTTCATTCAAAATAACACACTTAGTCATCCTTAGGCAGTTTATTAAACACCTAAAAGACATAAATGTAAACACATAGCATGCCCAAATAATACATTACTTATGAAATCCATATCAAGCAATTTCATTAAATCAAATCATACAAGAATTGATTTTGACACATTCTTATACCTATTTTTTATATTCTATCAACCATAGGTATGCGTTATACATGAGATTTCATCTTTAACACCCTAACCATTTTATATCTCAACCCTAGGTTATAAATAAATCTAGTTAGGAAAGAAATCCTATCTATTGTAGTGTAAATCTGCGTAGGAGAAGTCCTGAAAATCCCAAATCAGGCTTCAAAACTTTGATCCCAAAAATTATGTCTTCAAGAGTTTGGCGAAATCTGCAATCCTTTGGTATGTACGCGTAGCTCTCGTCACGTAAAATAACTTTGTCTCTTGGCCCAAAGAGATCTGACGGTCAGATTGTTGTAGATCGGAGGTACAAGCTTGGAAAACTTGAAATCTCTCTCTCTCTCTCTCTATGGCTGTGTTTGTCAGAAGAATGGGGAGAAAAATCTGNGGTATGTACGCGTAGCTCTCGTTACGTAAAATAACTTTGTCTCTTGGCCCAAAGAGATCTGACGGTCAGATTGTTGTAGATCGGAGGTACAAGTTTGGAAAACTTGAAATCTCTCTCTCTCTCTCTCTCTCTCTCTCTCTATGGCTGTGTTTGTCAGAAGAATGGGGAGAAAAATCTGATTTTCGCCCCTTTTATACCCCTTAATGGCTTGGCCTACAAAGCGCCACACGTTTAATCTTTTCTAATTTGATTTCATTCCGAATCAATTTAATCTCATCTCATTTTAGGTTTTGTACATTTTTATTGAACTAAATTCAAATAATTTTTTATTTTNAGCGCCACACGTTTAATCTTTTCTAATTTGATTTCATTCCGAATCAATTTAATCTCGTCTCATTTTAGGTTTTGTACATTTTTATTGAACTAAATTCAAATAATTTTTTATTTTTGCAATTAAACTCCAATAACATTTGTTTTAGTCACGCGACGTCTGATCGCATCGTAAAATGCGAGAAATTCGATTATCTCAAAATTCAATGAAAATTGAGTAGACAGCTAGATTTCGTGAGATCAATCCAACAATGAGGTTCGTTTCATCATCCGAATTCTATAAAAATTTAGGTTTTTAACCTGTATCATAATAACTAATTACCGTTTTACCCTTTTTAACAAAAAATTAAATTTTTTGANTTTAAATTTTTTGAGTTTAAAATTTTTCCCCCTTAAAGGAATTTCGTGCCCAAAATTACACACACACACACATACAAAAACATGCATANATTAAATTTTTTGAGTTTTAAAATTTCCCCCCTTAAAGGAATTTCGTGCCCAAAATTACACACACACACACATACAAAAACATGCATATGCAATAAGCCATCTAACACTCTATGACTATAAGAAATGTACCTCCATCCTTGAACAAGAACGGATAGGTGGCACAGATAGTGTCCTCGCGCTCCCATGTTGCCTCCTCTATACTACTGTGCTGCCATAATACCTTCACCAGCCTCACAGTGTTGCCACGCAAAACCTGCTCTCGGCTATCCATGATACGTACTAGTCCCTCTGCATCAACGACTAGCTTATCCCAATCCGCATCAACGACTAGCTTATCCCAATCCACTACATGTGTAGGATCTAAAGTGCACTTCCAAAATATGGAGACATGGAGCATCGCGTAAACACCCGATAGATTTGGCGGTAATACCAATAGATAAACAATTGTGCCAACTTTCTCAGGTACTTTGAAGGGCTCGATATACCTCAGTGACAACTTTCCTCGCTTGCCGAACGGGACTACTCCCCTCTTAGGCATCACCTTTAAAAAGACATGAACTCTAGAGGTCTCCACCGCCTGTCGGCATAGTTCAATTGCCAGTTCTAATCCATAAGAAGACACTTCTACATTAAGTCCACATTCTTTGATGTGTCTCTAATCAAGTCCGAACTAGTGGAGGGTTTCTCTCCAACCTCAATCTGACAAATCAGAGAATGACACAATCTTCTATAAAGTGCCTCATAGGGTGCAATCTGTATGCTCGCCTGATAATTATTTTTGTAAGAGAATTTCACTAAGAGTAAGTGCTCATCCTAACTACCATTGAGATTTAAGATGCATGCCCAAAACATATCCTCTAAGGTCTGGATAGTCTTCTTTGACTAACCATCTGTCTGCGGATGAAAAGTTGTACTTATCATCAACAACATCCCCATAGCCCACTGAATGCTCTCCCAAAAATGGAATGTGAACCTGGGATCCCAATCTGATACTATCGATATGGTTACCCCGTGCAATCGGACTATCTCCCGTATATAATGCTTGCAGAAATCCTCTAGTGTAAATGTCATCCTCACAACAAACAAGTATGTCGACTTCGTAAACCAGTCCACAATCACCCACACCACGTCATGCCCATGAGAAGTTTGTTGCAAGTGAGTCACAAAATTCATAGTGACATGCTTCCACTTCCACTCAGTTACCTCCAAAGACTGGAGCAACCCTGTTGGTCTCTAGTGCTCAACCTTGACCTACTGACACGTGAGATATCTACTATCAAAGTCTCCGACGTGTCTCTTCATCCCACTCCAGTAATACTGGCAGCAAAGATCATGGTACATCTTTGTACTACTTGGATGCACAACAAAATGGGAACAATGAAACTCCCTGAGGATCTTCTATCTCAGATCCGTAGACTAGGGAACCGTGAGCCTTCCACTGTATCAAAGACTACCATCTGTGTGACTGGTCCAACCCTCATCGCCTGTACTTGGTCCTTGATGGACAAAATCTCCATGTCCCTAGGACTCGATTACTCTACTCAACAAAGAAGGCAAAGCTACCAGACTTCCCAGAATACCCTGAACATGATTCTTGTAGTGTACCCCATACTATCCCACAATCTCGAGCATCTGCTAATACCGGGAAGCTATACTAGCAACGACTCCCCGTAACTTTTGGATGAGTGCAACAGCCACTACATTTACCTTAATAGGATGGTAATGAAAAGTGAAGTCATAGTCCTTTAGGTACTCCATCCACCTGTGCAGCCTCATATTGAGGTCCCGCGTGTGAAGATGTATTTCAGACTCTTATGGTCTAAAAACACCTTGAATTGCTCTCTTATAGATAGTGGCGCCATGTCTTCAAGGCAAAGACAACAACTGCCAACTCTATATCGTGTGTGGGATAGTTCTGTTTATGGCTCTTCAACTGTCGTGNCTTCAGACTCTTATGGTCTAAAAACACCTTGAATTGCTCTCTTATAGATAGTGGCGCCATGTCTTCAAGGCAAAGACAACGGCTGCCAACTCTATATCGTGTGTGGGATAGTTCTGTTTATGGCTCTTCAACTGTCGTGAACCATAAGCTACCACCCTCCCAGACTACATCAATATACATCCAAGTTCGTCTTTTGAGGCATCACCATAAACTGTGTACTGCTGCCTTCTCCCTAGAACTATACGAATATGAGCTGAAGTAAACCTTCTTTTCAACTCTTAGAATGTCCTCTCACACGAATCATCCTACTGAAACTTGATCTCCTTCCTTGTTAACTTAGTCATCGGTGCGACTAGTCGTGAGAAGTCCTCAATGAATCTCCAATAATATCCTGCTAATTCCAAGGAACTATGTATCTCGAAGACTGACTTAGACCTCTCCCAGTTCATAACTGCCTCAACCTTCCCCGTATCAACTGACACACCCAAAATAGACATCACGTGTCCTAAAAATTTCACCATCGTTAGCCAAAATTCATACTTGCTAAACTTGATGTACAATTGGTGATTTCTTAAGGTCTAAAGAATGATCCTCAAGTGACTCTCGTGCTCCTCCTCAAACTTGGAGTAGATTAGAATGTCATCAACAAAGACCATGACACAATGATCAAGATAGGGTTGGGGAACACCTTGTGCATGAGATCTATGAATACTACCGGAGCATTCATCAAACTAAATGGCATAACCGTGAACTCAAAATGGCTGTATTGTGTCCTGAACACCATCTTAGGGATATATGCCTCCCTAATCCTCAACTAATGGTATCTCGTGCGCAGATCTATTTTGGAGTAGACCTGTGCTCTTCTCAGTTGATCAAAAAAGATCATTGATCCTTTGTAGTGGGTACCTATTCTTGATAGTGACCCAATTCAACTACAGATCGTCAATACATAGTCTAAGGGTCTTGTCCTTCTTCTTGACAAATAATACCGGAGCACCCCAAGGTGAATTACTCGGCCTAATAAAACCTTTGTCTAATAACTCTTGCAATAGGACCTTGAGTTCCTGCAACTTCGCAGGTGCCATCCTATGTAGTGTCATAGAAATAGGGGATGCACTAGGTTGTAACTCAATGGTAAACTCTACATCCCAATGTGGAGGCAATCCAGGTAACTTGTATGGAAAAAATATTCGCATACTCACAAACTACTCGAGGTAGACCCAACTTCTGTCTCGCCTTGTCCTCAAGTGTAAGGTTAGTAAGCCAATCCATCAACTACCCATGCCAATGAGATTCATATATGGTCTGGGGTAAAGCATCGTGCTTTTCTCCCTGAAACTTGAACACAAAGACCCTCTGGTGTATAGTTAGTGACTCTTTTTAGATCACAATCGATGATGACTCAGTGTGCCACCAACCAATCCATCCCGAGGATGACATCAGACTTTGATATGTCCATTAACTTGATCCGAAATGTGTACACCTAAGTGCAGATGGTTAAGCTGTAGTAATAATCCGATTTAATCTAGAGTTGAATCCACAGGGAACTATTGTCGGTGTCTCGAAGTAAGTAGTGACAGAGACCAAGTAACTAGAACCCTTGAGATTTGAAGTTATGAGACTTTCTGGATAGAATATAAGATTCTTTTTGAGGGGTTTTTCTAGACAAAATATAAGAAATTTTCAAATGTAACAACCACCTTTTATCTCGAGGATTTGAACGTGTAGTTAATCATAAAGTTAATCGAAAGATAAAGATGGATTGTGAGAATTAAGAGCATGTTTCTGATGTCTTTGTAAAGGTTTACAAGAATTTTCTGTGCCGAGACTCAACTCGTCTATAAACAAGCAAGTGTCTCTACAAAGCATCCAACCATTGCATTAGTATTCCATTCTTTAAATGAAGCACAATAATAGTAAAAATTGAAATATAGTCATGAAGATCTAACCTGGGTATTTGCCTAGAACCAATGAGTCTTTTTATGCAAGAGTTATTTATGTCATAGAAAGCACCCACAGTTGTACAAAGTACCATAGCTTTGCTAGATGTATTCAATCATTCAATAAGCAAGTGTAATATAAAGCATTAAGTATAAATGAAATGCACAAATATANCTGGACTGAAATGTCACAAAACTCTGGGATCCCTGCCTCTAAAGACAGTCCTGTCTCAAATGGCCTAGATGATGACATAGATAACTTGTCTTCTGGCCTCCCTGGAATGTCCCTCTGAAGTTCTTCCCCTTGGGAAAATTGATCCTGGCCTTGGCCTTGATAGCATCGGCCTTGCCCTTGAGATCCCTATGGGGTAGATGGCTGTTACTTTTTTCTTGGACAAGAAAAAGAGGATTGACCCTCTTTCTTCTTATGCTTAGCACCCACCTCCCGGATGCTCCTTATGTCTTCCACTTCCCTCTCAATGATCATAGCCCCCTCGACCATTGAGTCTAAGTCTTATAGGCGGTGACCCACAATCTTTTCCCGGATGGACAACTTCAAGCCATCCTCAAACCTCCTCACTTTAGCCAAGTCTGTGTCCACATAGTCATCGGCAAGATGGGCTGACTTGGTGAACTTGGCCACGTATTCCATCACTGTCATAGTCCCTTGCTTCAAATCCAAGAATTCTCGGGCTTTGGCTTGCCAAATAGCTGACGGGAAGTACTTGCCTATGAAGAGCTCATGCAACTTTCCCCAAGTCATTGCCTCTATATTCTTTGAGGCCTTTGCCCAATCCCACCATAGATGGGTCTCTCCCTCAAGCTGGAACGCAACTAACCTTATCTTAGTGGCATTAGATGTGATCTCCATAGTCTCCAAAATCTTGTTTACTTGTTGGAATCAATGGTAGGCTACCATCGGAACCGCCCCTCCCATAAAAATAGGTGGCTTGTGTGCCTTGAACCTTTGGAGGTTGTTCGAGACTCCTTGGCACATGTTGGCATTGGCTTGCATAAAGGTAGTAGTCATCATGCTCATAGCCTCCATGAAGGCTTTTTGATCAAAGGCCCATGGTGGTTGATTGTTATTCTACCCACCTCCTCAACCTTTCTGATGTTCTCTTCCTCTATTTTCCATCTACACACACATAAGATAGTAATAGAGCACTAACATTGATAATTTTCCCCTTGTTTCACTAGTAGGAGGTGTGCCAACCACTAGTAGACATCTAAATCTTAAACTTTCTCATTCTTGTTTTTTTGACTCCTAAGTTTATGTTTTCTAACCCTAGTGTTCCATTTCCATACCATAGAATCATGCATATAATCACAGATATCAAACAACATATGGCATATAATGCCCATAACATGTAATGCATAATGAATGCAACGGCTTAACCTAATCTACCCTCAAGTTCAAGGTAATTGGGAACCTAAGCTCTTATACCAAGTTGTGATGCCTCAAAATTCGGGGTCCTTTCTCAACTAGTTGACCACCCATCAACCCGCAAACATCCCTGTGTACGTCATAAAACCCGATACTACGTCATTATATCCCATTCACCGAGATCATAACCAAAACAGAGTTTGGGTAGAGTCTTCCTTGTATTGGAGCACTACCCAACGAATAACTTGTACATATATCCACCACATGACCATTCCAAGATCCAAACCCTAGTAATTCAAGCTTATTATTATCTATTTACATCGTCCATAGAGGTTGTTCAAAGATTGAATGCCTCTTAGTGTTACATTTTAAAATTTTAAATTTTGTGAATAGGTACCAATACCTCTGATATGTGGTACTAGTACCTGGGATATCTGTTTGTTAGGTACTACTACCTCTAAACACTGGTTCGGGTACCTGAGCCCACAATTTATTAGATACCGGTACCTATGTGTCTTTGTATTGGTACTTGAGCCCACTGTCCATTAGGGTACCAGTACTTAATACCTAGGTACCGGTACCTAAGCCCACTAGAATCCAGGTACTAGTGCATATAGGTTTATGTACTATTTCCTGGGTCATTTGACAGTGTGGTATCGGTACTTAATCACTTTCGTACTGGTACCTAAGACCATATTTTTTTTGAATCTTTCCATTCTCAATTCTTACCCGTCCAAACTCATACCATAATCATCCATTTACATGAAAAACATTGTCCCAAGAGTTCATTACATGTCCCCTATATACAGTTTTATAAGTTCAAAACAAATTACATATTTGATTACAATAGTGAAATTTAAGAGCCACATTCCGACTACTTCATCAACATGGGCCTAAGTGAGTGCCGTCTACCGAGGCTTGTTCAACACTTGAAATATGTCCCTATAAAGTGAGCCATGCTCAATAGAATATCTACTAAGGAGGCTACTCCTTAACCCAGATGCACATGAAATGTTTACATGCAATTCATCAATCAATCATCCACTCAAGAATATACAATTTATAGGTGAATACCACAAAGCCATTGCCTATCATGAGATGAAGCTCACACATGCAATGCAACTGCAGCCCTCCATCGGCTCCTATAACACATGTCATGTCATATGTATGCATCCGAGCATTTCAAGCCCCCACCATTGATGTTGCACATCAAATGACTATTTTATAAAATCTTATGTCTTTTTGGATGGGTAATTTATGGACATCTCACCAAGGGCCTACCAAACTCGCACGACATTCGAGGATATTTCACCCCAGTGTTTGAGTACATTGGCAAACTTTCTAGAATTTCACTGCAGGGTAAGTGAGTGAACCAAGTAAACAAACCTTGCATCCGATGGAGGATCTACCCCTTCTTGCTACACCTAACACATATTTTCAATGCAACTCGTGAGACTCGGTCGAACCTAGGTCTAACCTTTTCGAGCCCACATATTAACCCACCAAGAATGGTGTTTGATCAAAACCATGCACACACACCCACACTCATGTTAAATGTTCACGACAATGCTACTCGTGCATATGCAAATAGAATGTACAATTGCAATTCACAATATCATGTTAGGGAGCTCACTTTAGTGGTTAGGGAACTCGCTTGAGTGATTCCTGAAGTTGTCTTATTCTGCTTCCTGACCTCTGTTGGCCACTTTATCTCCTCTAATCACTCATTTGAGCCTCAAAAAGATGCATGGATATATACACAACCTAAATTCAACTAAATGCACATGCGTGGATGTAAATGTAATGCAATTTTTAATTAATCATTAAATGAACAAAAATCATTAATCATGAAAACTACACATTGTAATTAAAACATTTCCATACAAATTTCATCATTTAGCACACTACTTTAAGACATACTGTTGAGTGCATAATTTTGCATGTTTTTATTTCTTAAACTTTGCACTTTAGTCACTTTTGCTTTGTTAAAGTAGTTATATGTTTTGCATTAGTTGGTTTGCATGATATGAGGAGATATTGGGCTTTGTAGGTATGTTAATGTAAGAAGAGAGTATTAAAGACATAAGGATGATTTGGAGAGTTTCGGGAACCAGTTAGTAGGATTGGAAATCTAATCAGGAGCATCAAGGCAAAAATTCAGAAAAGTGCAGTTTTACCGGTAGGAGTTGTAATAGTTCAACTGAAACAGAGACTTTGCATCAGTAGGTTCCTGAAGTTCTACCAGTTAAATTGAAACATAAAAAGTTTTACCGGTTTATCATTAATGTTCTATTGGTAGGTCGTGACCAAAAACTTTTCTACTTGTTCATCCATAGTTGTTTTGCTAGTTCATTACTGTTAAAGTTCAATGAGGACTCTTGCTGTCAGAGACCATCTCTTTCAAAGTTTATTGGAGGAAAATAAAAGGCTATTTGGATTAGATTAGAACTCCTTATTTAACTCATAAGATAGAGACGAAGAAGGGGGACTTTCATGTTTTCTTATTTTTCTTCTTTTCTTTTTTGCTGTGCTGCTGCTTTTCTTCTTCTTTGTTATACTTAGAGTTAGAATTGCAAGNTGAGGAAGGGGACTTTCATGTTTTCTTATTTTTCTTCTTTTCTTTTTTGCTGTGCTGCTGCTTTNCGAAGAAGGGGGACTTTCATGTTTTCTTATTTTTCTTCTTTTCTTTTTTGCTGTGCTGCTGCTTTTCTTCTTCTTTGTTATACTTAGAGTTAGAATTGCAAGTGAGGTTCTTTATTATTTTATTGATAGTTTTCAATTCCATTGAATGAATTACAGTATTTATATTTCTTTCTTATTGTAATTGCTCCAAATTCTCGTTTTAAATATTAAGGTCTTAATTCAAGTTTAAATTCAATCTTTCATTCATCTTTAAATATAATGTTTTCCTTTACTTTTTTGCTTTTATTTTCAATATGAGTGAGTAGTTTCATAAATGGGATTTCGGAGGATGGGTTCTCATCCATGACTGGGTAGTTTCCACCTAATAGGGTTTCACAATTTTAAGTTAATTTATGGTTTATTGAATTGATTTCAAAAACATCATCGATTTGTAAATATCTTTGATTAGCCATAGGCAGTTGGTTTTGGCATAGTTAATTCTTAGAGCCTTGACCTTTGCTTAATCATAGACAATTGGTTTTGACACGATTAATTCTTAGAGTCTCCCCAATCAATGTGATATAAATTCTTTCACAAATTAATTTTATCATTGAATTGCGTCTTCTCTAAATTGTGATTCTTAGTTGAATATAATCCATCTAAGTGAGTTTGATTACGATTTTGGATGAGTTATAAATTAGGTTGAAATTATTACTCTTGGTGAGATGAAACCATGCAACTATCCAGTTTAGTTTAATATCGTTTATTTGAATTTATTATTTCCTACTATTTCTCAAATTCTAAAGTTTTTTACTTTTAGTTTTATATTATCTATCAAATTTGTCCAAAGTTTTTCTTGAGGAGATGATCTCGGTAATTGACCGTATTACTACAAGATAAATTTCCAATGTTTGGGAAGCACTTTCAGATTTACCACTTTTGAGGGTCAAGCATTTTTGATGTCGTTGTCAAGGATTTGACGGTACAAATTTGAAGGTGATTCGGATTAACGACAAGTAAGTATTGTGATTTTCATCACGAGCTCAGGAACATTTCTTCACTGTTAAATATTTGTAAGTTTTTCTTTTAGGTTAGATTTTCCTTTTATAGAATTTAGTTATTGCATGTGGGCGCGTAATCACATGAACTATATTCTTGTTAGACCTGAACTAAGACCGATCCTACACATGGCTGAGGGAAANTAAGTTATTGCACGTGGGCGCGTAATCACACGAACTATATTCTTGTTAGACCTGAACTAAGACCGATCCTACACATGGCTGAGGGAAACAATAACAAAAATAACCATAACATGAAAAACCCAGGGAATGGTGTAAATAATTTCCCAGTTATTCCTCTTGTGTGAACAATGACAAAATATTTATAACCTACGCGAACCTTTGCACCGTCTTGCATATAGTTGCCAATTTAGGCACATGTTTTTATAGTTAAACCTAGAATGGTCCAACAACTTCCCCAATTCCATGGTGTGGATAGGGAAAATCCCCTATCTCCATATCAAGGAGTTTGAAGTGGTTAGTACATTCCTTGAACAAAATGAGCGTGAAGAGGTTGCACGGATAAAACTATTCCCATTTTCACTGAAAGATAAGGCATAGTCTTGGTTGCACTCTTTAAACCCCAAACTATTGCTGCATGGTTTGATTTATAAAAGAAATTTATAATTTTTTTTTCCAGTTCATAAAACTACTGCTTTGAAGAAGCAAATTAAAATTTTTTCTGAACAATCCAATGAACAGTTCTATGACCACTGGGAAAGATTTAAAAATTTGTTAAACTTTGTTCCTCCATCATAGCTTCGAACCTTGGCAATTGGTTAGTTTCTTCTTTGAAGGAATTAATCATGCACATCTCTAGTTCATTGAAATGATGTGTAATTGTAACGCCCCAAAAACCCCCGTGGGTGACATTACATTCTAAAAACCATTTACCGTATGAGATCATTAAGTAAAATTCATCACGACGAAAGTTTCATTCATCAACCATTCATATTTTAACAAAATTTGGGCAAAGTNGGTGAATTTTTGAGTAAAGATTTTGAGGAAACTGTAGATTACTTTGATAACTTGGTAGAGAATGCCAAATCGTGGGATATATCTGATCCTGTTGATAGATCAAAATCACCTATTGCATCCCAGCCTATAGGGGGTGGAAAATTTATGTTAAGCGATGAAGATGAGTTATTAGCGAAGATCGCACATCTATGATGGAAAGTGGAGAGTTTAAAGGTGAAGAGAGTGAATGAGGTAGTCACTATACCTAGGATTGAGGAGCCATGCTCTATTTGTGAGTTAGTCAAGCATTCCATTAAGGAGTTCTTGACTATACTGGCTTTTAAAGAAGTGCTCCTTGAACAAGTGAATGCCTTTAATCAACCTAGGCAACAATTCTCTCCATATTCTAATACATACAACTGCTCAGTCTAATCAACCAGTGTCTAATCCCGGTCTATCTATGAGTAACCATCCTCCTACGCATGCACTACAAGGGTTTGTTTAGAACCCACCATATCACGGGTTTTTCCCCTAGGGTTAAACTAATGTGCCTCCTTACTAGCCCCCAACAACCACCAACAACATAGTGCACTAGTTTATCAGAGTCAAACAACCACTAGTAACTAGAATGCCTAAGCTTTTAATGACATCATAACTCAACTAACTATGTTAACCAATACAATGTGTGTGCTACAACAAGAGAAAGGTAAATTCCCAACACAACCCCAAGAAAATCCAAAGGGTTAGCACAATATTGAGTCCTTTGATGATAGTAAAAGTATCTAGGAGCAAGTCAAGTCAATCATTACCCTTAGAAGTGGGAAAAGAGGTTGAAAAACCCATTTTGTTGAAAGTCTCTAATACTACAGAAAAAGAGACTCAAGATGACGCTAAGGAGAGTGAGAAACGTGACCTACCCAAAGTTATTGATTTAGATGAAAGTGCATGCCCTATTCCTGTTCCTTGTCCCCATAGATTGAGAATGCTTACTAAACTTACTAACACTACTAAAATAGATGTGTTTAAGTAGGTAAATCACAACAACAACAATATTAATAATGCCCAAAAATATTTTATACACCAAATTCGATTTTCTTGAAGAAGATCCAAAACAAATAGAGCAAGAGTCAATTTCCATGAAAAGAAGCCGTGTACGTCGAACTTGAAGGGCTGANAGTAGGTAAATCACAACAACAACAATATTAATAATGCCCAAAAATATTTTATACACCAAATTTGATTTTCTTGAAGAAGATCCAAAACAAATAGAGCAAGAGTCAATTTCCATGAAAAGAAGCCGTGTACGTCGAACTTGAAGGGCTGAACTTCTTTTGTCCTCATTCCCAAGCTTTTTAAGTTATTGGACTCTTTTTTGAACATTGATATAGCACCTCCAAAGTCAAAGTCCAAGTACATATAGGATACCTTCTCATAATTGATGTCAAATAAGATACTAAATCAAAATCATCAAAGTCCATAACCTATTGGACTCTCCAAGTTAATTACATCTTGCAATGCAAGGTTTGCCCAAAAAATGATGTGCCCCATTGTCCATTAGAGTCCAAATAAAGTGGGATGGAAGCCATAATAACAAACCTTCACCTTGGCTTGTATTCCATAAAGCCCTCAACACCAAAATGAACTTGATCGCTGTCTTCACTAAATACATTGCAGGGTACAACTCAAATAGTGCAAACACCAATCAAGTCCAATCAATGCTTGAGCTTGAACACTAGTACCAGCTTAATAAACATATATGCTGGGCTATCCACTGTAGCAATCTTTTTCACTATGGCAATACCTTGAGCCATAATCTCACAAAAAAGTGATATCTAACATCAATGTGTTTGGTCCTTTTATGATACATTTGATTTTTGGTCAAATTTATTGCACTTTGAGAATCACAAAACACTGTAGTCACCTCCTCTTCTATGCCCAAGTAACAGATCAAACCTTTTAACCAAATTACTTTTTTAACTACCTCTGATACTTCAATGTATTTTGCCTCTATAGTAGACAAAGCAATTGTAGACTGTAGGATTGCTCTTCAACTTACAATGCACCCAAAAAGAGTAAAAACATAACCTGCCAAAGATCTTCTCTTATCTAGATCACCCATATAATTTGAATCAACATAACCAACAACTGTAGAATCAAAACCATCTCTTTTACGAAGTACTAAGCCAGGATCTTTTCTGCCTCTCAAATAACGAAGTATCCATTTCACAGCCTGCCAATGAACCTTCCCAGGATTAGCCATGTAACGACTAAGCACACTAACTGCTTGTGAAATATCTGGACGAGTGCAAACCATAACATATATGATTCTCCCAACTTCACNGCACACTAACTGCTTGTGAAATATCTGGACGAGTGCAAACCATAACATATATGATTCTCCCAACTTCACTAGAATAAGGAACATGATACGTAAATTGCTCCTCATTCTCACTCTGTGGTGATAAAACTGCTGAAAGTCTAAAGTGATCGGCAAGTTGAGTACTGATGGGCTTCAAATTTTGCATCCAAAACCGCTTAATAACTTTCTCAATATATTTCTTTTGAGATAAATATAACATACCTGTTTTCCTATCCCTGTGAANCCGCTTAATAACTTTCTCAATATATTTCTTTTGAGATAAATATAACATACCTGTTTTCCTATCCCTGTGAATCTCCATACCCAAAATTTTATTTGCAACACCCAAATCTTTCATCTTAAATTTTGAACTCAACTGTTTCTTCAACCTACTAATTTCTAACATGCTCTTAGCGGCAATAAGCATGTCATCCACATAAATTAATAAATATATAAAAGAATCATCTGACAATTACCTGTGATACACACAACCATCATAATTATTCCTAGAGTAACCATGACCTACCATAAAGGTGTTGAAAAGCTGTCTTTACGTCAAGTTGCTCAAGCTCTAGTTGAGTGAAGCAACCATGGAAAGTAATACACGAATAAAGCTATGTTTCACAACTGGTGAGAAAACTTCATTGAAGTATAAACCCTCTCTTTGACTATAGCCATTTGCAACCGATCGTACCTTGTATCTTGTAGATTCAACCCATGAAATTCCTTATTTTTTTCTTTAATACACATTTGTAACCAATAGTATTTATGCCCTTAGGTAACTTCAATAATTCTCAAGTTTAGTTCTTATGAAAAGATTTAATTTCTTTAGTCATAACAATGGCCCAATGTGCATAATCACTACTTGTGACACCTTTTGAATATGTGGAAGGCTCCTGAACACTAGACTCCTCTGCTATAGTTAGTGCATAAGCTATCAAGTTTGCATACCCATATTTCTGAGGGGGTCTCACTTGCCTCCTCTCCCTGCCTATTGCAATACTATATTGCTACTCTTCCTGTGAATCATCACCAAAACTAGAACTCGGAAAATCTGTAATTGATTGACCTAAAGTACTTTCTATGAAGCTTCCACCTGTGGCGCCACCTCCTTGNTCGGAAAATCTGTAATTGATTGACCTAAAGTACTTTCTATGAAGCTTCCACCTGTAGCGCCACCTCCTTGCTATAACCCTGTTCTTTCCTTATAAAAACAATAAATTCCTTTCTTGAATGAAACATGAAAAATTCATTAAACACAACATCCCTATTGATTATAAACTTAGGTGATTTAGGATCAGAACACCATAATCTATCCTTTCGTACTATTAGCATAACTAATAAATATGCATTTGTTAACCCTAGGCTTAAGCTTACCATCATTCACATGACAGTAAACAGTGCAACAAAAATATTATTAAATCTAAATACTAGGTATGAGTACCAGACTATACCTCATGTGGAGTCTTCAACTTAATAGCAATGGATGGAGAAAGATTAACTAAATAGCAAGTGGTATTGATAGCCTCAGCCCAAAAATCTATAAACAACCGTATATTAGAGAGCATGCAACATGCTCTCTCCAAAAGAGTCATGCTCATCCTCTCTGCAACTGTATTTTGCTATGAAGTAGACTGAACAATACGACACCTGACAATGNCTGCAACTGTATTTTGCTATGAAGTAGACTGAACAATACGACACCTGACAATGGCTTGATCTCTACAGAACTCATTAAACTCACTTCCAGAAAAATTAAAACCATTATCTATTCTAAGANTAGAGAGCATGCAACATGCTCTCTCCAAAAGAGTCATGCTCATCCTCTCTGCAACCGTATTTTGCTATGAAGTAGACTGAACAATACGACACCTGACAATGCCTTGATCTTTACAGAACTCATTAAACTCACTTCCAGAAAAATTAAAACCATTATCTATTCTAAGATGCTTGACTTTCTTGCTTGTCTATTTCTCAAACAAAATATTCCATTGCTTGAAAGTCCCAAAAATATCACTTTTGCATTTCAGAAAATACACCTAAACCTTTTCTTGAATAATCATCAATAAAGGTCAAAAGATACTGAGTGCCACCCTTAGAAGGAACCTGAGAAGGACCCCAAAGGTCTGAATAAATATAATCAATCGTATCTTTAGTCTTGTGAATAGCTATACTGAACTTGACTTTGCACAGTTTCGTGAAGACATAATGCTCACAAAAATCAAGTTTCCCAATTTCTTGTTTGTCAAGCAAAACCTGTTTACACAAGACTTCCATCCCCCCCGCCCCACTCATGTGACCCAAACACATATGCCATAACTGGAANCGCCCCACTCATGTGACCCAAACACATATGCCATAACTGGAATCTAAAATTTTTGAAGATTAAATACCAATTAATCCAATCACAATATCAGCCTGAGAACATAGAGGCCATTAATCTTTGTACCTTTCATCACAACCAGAGAACCCCTACAAATTTTCGTAACATCACCTTTAGTAGAAAACCTACAATCAATGGAATCTAAAGTANAACCAGAGAACCCCTACAAATTTTCGTAACATCACCTTTAGTAGAAAACCTACAATCAATGGAATCTAAAGTACCCAAAGAAATCAAATTCTTCTTTAATTTTGAAATATGCTAAACTTTTGTCAAAGTCCTCACAATCCCATCATGTGTCTTAATTTGAATAGTACTAATTCGTCATTAAAATTTTTTATTCCTTGATCTGTTATTTATGACGAATTACATTATTTTTCAGCTATCAAATAAACTATTCTTTGATATTATACTTTTACTTAAATTTTAATGTTTGGATAATTTTTTAGGCAAAATAGGTAAAAAGAGTAGAATTGGAAAATTGACCACCTAACTGAGGANAACTATTCTTTGATATTATACTTTTACTTAAATTTTAATGTTTGGATAATTTTTTAGGCAAAATAGGTAAAAAGAGTAGAATTGGAAAATTGACCACCTAACTGAGGATTAAAGTAAACTCATGGGGAGTTAAGTATAATAAAAAGATTTGCTACCAGCACTGTTGGGAAAAAGTCAAGGCTACGAGATAAGAAAAGACTATTTGAACACTTGAGGACCATTAAAANGCAAAATAGGTAAAAAGAGTAGAATTGGAAAATTGACCACCTAACTGAGGATTAAAGTAAACTCATGGGGAGTTAAGTATAATAAAAAGATTTGCTACCAGCACTATTGGGAAAAAGTCAAGGCTACGAGATAAGAAAGGACTATTTGAACACTTGAGGACCATTAAAATGCAAGGAGTGCTTGAGGAAATTTGAAGACAATCTAGAGAATTTGAACTGTTCAAACAGAAGATGTTCGTTCAAACATCGATTTGACGATACAGAGTTAATTGTTCGAAAGGTCATTCTCCATTTGAATGCCCAGACTGTGGTGTGATTTCCAGTGAGTTTTTATTGTTAGAACGCTTGGGGTTCGTCTGAATAGTGAATTTGATAAAGACGTACTTTCGTTCGAATGCATTGCTACCATTCAATTGTGTGTAATTTTGTTGCCTCCATTCGAACGCTCAATGATCGTTTAAACGCGCCTCCAGATTAGTGCTTGGATCATTTACCCCTAGTAGGAGTCTTTAGTAATATTAATTCTAAATTTTGTTATCTTTGCGGATTGTATATAAATACTGGGAGAGTTGATCTCTTCCATCATCTCTTCCTAGCACTTTTCTTTAAACTTTTTAATAGTTCATCGCGAAGAATGAGCTCATGGCCAGTGAGCAATTCCCTTGTATTCTCTAGTTAGGGTGTGGTTTTCATGATTTTTTATTAAATATTTTATGAATGCAATTATATTTTTACAGTTCTTGAATGATTTATCTTTTCTAATATTTCTTGATTGAATGAATGAATTTTATTAATGTGATGTACTCTATAAAATTATTTGATTAATCATTAACAAAATTGAGATTATGGTATGATTAATTCTTCTAATTTTTCGTGAGTCTACAATACTAGTTCTTAAATTCTTATTTTCTTTCCAATCAAAATTTACTTTTTAAAACTATATTTTTCGGTTGATTACACTGGCGTTGGAAGTCAATTGAGATAAACATAATATAATTTCATAGATATGATATTTGATTTACATGAGTGATACCTGATCTTGAAGCTAGAGAATATCCTTCTTTCATAGAAAATTCCTTTAACTCTATTTTGATTACTCAGATTGAATTCTTTCTTCTACTACTGACCACCTGCACTTGGGTGTACCAATTTGGGATCAAACATGTTTTTGGCGTCACTATCGGGGACTTGATATGATACAAAAGCTGAAAAGAAGAATTCACACTCAAAATGAGCTATTTGGAGAACTTGAATTTTTCGGGAAACCTCATTCCATCTTTTAGATTGCTATTAAATATTTGTTAATTTTTTAATTTTGTTTGATTCTTGTTATTTAATTTTTAGCTAGTAGTTTATTTTTAGTCATAATCAGTTAGTTCATAGTTGTATGTCTGGTGGAGAAACTTCAGATTCTGATATATTGAATTCCCATTTAAAGAATCTATAGGATCGGTTGGTTCATCTGCATCATTAGAGTCTAATTAGTCAATTCTTTCCCCCACTTTTGATCTTAGTAGAACAGGTAGTGACATGGCAGACCTAGTTAATAACTGTAACCGAGTTCAAGAGGTTGACCAACAGGTCAAAACTATTAGGGATTATCTGCACCCAATAAGGAGCAGTGTCCCTTCATTTGTCTTCCCACAGAATGCACAAAGGTTCACGGTGAAACTTGGCACTATCCAGCTTTTGCTACAATTTCATGGCCTTGGTTCTGAAAATCCCTACCTTCATATGAAGGAATTTGAGGAGGTATGCGGGACCTTCCAGGATAGTTCCAAGTTAGCCAAACTAAAGATTTTCCTCTTCTCATTGAAGGATAAATTCAAGCAATGGCTTAATGTTCTTAAACCACACTTTATCCCGGATTGGTCTGCACTACAAAAAAAGTTTTTCAAAAAATTCTTCCCCATTCACCGTACAAATGGTTTAAAACTTCACATAATGAATTTTTCGATGAAGAATGAGAAAACATTTTATCAGTGTTGGGAGAGATTCAAAGATCTCCTCCGATTATGTTCACATCACTTGTCTGAAAGTTGGACCCTTGAAGGGTTTTTTTTACAATTCTCTTCCTACTTCTATGCATCAGTTTGTCGAGATGATGTAATAGGGAGGGTTCATGGACAAAAACCCTATAAGGCTTTCAAATTATTCAAAAATTTATTTTAGAGTTCCTAGATGTGGGACTCGACCTTGCTTGTCAGTTTCAAGAATAAATCAACCACTTCCCATGAGGGAAAGTATTCATTGAGAGAAAATGATGATTTAAGGGGCAAAATGGTCTCTTTATCTCGAATGCTTGAAGCCTTAGAGATGAAAAAGGTCAATGAAGTGTCTATTGTGCAACCCACTGAATGTACTTGTGAGATATGTGCTTTAGTGGAACATTCTACTGAGGAATGTTCCACGATTCCTGCCTTCCAGAAGGTGTTGTTGGAAAACTCCAACACCGTCTCCTTTTTCAAAAGCCATATAATAACCCTTACTCTAAGACATATAATCCAGAGTGGAAACAACACCCAAATTTTGTTGGAGGGGTACATACCACCACCACCACAACAACAATAATACTCGCCTTACCAGCCACCTCATAAGTGTAGTTTGGAGGATACCCTTAACAAATTCATGTAGGCCCAAATGCCATACAACAATCACAGGCCTACAATGAATTTATAGAAATCAAAGCTTAGATGCTTGATCCTAAATAGGTACAACCAAGTGTAGGTGGTCAAGAAGTAAGAATTTCTCAATAAGTCCGAGGTTGATCCTCAGGGAAATGATTTGGATACAAGGAAAGGTGAAAAGAAAGAATAATTTATCTCAATTGTAAAGTGGGTAATTGTAACTACTTCAAAAGAAATTCTTATGTATGAAAGGAATTCTTTAGTATCAGGATCATAAACTAGTCATGTATATTGAATATAAATATTAATGCAATTATTTCTTTCTCTTAGTTGATTTCAATGTCAGTGTAATAAGAATTGGTAATATAAACTCATAGTGAATTAAAATAATTATCCATAACCGAGAATCATCCCAGTTGATGAAAAATCAAACAAGTATACGAAGTATATCACCTTGATTAAAACTATTCATTCAATTGGATAATAAAATGATAAATTATTCAAGAACAATAAAAAAATAATGGCATTAACATTAATATTCAATATACAATCCAAGAACCCTACCCTAACTAGAGACTACAAACAAGATTACTCACTAGTCATCGAGCTTATCTCAAAAGTCTTTAAAATTATGAAGGAAAAGAAAGATGAAGAACTCTTTTCCTATTTATACTTAACAATAAAAATAATTAATAATAAAATTCCTATCTAAATATCTTTAAATCCTCTACTAGGGTGAAACTGAATGGCGCTCAATCCCATACACGAGGATGGAAGACATGCGTCCGCATGCATCCCTATGTCTTAACACCTTGAATTCTCTAGAATTCCATATTCAGAAGGCACGTTCGAGCGCAGAACTCACGTTCGGACGAAAGCATTATGTATCGTCAAAAACACTTAGCCAATTTCGAAGCTGCTCAACATCAGACGCATCTAGCTATCCAAGACTGGTCCCACAATATTCCAATTGACTTCTTCTTTAATTATTTTTTGACATTCTTTATTTCTTTGTAATTCCTAATCGTCCGATTGATTTACCAAGCACTCTAATTTGGCTCAATTTACCTATTTTGCTTGATCAATTATCCAAAAAATGAAAATCAATCAAAATAATAAACTCAAGGAATTATCCAATTAATAACTCAGAATCAATGTAATTTGTCATAAATAATAAATAAATAACTGATACTTTTGGTGAGGAATCACCAGACTTTGCAGTCTTTTGATAATTTGAAAATTCACCTATAGAAAATGAACTACTCTACAACTACTCAAGAAAAGGGCAAATTTCCTGCCCAACCAAAGCCTCACAAGGTTAATTTCATGTAGGTAATTCTACTCCTATAGACTCTTCCCAGGAAAAAGTCCAAGTTGTCACTACTCTTAGGAGTGGTAGAATAATTTAAAAGGTTACACCACAATCACACACTAAGTCCCTGCACCTGTGGTTGAACCTCCCTAAGTCCCACTTGATGAGACTGAGTCTAGAGTGGTTGAGGAGCCTCTATGTCATATTCCTGCTCCCTTCCCTCAAAGGCTTAAGAAACCGCAAAAGTTGAGTAACCATACTAAGATTTACAAATTTTTAAGCAAGTAAAAATTAATAATCGACTTCTTGATGCCATAAAACAAGTCTCTTCCTATGCCAAGTTCCTAAAGGACTTGTGAACAGTCAAAAGAAATTAGAATGTTCAAATACGGGCCTTTTTGACTTAACAGGCCAGTGTCACTATCCAACATAAGACTCCTCCCAAATTTAAAGATCCAAGGTGTCCCACTATATCGTGTGTTATATGGAATTTCAAGATTGAGCAATCTTCGCTTGATCTTGGAGCCAGTGTTAACTTACTCCCCTATACTATCTACCAACAATTAGTGTTAGGCGAACTCAAGCATGCTAGCATCACACTTTAGTTGAAAGACTATTTTGTAATAATTCTTAGGGGAATAGTTGAGGATGTGCTTGTGCTTGGATTATTTCGTTGTTCCTAATCTCCAAACATCACCCGTTCATGTGTATGGCTTATATAGATAGGTGAGTGTCGCTCTCCCTCAGAATGATGCGAGAAAAGGGGCAAACGTGTGTGTCAGATGAAATATGTGTGTGTGTGTGAACAAAAGTGCTCTCCAAGCGTAGAGAGACTTTAGAGGGTTGTGTTTTACTTGGAATTTGTATTCCAAGGTCGTCTCTTCAGGGAAGGAAGTGAATTATGTTGAAGGTGATTTTAGTGAAAAAAGAAAAGTGAAAAAAGAAAAGTGTAAAAATCTTTGATGTTTGAGTTGTGGTGAAATGTGTTCTTGATGAAAATGAAATGGAAACAAGTGTTCGCTAATCCGAAGAGGTCATTCCAATGAGAATGCCAAATCAACTCAAGACCTTTCTCCAATGGTGCCTAGATGTTTGATTGATTCGTAGGAAGCGAGGGACTAAAATGGAGGTGAAGATTCAAGTATACCCCATGACAAGTCTACGGTGTATCAAAAAATACAACCACGTCCACTCTCAACCTAGTCAAACCAAATCATTGTACACTATGAGGAGGAATGAAAAAGGGTTGATTTAGCATACCCAAGAGGAATTCTCCCTTGGATTAGCCAACTAAAAGCTTAGCTACTCATATTTAAAGCAAGAACATAAATGTAATGAAGAGACATTGTAAAGAAATGAAGACTGGCACTTTTATTAATGCAAGAAAACTTAAGCTATGAATAAAAACATTCAATACCCATTTTAAAACTTGAAATGAAGAAAACTTAATACAACAATGGTGAAATCCAAAATGTAGAACTAAACTTGAAAATTTCTTGTAATAAATGACATTAAATGTAATAAATGAAGCTTACATAAGTCTTATAGAGGATTGCAAGTGAAATGGATGAAGAGAATGTAAAAATCTAAACTTTCTCTCTCTAAACAGTCTTCTACCTTGGGAGCTTCTCTCTCTATAATGTTATACAATCTGAATAATCTCTAAGAATACATGTCTTTTCATCCATGAAGCTTGCTCTAGGTGTATGACTGCCCCTCCCATCCATAGGAGGTTGACTTGATGGCTTGGGCAGGCTAGGACAAGCCTAGCCTGCATCTCCCTTGCCTTGACTCTTCTCTCTCCTTCTTATTAATGCCATTGCCTCCAAAGTCCAAGCTTGAGTGTTAGGAGGCATGTAGATGTGTAAGGGATGTTAGGGGAGAAGTGGGAGAAGTTTAGGTGGGACCCCCAAATTGCAGAGCTTGAGTTGCAAGTTGTTTGGTTATTCTAGGCAAAAGCTTTCGGAAGGTTGATGCAAACCTTTTGGAAGGTTTGTGTAGGAACAATAAAAACAATAGTACAGTAAGCAAAACCTTCCAAAAGGTTGATGCAGACCTTCTGCAAGGTTCATTCTAGTAGACAAAAACCTTCCGAAAGGTTTTGGCAATGCATAGGCAGACCAAGTGTAAACCTTCCGGAAGGTTTATAGCCAAACTTTTCGAAAGGTTTTCATCCAAATTGCATTTTTCTTGGTTTCTTTACCTTCCAATCCTTCATTTAAACTATCCCCTCATCTTCATTGACTCCAAACACTTCAATGGGGGCTTAACTCAATCCATTTTCAAATCTTCACCTACATTCACACAAGATTTCATTAAAACGTAGATTAGCCGTATTTATCCCCAATTTCACAACAAAAGCAAGTATAAAAAAGGGCAGAATAATATACAATATATGCAATGTTTTGTGCTAATTAGCTTGTCCAGGTGGATAAGTTTTATTTCCTTGTTGACTTCATTATATTAGACACCACCTAACTACACATGCAAGGAGTCAAATTCCCATTATTATTGGTAAACCCTTTCTTGCTACATCAAATGCTCTAATAAATTGCAAGAATGTGGTCATGAAATTATCATTCGAGAATATGATTTTTGAGCTAAATATGTTCAATATAGCTAAGCAATTGGGTGAGGAGGAAGAAGTGAGAGACATAAATTCCATAGAGTCATTGGCATAAGGTCATCTTGATAGGGCATTCATAGCGGAATCTTTGGTTGAGTCCATATCTTCTGATCTTGAGTCTACTTCTTTTGATGTTGAGTGCTTATTTAAGGAGGATTTTTTGAGTCTAGCTAGGGAGCTAGAAGTAACATTTGTACATGCTATTGGGCTGTGGGTGACCAAGTTTGAGGATTTGGCTCCTAGTGGTGAGGAGCCACTTTCTTCTTTTGAAAAACCACTGAGACCTAAACTGAAACCTTTCCCATGTAGTTTGAAGTATGCATTCCTTGGGGAGGGTGAGTCCTCTCATTTGTAGTCATTCCATATACCATGAGGAGAATTCAAAACCTTCTCGTCAAATGTAGCGATGGTTAAACCTACAAATGAAAGAGGTTGTACATGATGAGGTATTAAAATTGATAGATACGGGAATCATCTTTTCCATCTTAGATAGTAAATGAGTTAGCCCAACCCAAGTAGTACCGAAAAAATTTGGAGTTACGGTAGTCAAGAACGAGGATAATGAGTTAGTACTTACCTGAGTTGTCACGAAATGGCGTATGTGTATTGACTATCGAAAACTCAATCTTGTTACTAGGAAAGGCCATTTTGCTCTCCCATTCCTTGATCAAGTTTTAGAGAAGATATCATGTGAAGATCAGGTATCTAGAAACTTTAAATAGGAACTAAAGTAGGTGTATGTGTGATTAGGGGTACGAGAATTTTTGGTTGCAGATCAAATTGATGGTCAATTTGATATCAAAAATTTAAATCAACAATTTTCTAGTACTTGATTTAAGATGTATATAGTTTTAGGGAAATAAATAAATTTATTAATTTTTGGAAATCAATTAAGAAAATATAAAATGACATAATTGTCCTTGAGTTGACAAGCACCTCATAGAGCAACCCTGTTGGCGACTTAAGAAGAAGAAGCTCTGCATGACTTCCACAAGAGGCATGACTCAGCTCAAAGGGAGTATAAGAGGGGATAAAAATTTGGTTATAGAAACACATAGAGAGAGACAGAGAGAGAAAGAAGAAGAAGAAGAGTGAAGAGAGAGGAAGCTCAAGAAAAAACTCAGAGAAGAAGACGCAAGATTGGAGTTACGAGTTTTTGCCAAATTTGGTTTCAAATGTCAAGAGGTATATTCCTAGTTTAATTTTAACACTTGGAATCCATGTATGTGCCTAGTTTTTGCTTTGGGAGAGTAAAGATACATGGTTTATGGTTTTAAAGTGTATAAGAGTATAGAATTTTCATGAAGTGGGTTTGAATTTAAGGATGTTTTAGTTGATATTATTGCTTGGGGTGTGTTCTTGGGAGGTTAAGGAGTGGTGTGGTGGTTGGTCGGTGATGTGCCATAGTCGATGTGGTGTTGGAGTGGAGTTACAGAGGTATTGTTAGGTGATGAACCGATTCAACATGGTGATCAACTGGTTCATTAGGGTATCAACCGGTTCAAAAGGTATCAACTGGTTCATCAGGGTCTTTTGGATCAACTAGTTCATCATAGGTTCTTTTTGGATGCATTGGTACACTTTATACTAGTACGAGCAGCCTGACTATTTGATCAACCCCAAATTTTGAGGGTATGGGTATGACCCTAAGATATATACGGAGGTTCACATAAAATTTTAGGTTAATTCGATAGTTGGATAAAAATTAGATGTTTACCCTCTGAGATCAATTTGACCTACTTTTTGAGGGATTTTAATCAAACAAATTTTACACTGTTTAAATAGTTGAACTTAGTATGTATATGAAAATTCATCGAAAATAACATCATTTCGTGACTGGTAAGGTTTCTCAATTCTATAACAGGAGATGCTTTTCAAAATTGTTTATGAATAATTCTATATGTTATTTATGATTGTTTAACATGTTTCGAAATATATTATTGGGTGTTTTGATAATGGTTTGGGATGTGGACTTGGATTATGGTTTTGAGTGCGGTTTTGCACAACTGTTCGAAATATTCGTATTTAATGAAACATCGGGGTCCTTTTAAACTAAATGTAAGTGTGCAACAGTTGAGTGGCAAATGGTTTACATTTCAGGTTGAGGTCATAGAGGATTTCTCATTGAGTTCGTGAATGCTTGGGGTGGCCCAGTTGGTCTTCGGACTTGGGTACTGAATTGTGATTAGGGAGCATATTTTCCTCGGGTGCAAGTCCCCCAAAAAGTTGGATCATATGTTCGTATGAACCATGATTGATCTATTAGGATGATTGCACACCGATGCACCACTATATTGATGTTATGATCGTATTATTATTTTTAAATGTAATTGTTTTACTTAAATGTTTTCGTTCTATTACTTATGTATGAAATGAACTATTTTGCTTTTGCCCAATCATCCTAAACTGTGCTATTTCCAAACTCGTTTGTTTGGAAATTGAGTTACTCTACTGAGCTGTTGATACTTACCCTAAATTATTTCCGCTTTTTCATATTAGCAGATGGTAGGGAAGTTCTTAAAAGTTTGAATTGCCAGTTTTTAGGGTTTTCATTCTAAGTGAATTGTTGAGGAATGTAATTAGTAATAAACTTCACGGTATGTGTGACATGTAATAAGTCTACGAATGAGTAGTATCATACTTGTGAATAGTATATTTAATCTGTTGAGCTTAATGATGCATAGTTAAAATGAACATCTTACTATGCTCTTACAAGACTAATTATGCTTTGATGGAGTTTAAATGATAATATTTTAGGGGAAAGTTGTACAAGGGCCTAAAGTCAATAACATCAAACTTTCATGCAACACCCATGTGTTTAGGAAGAGAATTGGAGAATGCGGAAGCAAATCTTCCACGTTCGAACGCCAATCCATGTTCAAACGCCATCTTGAAATAATTGAGGGCCCCCATGAGATTGCTAGGGTGATGTCATGGCCTGTTGCTGCTATTTACTCTGGAGGACAAAAGCTACTTGAGTACTATGTAGGAATGTCGTGGTTGTTAGACTGAGAATATTATCCTTTATACCAGTTAAACGATCTAAGAAATCCAGAAGGACAAGCCATTCATGAGGATTACTTAGGTCATTAGTTTGATAGTTATAGCATGCTACAGTAGAACATCTTTAACATTCTGGTGGAGGACTATCAATACCGATAGGAACACCATAGATATTCATCTGGCAGTATTATTATATATGAACAACCCTAATAATCGAGAAGGATCATTTAGGTTTTGTACCATACATCAGTTAACATCCTCAGCGTTCCGGTGGAGGACTAGTCATATCGATAGGAATGTCGTGGTTGTTTTACCGGTAGGTTGATAATGCACTGATGACATACTTCCAGGTACAACACCGAAAGTACGTACATCACTGTATCATGCATGAAGCATATAATACATATATATATAAATATATAAAACATCAACATTTCCAGAATTTAACCATTGTTATACATATATTTACCTCTCATTAGAGGATATACGGAACTACTCACGCCCCATTGCTACAGACAAGTAAGGAGTGTAGACAGTTTTCATTATAACTAAAATTAAAAGACATAATCTAAAATGTCTTTCACAAGGAACAATTGAAACACAATCACCTTTATTATCAAGTAAGATAAAAAAGTGACGACAGTTCAACTATCCGAATAGAAAGATACAACATAAATGTAAACGTACAAAGTTTAGATTGAAGTCCATCACAGACCGGATCATTTTTTTGCAACTTCTCTTTTTCTCTTTCTCTTTTCTTTTCTTTTCTTTTTTCTCTTTTCTTTTCTCTCTTTGTTCTGGCTGTTGAAGTCTGAAGAGGGAGATGGCTATTTATACCCGTTTGAAGAAGCAGGAGGTGGAAAGCATGAAGATAGGCATCAAGGTGACTGTCTGGACGCCATCACCACCGTCCGAACAGTGGAGCTTTGCTGGAAATGCAAGTTGTATTATGCTGACTCTTTATGTGTGGTAATTACACTTGAGCCTTCATAGTTTCAACCTTCTATGCTTTGTTCCTTGTATTCTTTGATAATTCTGCATTAAACCCCTAAAATTTGGACATAAAATATTAAAAACCCTAATTATTGCACAAACCCTAATTGATCATAAGTTCTTGTTTGTAGTTATTTTATCACACTAATTCGACTTTATTATTGTTCTAATTAATATATTAATTAGGGTTAATCACAATATACATCAATTTACCCTTAATATTACTCCATTTACCTCCTTTGAGTGAAAAGACTCAAGACCCGAAGACCTAACAAGATCATTTTAATTTTATGAAAATTGCACAGGACTTACTGGTAGAAAAACTACGTTCTACTGGTAGAAAAACTCATTGGAATACTTTTACCGATAGATAATCAACGTTCTACTAGTAGAAGAGCCCATTGAAATTCTTCTACCGGTAGAAGATCAACGTTCTACCAATAGGAGAGCTCACACCGGTAGGAAATAAATGTTCTACTAGTAGATCATCCCAGCTTTCCCCCGATTCAATCCTTTTTCATCCCCAACTCTTCCATTCTCATACAACAATAATCCAAGCTCATATAACATACAATTTTATACAAAAACGTAGTCCATACAAGTTTGTTTTATAATTCTTTACAATATTACATATCCAAAAACTAAATTACATGTTTTTTTTACAAAGCCGTAATTTAAAGTCACATCTCGCTTTTCTTCATCAATGAGAGACCAAATGAGAGCCATCTCCCTGCGCTTGTGTCGCCCTTGAAATATTATCTCCACAAAGGGTGAGCCACGCTCAATAGGGTATCTCTTAAAGAGACTACTCTCCAACCTAGATGCATATGAAATGCTCAAATGCAATTCAACAATCAACAAACTATCCATTTAAGAATATGCAATTCATAATGAAATTCTCTATATCATGCCATGTTATGAGATGAGATTTATACATGTAACTTAACCCGAGCCTTCACTGGCTCCCATAACATATGCAATGCCATGCGTATGAATCCGGGCATTTCAAGCCCCCTGCCATTGATGTTACACATCCAATGACCATATAAAATTCTCGAGTCTTTCTTGGGATGGGTATTTATGGACTTACACCAATGGGCACACAACCGACACGGTTTTTATGGACTTCCACCAATGGCTCTGCATATGCCAACACAATTTATAGACTTTACACCAACGGAGTGCGTATCCAAATCCCTAGGTCTTGCACCCGAGGAGTAGTCTAGCCCTTCTTGCTAATCCCGACCCTATTTTCAATTCAACCCATGGGACTCAGTCAAACCTTAGTCTAACTTTCCCAAGCCCACGCATCATCCACCAGGAGTTGTATTTGATCAAAACCTTGGGCACGAATGCGATGTTTCTCGTGCATATGCAAATGTAATGTACAATCGCATTTTCAAATATCAAGTTCAATATGCCACGAGCACATTATGAATAAGGTTCAATATCCATCAACATTTTTCTGTGGTCGATTACATAAGCATATAACCACCATCAACATATTCACCAAAGCATGTTATAACATTGTCAATGCAATTAAAATACTTAATCAACATAGAAATTTCATCAAACACTTTCAATGCATAATTATAAACACATAGCATGCCTCTTTCATCACATATCCCAAGAAATCACAAACAAGTAATATTTACAATCCAATTCATGCTAGAATTGATTTTAACCATTCTTATACCCATTCAACTACCATAGGTATGTGCCATACGTGAGATTACATCTCTAAAACCCTACCCATTTCATATTTCAACCCTAGGTTAGAAATAGACTTAAATAGGAAAGGAACCCTACCTCTTGAAGCGTAATTCGAAAGGTAAAAAACTCCTACGAACCCAAATCAAGCTTTGAACCTTGATTTTCAAAAATTCCATCTTTTGAACTTCGTCAAAATTCATGTTTTTGGTACATAGATGTAGCTCTCATTGCACAGATGAACTTTAGTTCTTGGCCCAGCGGATTCCGACCACAGGTTTGCCCTAAATCGTAGAAAGAAGATAAAGAAAACCCTTTTTTTTTCCCTTTCTTCTCTCCCTTCTCTATTTTCTGAAAATATGATGGGTAATGGGGAGAAAATTAAATTTTCTCCCATATTTATACCCCTTATATACTTGTCTGCCTCTTTCGGGTTCAATTTCGTCCTGAATTAATTAAATCTTGTCCTGTTTCAAGCTTAATATATTTTTATTTGCACTAAATTGAAATTATTTTCCACGTTTCGCAAATAAATTTTTGATCATGTTTATTTTGGTGACGGGACATTCGTTCGCCTCGTAAAAACGCAAAAAGTCCGACTACATCAGAATTTTATGAAAATTGACTGGGTAACTAGATTTCGTGAGACGAATCTAACAGTGAAGTCCGTTTCATCATCTGAGTTCTAGAAAAATTTGATTTTTCAACCCTCACTGTTACCATAGCGACTAATTACCATTTTTTCCTTTTTCATAAAAAATTCAAAATTTTCTTGATTTTACACTCGTCCAAGCCACTAGTATAAGGACATTGAATCAGGTGTGCGGGTGCTTGTTAGAGAACAAGTACAATGAATGCGACCATTGATTAACATAAATTTTTTATATAGAGTTTTACATCCCTGTCAATGTTAAATCCTAAAGTTACAATTATGTAATTGATCCTTAGACTTGAAACACCATAGTTGTATTGTGAATGTACTTCTATACTTTAACTATACAACATATTCATATACTAACCATGTAACTTGGATATATATTTTTGCACATAGTTAGACATGCATAGATACTTATGAGTGTACAATATGGAATCTACCACCCTGAGTAATTAAAGAGAGAATGTCCTATGTGATCTTCTGGGATATGACTCAATGAGTGCTTGGCCAAGGCAGAATGACAATTAGAAAAAGAGTTTCTAATTGATCATTAAGAGTCAAATTCTTAAGATTGAACACATAAGATTGAGTTAGGGGTTTGAAGTAATTCCATACCCTTGTAATTTAATTGGGGCATTATGTGATAGAAGGATTGGATTGCATGACAACTATATACTAAATGGATTATTTACCTACCTTGTGCTATTCGGAGGTTGATCATGATATGCTGCTAGATGTCACTCATGATTAGTAAAAGCCCAAAGAATGAAATTAATATAAATATATATTATTTTTTCTTCATAACGGGAGCATTAGAAGTGTTCTAATTCAAGCTAAATTAGGAGTTGTAATTTGAGATGCTATTTGTAGTTAGTATCAAATGCCTACAACTGGAATGCTTGAACCTATAGGGTCACATACAATAGGATTGATTGAAAACTAAAGAATGAAGGAGAGAAAATCAATTAACAGTTAATTGGGGTGAAAACATAATTAGGGATTTTATTACAATTAAAGGTTAATAAAGGGAATATATATACTTATGAGATAATTGCAACTAGACTCAAATTAGGATTAGAGTCTTCTAAGGCTCTATAAATACCTTTATATAGGCGGAGGATATATGTGATAATAACTGTCTCTTGCTAGCACAAGAAAAGTAGATCCTTGAAGTTTATCAATTTATGTGAATAGCGATAGAGGCCAAAAAATTGTGAGACTTGGGCTAAAGATCAAATTTAGATTTGAAGATTCAAAGTTTTTAAGAAAGTTTGAAGATTGTTAAAAGCACGCTTCAAGAGGTAATCCTTAATATTCTCTATAGATCTAGTGTTTTAGTTTGTATTAAACATGAATAGATTTTGGAATGAGGAATCAATATTTATTTTTTAAAATTTCACTAAATTTATTATATGAATCATTTTGGTGGTATCAACGTCATTATTCATGATTTAATACAAACTCGATGTGATTATTATTATGTCATGTTAATGGGATTAACCGAGAAATATTAGGGATTGCATAAATAACATAAATCATATTTTGTGAGGATTTTCTTCAGCATAAATTATGTTTTTTTCTTCACATGTTTAATATGAGATATTACTTGTGTGTTTAATTTTTTTCGAAATCAAAATTTAAAATTGAAGAAAACTAGTTGCAAACACTAGTAATAGTTTTTCCTTAAAAACTAGATTTCATTTGTTTTAGGTTCGAGATTGAACCAATGATGGAATGAGTAAGATCTTTGATACAAGGGTGGCTAGGATAAAGGTTTTGCATTCAACCATGACTGATGGGCAGTCATGACTGCCTTCCATGGTGGATGACAAGGGTGGTCTTGAAGTAGAACTTAAAAAACTAGTTCATAATGTTCTTTAAAAGTTCTTCAAATCGTATTTTGATTTAATCTAAATCCTTGTTCAACATTGGTTTTAATTTTGTTTGTGAAATATTAAACTTATCTTTAATGATTTTACAAAATTGGATTGGACCAAAAGTTAGATTTATTAAGTCTCAAGACTTAATTATAGTAAGGACTCTTGACTTGTTCAAGTTGGATACAATTAGGTCTCCTATTTAATTTTTATCTGCTTCCCTAAAATTAGGAGATTACTTTCTAATTATATTAAGAGATTGTCTTTTTCTAACTAAATTGGGGGATTGTCTTCTAATTAAACTAGGAGATTGTCTCCTAATCAAATTAAGTGATTGTCCTTTACTTAGATTAGAAGATTGTCTTCTAATTAAACTAGGGGATTGTCTCCTAATCAAATTAAGAGATTGTCCTTTACTTAAATTAGAATATTGTCTTACAAACTAAATTAGGAGATTGTCTTCTAATTACTTGAGTAGAAAGTATTCTAATTATGATTTTTTGATGAACCTTGATGGTATGAGGGAATTTTATTGATTCAAAATTAAATAACACCTAGTGAGGGGGGACTTATATACCTTAAACCTCGATGCAATCTAATTACTTGATGATAAAGTATTCTAATTAAACTAGGAGATTGTCTTCTAATTAAATTATGATATTGTATTCTAATAAAATTAGAATTTGATTCTTAATAAAACACCACCTAAACTAAGATCCATATTTTAATTAAGATTAGGATCAAAGGATCCTAATGAGATTAGGAATCCTAATTGGCCTCAAAATTAGGAATTTGATTTTCAACCATACACTACCCAGACTAAAATCCTATTTTGATTAGGTTTTGGACTAAAGACTCCTAATAGGACTAGGATTCTTATTTAGAATCAAATTAGGAATTTGATCCCAATTAAAAGATCAACTGAAATAGACGCCTAGTTTGACTAGAACTTTGATTATAGAATCCTAATTGGATTAGGACTCTATAATATTAGTTTTTTAGTTTTAAAATCTTTAATTTTAATTTGATTAAAATTAAAGTAATCCTTAATGGTTAAAGAAATTGTAATCCCAATATATTTATGTTATAATTAAAATAATCACAAGTTTTTCTTTTATTCATGCGATGTGATTGGATGGCTGTGAGAATGATTATGTACTTAGACCAAATAATTGAGCTATATGATTGGTTTGAATGTAATGTGATTGTATTTTGTTCTATGGGTATGCAATTTTTGAAAAATGAGGCTTGCTTCTTCTTTCTATATGCAATTTCTTCTCTCATCTCCTATTGTATATCCCCTTGATCTTGATTAAGGTTTCTTTTCATTAATATAACGAATTAGAAATAGAATAATTTAGTAGGATTGAAGAGAAAGATGGAAACATGCTGGAGCCTAGATGCAAGTTAATGGAGGTCCATTAGAACAACATACCCAAAAGATTAGTATCATGAGATAATATATTTTTCAAATTTTATCATCACCCACACAGACCTAGATTCAATTCAATGGCTCAAATTGAATCAAACTAAAAGTCCATGATCATTCATATGGCAAAAGATCCAAATTGCCATAGATAGTTATATGTCCGTATTTTATTTAAAAATATTTTAAATTGATGTATTGAATCATATTTTGTGATGATTCAATTTAATATATTTATATTATCACAACCCTAATTTTAAATATTAAAATTACTTTTCTTAAATGGGTTAGTGGGAGTATAATATAATAGTTGGACTAAAAATGATAAATGGCAAGAGTTAATTTTGATGTGTATGAGATGCATGTATGTATGATGAGACAATTAGACCTCCAAAAACACCGCCACAAGATATTAAGTTGTAACAAAGAGACATTATGAATGTCGTATCGTGGTCTTCTGCCGTTGTAAGCATATTAAGGATTTTTAGCATGATTAGTTGGCTAGAGATATGTGGGGACTATTCATTTTTGGGAATCCTTAATAGTGTATTCAAGAATATGATGCCATGAGGTAGGATGCTAGTAAGTGCTAAGATACTATTATGTTAGAGGATTATTGGTCATAAACACCTAAACTTGTACAAATGTTGGGTGTGACTTTGTAAAACTCGGGTAAATTTAAACTTTTTCTGAAAAAGGGTAAAATGGTAATTTGCCACTATAGTGCAGATTGAAAACATGTATTTTTCTAGATCTCAGATAACGAAATGGATCTCACAGTTGAATTCGTCTCACGAAACTTAGTTACCCATATAATTTTCGTCAAATTTTGAGATAGTCTGATTTTTTATGTTTTACGAGACGACCGTGTGTTGGGTGACTTCAAAAATGTCCCCAAAAAAAATAAATTTTATAAATTTCTTATAATTTAATTTAAATTCATATAAAAATAATTTGAACTTAAACCGGGACGAAATTAAGTCGTTTCGGGACAAAAACGGACCCAAAAATAGGGAATGTGCGGCATGATGTGGATTGCAAAATTAAAGGGTATAAATAGGGAGAAATATCTGATTTTCTCCCTATTTTCATCAGATTTCACACATTAGAAGAGAAAGAGAGAGAAGAGAGAAAAGAAAAATAAAAATTTCTACCTTCTCCCTACGATCTATGGAGCTCTGTTGGTTGAATCGACTCGGACCAAGAGTTAAAGTTGATCATCAACGAGGGTTACACCTATGTACCAAAAACGAAGAATTTCACCAAAGATCCAAAGAGGAGATTTTGGAAAAATCAACGTTTTTGGGGCTTGGGAGGTATTCTTAGGCTTGTGAGGTATTTTTGAAGGTTCTACCCTTCATTTTATGCTTCAAGACGTAGGGTTTCCTCCTACTCGGGTTTATTTCTTATCTAGGATGTTATATGAGATGGGTAAGTGTATATAACAACATAGGTCACTTGCCTATTGTTGTTGATATGTGGAAATGAGTATGAAAATGGCCTAAATCTAATTCTAGCTTGAATTTGATATGGGAAAGGGTAAGTGTTTATAACAACATAGGTCACTTGCCTATTGTTGTTGAAATGAGGAAATGACATAGAAATGGTCTAAATGAATTTCTAGCTTGAACTTGACATGTGGATATCATTTGTGAAAATTCTTGGAATTTAATATTATGTGGCATGCTATGTGTTAATATTGTGCCTTTGTGAATAAAGCATGTTATTGACATAGATTATGCAATAATATGCTTGTGAAATGTTGTTGAGTATGAATGAGTTAATACATGTTAATGCATTAGCATCATGATGATTGTGGTAATTATATGCTTAGGATATAAATTGCCATGAGATTTGTTGATATGCGGTTTAATTGCTTATTTGACATTCATTGCATTTTGGGCATGAAGTTGACACCACATTCATGGGCATTAGACATGAGTGTGATTGTGTATGCATGGTTTGATCAAATACCATACTTGGTTATTGATGGGTGGGCTTGGGAAAGTTGAATTGAAGATCCGACTAAGTCGCATGGTTGCACGAAAAACTGGTGTCGGATATAGCAAGAAGGGCTAGACTCTCCCTGGGTGCAAGACCCAAGTACCTGGTTCATACACTCCCCTAAGGTGAAATTCCAAAAAAGTGTATTGATTTGTGGAACCTATGGTGCAATACCAAAACTCCGCTACCCAACAAAGACACATGAGTTTGTTTTATAAAAATACCTAGTTTTGTACACTCTTCTGAGATGAAATTCTAGAAAAATGTACTTATTTTATAAAATAGTCATTTAATGTGTAACATCCAATAATGATTTGGTTTTACAAACACATGACTTTTGTTTCAAAATGATCATTGGATAAACTTCATCAATGACAGATTTGTTACACATTGGCATTGCATTGTGTTGTGGGAGTCGGTGAGGACTCGAGATAAAATGCGTGAGTGAGTCTCATCTCATATCATGACATGACATGGTAGAATTCCCATCTTGAATTACATGTTCTTGATTGGAAAGGACAATGATTGTTGATTGTTGAATGTGCACATTTCATATGCATCTAGGGGGGAAGTATCCTCTATAGGAGATACTCTACTGACAGTAGCTCACCCTATACGGGAAAAATTTTTAGGTGCGGGATATAGGCCGACGGAAGGTCCTCACATGGGACTTCAGGGATGAAGAAAGCCGAGATGTGGCTTTATTTTGTGTTTTTGTACAATTGTTATGAAAACTTAGTTTTGGTATGTAAATTCATGTAATAGAACTTGTATAGATCATGTGTAATGTGAAAACTTCACTAAACATGTATGGGATGGTAGTGGAATGGATTGGAAATGAAAAACAAGTGAAACAGACAAAATTGAGCAAGACCTACCGGTAGATCGTGGTCTAGTGGGTAAGACCTACTGGTAGGATCTCTTACAGGCAAAATTTTATTCATCAGACAAAACCTACTGGTAAGACCTACAGGTAGGACTTTTCTAGTGGATTCAACCTACCGGTAGGCCTTCCAAAAATCTAAAATTTTAAAACTGTGTTGCCATGCTCCTAGGCCATATGTCCTTCCTTCCAAATTATGTAAATAAACTATAATGGAGAATGAAATGTGGTACATTGGACCACGATTTGATTAAATGATAAAATATACACGGATTACATGTGTGGGTTATAATCCCAGTTAAAGGGATGTTATTGACGTGATGTCGAGTTGTGCGACAAACACTGGTATTTTCGTGGGTTGACGGATGGTCAACGGTTGATAAAGGACCCCCTGTTCTAGGGGCGTCACAGACTTAACTAGGTTAAATAAACTAAGATGCTATTATGTGAGGTTCATTTATGCTAGAGACCAAAGGAAGATTGAAATTTGCATTAGGTAAGAGTTATATATTCATTAAGGATTAGTATAACCAAGATGCTATTATGTAAGATTATATTAATTTAAGGTGAGACCCCAATCCCCACTAGGAATAAAAATTCTCTAATTCCATTGGAGGGTATATGGGATTTGATAAATAGTTGGAGGTAACATTATGTTTTAAAAACCCAATCTAATTGTTTAAAATAAAATCGCTAATTCTAGATGTTTTATTTGATCACCATGACCAGTCTCTGTGACACCCAAAATCCGGGGGTCCGTTGATTACCCATCAACCCACGGAATACCTCTGGATACCGAGTAATTTGATATCACGCCATTATGCCCCATTTATCGAAAACCATAATTTTGACAAAATTCGGGCAGAGTCTCCTTTGTACGGTAAGCTCTACCCAAAACTCAACCTGTGTAATCATATAATAACAAGACCCATCCGAGATCCAATATTCAACAATGACTACACCGGGTCCAATTATAAGTAAACATTGGCCACATCGGGTCCAATTATCCATATTTATATCAAAACATGCAAGGTTAGTTTAACAATAGTCTATATAAGTCCTATTACAATTATTTGCAAAAGATTACATGCCCAAAACATTATTTCTACAAATGTTTTACATTAACACAAAATAAAGCCACATTCGGCTTTCTTCAAACATAAGGGTCCAAATTGGAGCCATCCATCGGTGTATCTTTCCCATCTGAAATGTTTTCCCGTATAAGGTGAGCCAACGTCCAGTAGAATAATCCCTACAGAGGCTACTCCCCACCTTAGATGCATATGTGGTGTGTATAAGCAACAAACAACATTTAACAATCATTCCATATAAGAATATGCATTAAATGTAGAATGTAATCATGTCATGCCATGAAATAAGATGATAATCACTCATGCACTTAATCCAAGTCATCACCGACTCCCACGACACAATGCAATGCCAAGGTATACTGAATCTGTCAATTGACGAAAAAATCCACCAAATGATCGTTTGAAATAAAAGTTGTTTTATTTTAAAACCAAATCATTGATGGGTGTTACTCATTGTATGAGAACTTTGTAAATCAAAATCGTGTGTCTTGTTGGGCAACAAATTTTGGATTTTATACTGCCGGTTCCGTACACCATACTACACTTTTTCAAAATTTCACCATAGGGAAGTGTATAACCAAGTCGCCGGGTCTTGCATCCGAGGGGGGAATCTACCCTTTCTTGCTATACTCGATACAAGTTTTTCTTTCATGCAACCATGTGACTCATTCGGATTTTTAACCCAACTTTTTCGAGTCCACCCATCAATCACCAAGAATGGTGTTTGATTAACCATGCATACACACACCCACACTCATGACTCATGCCCATGAATGTGATGTCAATTCCATGTTCATATTGCAATGCATGTCAAAGGAACAATTTCTACATATCAATGTCTACCATGACGATTTATATCATATGTAAATAATCTCCATAATTTCATCACAATGTCAAAACATCAATTAGCATGTGTCAACATTTATATTCAGCACAATTGACAAGCATATTATTACATAATCTATGTCAAAAACACACTTAATTTAAAAGAAAAATATAGTACATAACAACCCACAAGAAAATCTGCCCATAGTGGCCCAAAATTTAGCCACTAAACCGCCCCAAAATAGGCCCTAAAATAGCCCCGAAGTAGGCCCAAAAACAGTCCGTATACAGCCCCCAAAATAGCCCCTAATTTGTGCACAAAACAACCCCAATTTCAGCACCAAAACAGTGCATAACATGGCCTAAAAATAGTCCATAATTCAGCCCCTTAATAGTCAAAAATTCGGCCCCTTAACAGTCCATTTGGACAGCCCACATACAACCCAATTTCAGCCATTAAAATAGTCCATTTGGACAGCCCACATATAAACCATTTTCAGCCACTAAAAGTCCACTTAAGGTAAGAATAAAACCAAGGTAGGAGGGAACCCTACCTCTTGTAGCGTGTAGAAAGTGGTAGAACTTATAAAAAACACCAAAACAAGCCTAAAAACCTTTGATTCCTCCAAAGTCTTTTCTTTGGACCTTCAGTGAAATCCACTTTCTCTTGGTACGTACATGTAGTTCTCGTCAAGTAGATGAACTTTGATTCTTGGCTCGACGAATTTCGACCGACGAAACTCCAAAAATCTTGGATTAAAGCTTGTAGAACTTCTTGTTTTTCTCTCTTTTCACTCTCTTCTCTCTATGGCCGGTCAAGGGTCAAGAACATGAGATATTTTTCTCAAAATATCTAAGTTAAGTAGATATTTATAGTCCCGAACGTGTGGTTCACATCGCACCGCATATTTTCGACTTCGGGTCTGTTTTTCGTCCCGAAACGATTCGTTATACCTCGGATTTAGTTCAAATTTATTTTATTGGAACTTTAACTTAATTTTAAGAAATTTTTTAAAAAATTCATTTTTAGGGACCTTTAAAATGTCATTCGCCCCGTAGTCGCCTCGAACGACTTGCAAAAATCCGACTATCTCAGAATTCGACAGGGTGACTAGATTTTGCGATATGAATCCAACGGTGAACTCCGTTTCCTCATCCGAGGTCTAGAACATGAGTATTTTAAATATGCATTAGGATTAAAATTTTCCATTTTTCCCTTTCTAAGAAAAAATTCAAATTTTTTCGGGTTTTACATTCTTCCCCTCTTAAAAGAATTTTGTCCCCAAAATTCACATACACATGCACATACAGTCACATGCATATGCAACAGTCAAATAATGCTAAAAAATTATAAGAATGTACCTCTATCCTCGAATAAGAAAGGATAATTGGTACAGATGGTGTCCTCATGCTCTCATGTCGCCTCCTTTACTCCTCGGTGCTGCCACAACACCTTTACTAGCCACAACATGGTCTTGCCTCATAAAACCTGTTCCAGGCTATTCATGATGCGTACCGGTCCCTCCTCGAAGGTCCCATCAGCATCAACAACAAGCTCTCCCCAATCCACCACATACGTCAGATCCGGGGTGTATTTTCGAAGCATAGAGACATGAAAAATCACATGGACACCCGATAGATTTGGCAATAACACCAACTGGTAAGCCACTACACCCACCCTCTCGAGTACCTCGAAGGGCCTGATATACCTTGGCGACAGCTTTCCCCACTTACCAAACCTGACCACTCTTCTCCTAGGCATCACCTTCAAGAAGACATGATCTCCCACCTCAAATTCCAGAGGTCGCCGCTGTCTGTCGGCGTAGCACTTCTGTCGGCTCTGAGCCGTGAGAAGACGCTTTCGTGTCAAGTCCACCTTCTCAGAGGTGTCTCTGACCAAATTCGGACCCATAGAGGATCTCTCTCCCACCTCCGTCCAACAAATCGGAGTACGACACGGCCTCCCATATAATGGCTTATAGGTTACTATCTGTATGCTCGTCTGGTAACTGTTATTGTATGCGAATTCCACCAAGGGTAAGTGATCTTCCTAGCTACCCTTGAGATTTAGGACGCATGCCCGTAGCATGTCCTCTAAAGTCTAGATAGTCCTCTCAGACTAACTGTCCGTCTGGGGATGAAAAGTTGTGCTCATCATTAATTGTGTCCCCATGGCTCGCTGAAAACTCTCCTAAAAATGAGCCGTAAACTTGGGATCTCGGTCCGATACAATAGATACGGGCAATCCATACAGCCGGACAATCTCCCGTATATACAACCCACAGAATTCCTCCAGTGTGAAGGTCATCCGCATCGCTAAAAAGTGTGCCGACTTGGTAAGTTGGTCCACTAATACCCACACCGCATCATGACCCTGTGATGTCCGTGGCAAGTGAATCACAAAATCCATCGTGACATGTTCCCACTTCCACTCAGCTACCTCCAAAGGTTGGAGTAATCCTATTGGTCTCTGGTGCTCAGCCTTAATCTGCTGACACGTGAGACATCGGTTAACAAAATTTCCAACATCTTTTTTCATCCCGCTTCAATAATATTGGCGACGAAGATCATGGTACATCTTCGTGCCACCTGGATGCACAACAAAACGGGAACAATGAAACTCTCTAAGAATCTCTTCTTTGAGCTCCACTGACTGGGGAACCACAATTCTTCCCCTAAACCGAAGACTACCATCCGAGTGAATGGCCCAGCTCTCGTCACCTGTACCTAACTGTACTAGGTCCCTGATGGATGATAACTCTGCATCCAGTCTCTGGGACTCAATCACTTTGCTTAGTAGGGAAGGTGTAGCCACCAAACTCCCCAAAGTACCCTGAGTCTGATCTCCATAGTGCAACCTGAACTGTCCCACAATTTCGAGCATCTACCACTCCCGGGAAGCTACACTAGCCAAAACTCCCCGTAACTTTCGGCTAAGTGCATCAACCACCATGTTTGCCTTACCAGGATGGTAATGCAAAGTGAAGTCATAGTCCTTTAAAATACTCCATCCACCGGCGTTGCCTCATGTTGAGGTCCTATTGTATGAAAATATACTTCAGACTCTTGTGGTTTGAAAACACTTCAAACTGCTCACCATACAAGTAGTGGCGCCAAGCCTTCAAGGCAAAGACAATGACAGCTAATTCCATGTCATGAGTAGGATAATTCGGCTCGTGATTCTTCAACTGCCGAGAACCATAAGCTACTACCTTTTCAGACTGCATCAAAACACATCCCAGCCCATCCTTTGAGGCATCACAATAGACTGTGTACCTCTGCCCCCGTTCCGGGATTATCAAGATCGGAGCTGAAGTAAGCCTTCATTTCAACTCCTGGAATGCCTTCTCACAAGCTTTATTCCACTCAAACTTGGCCTCTTTCTGAGTCAACTTAGTCACAGACGCAACTAATCGTGAGAAGTCCTCAATAAACCTCCTGTAATAACCTGCCAATCCCAAACAACTGCGTATCTCAAAGACTAACTTCGGCCTCTCTCAATTCATAACCACCTCAACCTTCTCTAGGTCCACGGATACACCCGAAATCGACACCACGTGTCCTAGAAATTTCATCTCAGTAAGCCAAAATTCACAATTGCTGAACTTGGCGTACAACTGATAATCTCTCAATATTTGGAGAACAATTCTCAAATGATCCTTATGCTCCTCCTCAGACTTGGAGTAGATCAAGATGTCATCAACGAAGACCACGACAAACTGATCTAAATAGGGTTGAAATATCATATGCATGAGATCCATGAATGCTGCTGGAGCATTCGTCAACCCAAATGGCATCACTGTGAACTTGAAATGCCCATACCGCGTTCTAAACGCCGTCTTAGGGATGTCTACCTCCTTAACCCTCAATTGATGGTAACCGATACGGAGATCTATCTTGGAGTAGACCCGCGCCCCTTTCAACTGATCAAACAAGTCATTAATCCTCAGCAAAGGGTACCTATTCTTGATAGTAACCCTATTCAATTGCCGATAGTCTATGCACAATCGAAGGGTTTTATCCTTCTTCTTGGCAAACAACACCGGAGCGCCCCAAGGTGAAGTGCTCGGTCTAATAAAGCCCTTGTCCAATAATTCTTACAACTGGACCTTGAGTTCTTGCAACTCAGCTGGTGTCATCCTGTGTGGAGTCATAGAGATAGGCGATGTACCGGGATGTAGCTCAATGGTGAAGTCTACATCCCTATGTAGAGATAATCCCGGTAGCTCATCCGAAAAAATATCCTCATACTCACATACAACCCAAGGAAGGCCCAACTCTTGTCTCGCCTTGTCTTCCAGGGTAAGGCTTGTAAGCCAATCCATCAATTGTCCATGTCATCTAGAGTTGTACACGGCCTGAGGTAAAGCATCACGTTTTTCCCCCTGGAACTTGAAACAAATTCCCTCCGATGTATAAGCAGTGACCCTCTTTCGATCACAATCAATGACTACCTGAACATGTTCATAACCCTAAGGTCCACGGTGAGTAGGATCCCCGAGATCTCTAACTCACAACTCTGACATATTTGATCAATTCTCACCCTAGCTCCTAGGGGGAGAACTCACATGCAATAACTCTTCCAAAGTCTCAACCTCTAAGCCCAAGTCTTTCACACAAGATACATCAATAAATGAATGCGATGCACCAGAATCAAATAATACCCTTGCCCATAAGTGAGAGAGTAGAAATGTACCTTGTATCACCGACGGATCTGTCGGCTCAGTCTGAGGTATCATGGCGTAGACACGCCTCTAGGTCCCTGAAGTACCGACTTGTAAGCCTTGACCTCGGCCTCTACCCATGCCCTGGCCCATCTGGCCGGATGCGAAATTCCCGTACGCAAAGTAGTTTGGACCTAAGTAGCATTTTGGAACTGGTACTGGTTCCCCTGGCCCATGGTAGGGTAATGATGAGTATAATGTGTCTGTGGTTGTCCCACCAAAGTCTAGGATTGAGATGACCTATAACTTTGGGATCCTTGCCTCTAAGGACAATCCTGCTTCATGTGACCCTGTTGGTGGCAATGATAACAAGTCCTCTAGCTTGCCTAGTAGGAAGACCTCTGATTTCTCCCACCTTGGGAGGATTGACCTTGGCCTTGGCCTTGGCCTTGATAGCTGTGGCCTTGTCCCTGAAACCCTTGTGGAGTAGAAGTCCTCTGCTTCTTCCCCGAGCTAGAAGAAGAGAATTGACCCTCCATCTTCTTGTCTTTTGCACCAGACTCCCGGATACTCATTGCATCATCCATTTCTGTCTCAATGGCCATAGCAGTCGCGACCATTGAGTCTAAGTCTTGCAGAAGAAGACCCACAATTTTACCCCGATTGGACAACTTAAGACTATCGTAAAACTTCCTCACTTTGGCCATATTTGTGGCCACGTAGTCATCGACGAAACGGGCTAACTCTGTGAACTTAGCCACGTACTCCATCACCGTCATCGTCCCTTGTCTCAAGTCTAAGAACTCCCGAGCCTTTGCATGTCGAGCAGCCGTTGGGAAGTACTTGCCCATAAAGAGCTCCTTGAATTCTACCCATGTCATTACTTCCAAGTTCTTGGAGTCCTTAACCCAATCCCACCACACTTGGGATTCTCCCTCTAGCTGAAAAATAGCTAGCGTTATCTTCGTGGCATCGGAGGTAATCTCCATAGCCCTCAAGATATTGTCCACTTGTCGGAACCAATGATCAGCCACCATAGGATCCGGCCACCCCAGAAAGATCGGGGGATTGTGTGCCTTGAAATTCTGGAGGTGACTTGAACCCCCTTGACTCCTATTTGCACCAATCTGTGCAATAGTAGTGGCCGTAGCACTAGTTTGTGCAATGGTAGCCGCTGCCGCACCAATAGCCTCAATGAAGGCTTGTTGGTCAAAGGCCGGTGGTGGTGGTTTGTTGTTCCATCCACCCCGACGTCCCCTTCCTCGAGTTGCCATCTATACACACATATGATTGCAATAGATCAATTAGTTAATATCCCAAGTTAGGGATCAAATATTTAGTAGACATTTACACATTGAACTATACCGTCCATCCTTTTTTCCAAACTCCCAAGGTTATATTTTCTAACCCCGGTGTATTCCCTTCCATATATATTTCTATCATGCATATAATTCACATAACAAGTAACACATAGCATGTAGCAAGTACAGCACATAACATGAAATGCATATGGAATGCAATGGTCTATACCCGTGCCCATCGAGCCCTAGGTTATTCGTATGCCTAGGCTCTGATACCAAGCTGTGACACCCCAAAATTCGGGGGTCCGTTGATTAACCATTAACCCGCAAAATACCCATGAGTACTGAGTAATTCAATATCACGCCATTGTGCCCCATTTACTGGGAACCATAATTTTGACGAAATTCGGGCAGAGTCTCCTTTGTACGAGAAGCTCTACCCAAAATTCAACCTGTGCAATCATATAATAACAAGACTCATCCGAGGTCCAATATTCAATAATGACCACACCGGGTCCAATTATAAGTAAACATTGGCCACACCGGGTCCAATTATCCATATTTATATCAAAACATGCAAGGTTAGTTTAACAATAGTCTATATAAGTTCTATTACAATTATTTGCAAAAGATTACATGCCCAAAACATTATTTCCACAAATGTTTTACATTAACACAAAATAAAGCCACATTCGGCTTTCTTCAAACATGAAGGCCCAAATTGGAGCCATCCACCGGTTTATCTCTCCCACCTGAAATATTTTCCCGTATAAGGTGAGCCAACGCCTAGTAGAATAATCCCTACAGAGGTTACTCCCCACCTTAGATGCATATGTGGTGTGTATAAGCAACAAACAACATTTAACAATCATTCCATACAAGAATATGCATTAAATGTGGAATGTAATCATATCATGCCATGAAATGAGATGATACTCACTCATGCACTTAACCCAAGTCATCACCGACTCCCAAGACACAATGCAATGTTAAGGTATACTGAATCTGTCAATTGACAAAAAAATCCACCAAATGATCGTTTGAAATAAAAGTTGTTTTATTATAAAACCAAATCATGGATGGGTGTTACTCATTGTATGAGTACTTTGTAAATCAAAATCTTGTGTCTTGTTGGACAACAGATTTTGGATTTTATACCGTCGATTTCGTACACTATACTACACTTTTTCGGAATTTCACCACAAGGGAGTGTATAACCAAGTCGCCGAGTCTTGCACCCGAGGGGGGAATCTACCCTTTTTTGCTATACCCGACACAAGTTTTTCTTTCATGCAACCATGTGACTCATTCGGATTTTCAACCCAACTTTTCCGAGTCCACCCATGAATCACCAAGAATAGTGTTTGATTAACAATGCATACACATACCCACACTCATGACTCATGACCATGAATGTGATGTCAATTCCATGTTCATATTGCAATGCATGCCAAAGGAACAATTTCTACATATCAATGTCTACCATGACGATTTATGTCATGTGTAAATAATCTCCATAATTTCATCACAATGTCAAAATATCAATTAGCATGTGTCAACATTTATATTCAACTCAATTGACAAGCATGTTATTACATAATCTATGTCAAAAACACACTTAATTTAAAAGGCAAAATATAGCACATAACCATAGTGGCCCAAAATTTAGCCACTAAACTGCCCCAAAATAGGCCCAAAGTAGGCCCTAAAATAGCCCCAAAAATAGTCCGTATACAGCCCCAAAAATAGCCCCTAATTTGTGCACAAAACAATCCCAATTTTAGCATCAAAATAATCCATAACATGGCGTAAAAATAGTCCATAATTCATTAACAGTCCAAAATTCGGCCCATTAACAGTCCATTTGGACAGCCCTTGGACAACCCACATACAACCCAATTTCAGCTATTAAAATAGTCCAAAAACAGTCTATTTGGACAGCCCACATATAAATCATTTTCAGTCGCTAAAAGCCCACTTAAGGTAAGAATAAAATCAAGGTAGGAGGGAACCCTACCTCTTGTAGCGTGTAGAAAGTGGTAGAACTTCTAAAAAAAAAATGCCAAAATAAGCCCAAGAACCTTTGATTCCTCCAAATTCTTATTTTTGGATCTTCAGTGAAATCCACTTTTCTTAGTATGTACACGTAGCCCTCATTGAGGAGATGAACTTTGATTCTTGGCTCGATGAATTCCGACTGATGGAACTTCGGGAATCTTAGATTGAAGCTTGAAGAATTTCTTGTTTTTCTCTCTTTTCTCTCTCTTCTCTCTCTTCTCTCTATGGCCAACCAAGGGTCAATAAAATGAGATATTTTTCCCAAAAATATCTAAGTTAAGTAGATATTTATAGTCCCGAACATGTGGTCCACATCGCACCGCATATTTTCGACTTTCGGGTCCGTTTTTCGTCCCGAAACGATTCGTTATATCTTGGATTTAGTTTAAATTAATTTTATTGAAACTTTAACTTAATTTTAAGAAAATATTTAAAAAATTCATTTTTGGGGACCTTTAAAATGTCATTTGCCTCGCAGTCGCCTTGAACAACGTGCAAAAATCTAACTATCTCAGAATTTGACAAAATTTGACAGAGTGACTAGATTTTGCGATACGAATCCAACGGCGAACTCCGTTTTCTCATCCGAGGTCTAGAACATGAGTATTTTAAATACATATTAGGATAGCAAATTACCATTTTGCCCTTTCTAAGAAAAAGTTCAAATTTTTCCGGGTTTCACAGTCTCAACCCCTTATCCAAAATTTTTATTTTTCACCGTTTGATCGACTTTAATTTCCTAGATTGGAAATAGAACTTAAGAATTGTTCTTATTTTTTAAAAGAGAGAAAATACGAATGAAAAATGTTGCCATTGCAGTAAACATTGGTATTGTAAGAGAAACAACAGGGAAGATCTCATTTGCATTAAGAACATGCCTTCAAAAAGTATTTTCAATATGTTCTTTATTGAAATTGATTTGTCAGCTAGTTTTGCTTTAATTTAGGTATTAGATATCACCTCTAGTTCTTACATATATAATTGATTGTATGAACTAAAGGAAATCAGAAAGGTAAGTAGATGAGAAGTGTCCATTCGAGTGGGAAATGAAGCAAGTGTTGTTGCATTAACTGTGGGGACATGTTACTTGCCATTGCCATCTGTAGTTGTTTTAGATTTTAGGAATATTTTATTTATGCCTAATATTAAGGAACATATATCTATTTCATCACCATAGAAGGGTGGTTATAGATATGTTTTTAAAGAAAAATATTTGTTCATTTACTTAGAATTCCAATTTGATTGGTTGTGGCATATTCTCCAACGGTCTCTATTTCATAAACAAGAAAGACAATCTAAATAATATTGAACACATTGATATGAATGCCATCATTTATAAAAGACCTTTATCCGAATCCTAGTTATATGCGGGATATCAGATTAGGTGATGTTAATGAGGATGAGATTTGCATGTTAGTTAATGTTGGACAATTAGGTCCATGAGCATATGAAGCCCACCCAACATTTGAATTTTATCTCATGGGTAAGATGAACAAAACACCATTTGTAGGATAAGTGTTGTACAAATTTGATATTGACAATTTACGTGCAAGTATACATGACCAACAATTAATAAAGTGATAAGTAGAGTATCGTTCCCACGAAGAATTATTGCTAATAATATCCAAGTACTAACTTTGTATCAATTCAATTTTATTTAAACAATTAGAATTGAACTATGAAATGACTAATTTAAAACTAAATCTAAATTTAATAATCAAAGATTGAATTTACCAGTTAAAAGAAGTTAAGATTACAACTTTCCCTAATGCTTCGTATAAATCTTTTCACTATCTTTCTAGTTGATTGATCGAAATAAGTTGTTAACTGAGAACTCAAAATTATTTATTAAACCTCTTCCAATAGTTAGATAAAAATATCTCTCCCAATTAAATTACTATATTCCTATGTAAAATAATTTGGAATAGATTCATTAAGTTCAAAATCTCATAAAAGTTACACACAACATATAGGTATATTCCTATCCTATACACAAACCCAACAATTCAATCCTAAGAAGAATTAACCAGATGCATGTCATCATATTCAAATCTAAACCTAGAATTCATCTTCCAATTTCGTCTAGGTTATCAAATTAATTGTTAGCCACACAATCATATACTAAGCACAAAATATGACAAACAACTCATGTATGATCAATAGAACTAGAATCGAGAGTAGATCAATTTAACTAGACATTAGGTTCCGTTGCAATCTTAATAAGAATTTAGTTCATAATGTAATTGAAAAACATCCTTCTCAAATTAAACATCTTAGAAAATCAAGAAGTAAAAGTAAGAGAAAAAGAATGAAAACTTAGTTGCAATATTCAATTCTTCTCTAGCCTTCAAGTCCAATCTTCTTTGTGTCGATTTCTTCGATCATTGTCTTCAATTTTCTTTTAATCCTTGGTCTGTTTTTTTTTTTTTTTTTTAATGTTAGCAGTCCCCAAAATTAGTCTATCTCTTCCCATCTCAAACCCTAGCATATATGTCGCATTATGGTTCAATTTCGGCCCCAAAACAAGTTAGAATTCGCGTTCCAAAGCCAACACAAGTGCAGCAGTGCTGAAAATCAGCGCAGGGGCGCTGGGTTACTACTTTTCCAGCGCTAGTCCTCTTTCAAGCATAAAATTGCCCTTGTTACTTAGTCTTCAAAAATCCAACACCTAGGCTCCAAATTGATCTTGTTTCCTTCAAAATGATCATCCCTACAAAATAACATCAAAACATACAAAATAAATAAAAAGGAACATAAAATAATTGAAAAATTACAATTTCATCAAGCCAAAAATACCCAATTCATAGGTATAAAACCCACTCATCAATAAGGTGAAAGAGCTGCAAATATTTTAAGATTAATACATAGTGATGTATTTGGACTTCTGAGTTTAGTAGACAGAAGTTGTTATTCATACTTCTTAGCCTTCACCGATAACCATTCATGGTTAGGGTAAGTGCACTTAATGAAGTGCAAATCTGAAGCCTTTGAAAAGTTCAACAAATTCAAATATGAAGTACAAAAACAAACTAACAAAAGTATTAGAACTTTTTGATCAGATCGAGGAGGAGAATACTTAAATGCTATAATTTTGGATTATTGTAAACCCCCACACTTTTATTTTAATATGTAGCAAGTAAATATATGAAATTTTTTGTAATCAAACTTGTACCAACTATGTTTGATGTCCAAATATATGTTGTATAAGTTTGAGTTGATTTTGGAAGAGTTTGAAATTGATTGGAAATGAAAAACAAAGAAAACAGGTAAAACTGAACAAACTGCATCAGTATTGTGTACCGGTACGCCCAGAAGTTACCGTACTGGTGCAGAGTACCGGTACGCTACTGTTCAGAGAGTTTACCATATCGGTACTTTGTACCGGTACACTTTATAAGTTCCAGAATTTTAAGTCACGATCTGGGGTCCACTTTTCACCCTATAAATATACAATGACGCCTCTATTAGCCCCATTTCAACACCTCAAACCCTAGAAAACCTTAGAGAGGAAGAAAGGAAGAGCAAAACACAAGATCAAAGGGGATTTGTGCCTTGGATTGAATCAAAACCCTAGATTTCTTCAAGAACACCAAGGTAGGGGGCTTATATATATGTATTCTTTTGACTCTAAATCTTATATGTATGCTTTGAAATTTTTGATTCTTGATATTCTTGCAAATATTACCATGTTTTAAACAATGTTTTGGTTGAATAACCATTAAATCTCTTTTCTTGCCATGAAACTCTAGTTTTCAAGATAAATGGATTTTTCTCTTGATTGTTTCTTCATTCTTAATTTCAAAAACTCTAGTTCTTTGTATTGAACAACAAATGATATTTGTGATGATCTCTTGCTTATTTTCTTAAATTGTACTTTTGTAATGCACATTGTAAAAATTGGGGATTTTGGATTCCATTGTGATTTGAGAAAATATTTGTGATTACATCTTTTGTATGGTTGTTGTGATGGACTTGAATTATATTCGAGCACTGTCATAGAGTGTTAGAGGTTAGTCTATTCCAGTGGGGGTGAGATGGTTTCCTAACACATGTAGTGGTTTGTTGTTTGTGAGAGCAACCACTATTATTCATGTAAGTTCGAGGCTGAGGGATGATATACCTTTCCTAGGAAGGATTCGTCAATGCCGTAAGAGACGGTATACGTCCTTCCTAAAATATTTGGGGATTGTGTGATTGTAGTGGGTGAACGAGGTAGAATCAGAGTGTAGATTTATGGGAAGTAACTAACATACATGAGAATATGAGATGATGCTATCGCATGACTAAATTGATTTCTTCACTCGTTTATTCCTTTCATTTAACTTATTGCTATGGTGTAAACTTGAGATCGAATTGTCTCTATTTTTCCTCAAAAGCTATGTCTATGATATTTGTAAAATGAGACCGACTGTTTTGCATGCTTTTTAAACCTTGTTTGAGTTTGAGAGAATGTTGCTACAGAGTTTAGTGCTCACCCCCTACAAGCAACATATTTTTCAGATTATGTGCTAAAGGAGGAGCTATGAGTAGATGAACAAGCATATTCGGAAGCTCCAATAGAGGGGAACATGGATCCCAAGGTGGACGTCTAGAGTTATATCCTCTCCTGTTCTAGACTAGGGAATTTATTTTGAGACTATGTAAAGTCTAACCTTTTGTAATTCCACTGCAAGTTAAATTTGATTCTTTTGGGATGTAATTGTCATAACCTGACATATTCTTTTTGATATAATGGCCATGGATGGCCTATTCTTTTGGGATGATATTGTAAATGTTATATTTGATGAATGAGAGGTTCTTTAATGATGGATTTATTTAGTTGCTCTCATGCTATGAATGATTTAGATTGTGATGTTGTCCAAGGTGGCTTTGAGGGCGTTACAATTATCTCACAAAAATGATATTCTATCCTAGTGGACTCCTTCTCTGACACTACAACTTAATGGTGTTTCTAAAAGGAGAAAATTAAATAGTATAAGATATGGTTCGTTCAATGATGAGTTACACTGACTTATTTATCTTTATTTGGAGATTTTCCCTAGAGACTGTTGCATACCTCCTAAATAGGGTATCTTTAAAATATGTCCTTATGACACCATATGAGATTTGATATGTGAAGAAGTCAAGTCTTAAACATGTTAAGATTTTGGATTGTCCATCACATTTTAATTAACATGATATGGACAATTTGGAAGCTATGATTGAAAGATGTAAATTTGTGAGATATCTCAAAGAAAAAAAAAACTTTAGGATTTTATTTCTATCTTTATAGCGAACAAAAGTGTTTGTTAGCTAGTTTGCAACTTTCTTGAAGAAGATTTTATTCAAGATAAAAGCATAAGAAGAAGGATAGAACTTGAGGAAACGTCCTCAGAACCACAAATAGTCACTGATCAGCCTAAATACCCTATTAATATAAAACCTAAGACTACACAAGTTTTGTGTAAATCTTCTAGGATACTGTACCACCTTAGAGATATTGGTATCTCCATCATGGTGATGAGGAACTCTTTATTAGTTATAATGATCATTAAAGTGATCCTATAAATTACATAGAGACTATGTTAGACATCAACTCTGAAAAATGGCAAAAAGTGTCATGAAGTTAGAGATGGATTCTATATATTCCAACCAAGCTTTGAATTTTGTACCCACCTCAAGGTATTGTACTTCTAGTCTGCAAAATGGGTTTTCAAAAGGAAGATAAGCTTAGATGTAAAGGTAGAGACCTATAAATTTAGGCTATGGGCTAAAGGTTTCAAACAAAGATAAGTAGTTGATTATGAAGAAACCTTCTCGCCAATAGTCAAACTAAAATCCATTAGGATTATGCTTGCCATAATTGAACATTGTGACTATGAGATGTGACAAATGGATGTCAAAACCATCTTCCTTAATAGAAATATTGAGGAATATATTTATATGGAGCAGCCAAAAGGTTTATTACCCAGTGGCGAAGGCCAGAATGTGTGCTAGTTACTAGGATCCATTTGTGGATTAAAAGTAAGCATCCCGAAGTTGGAACATACAGCTTGATGAGGTAATCCAATCATTTTCATTTCCTCTTGAACATGGATGAACAATGTATGTACCAAGGGTTAGTGGGAGTTCTATCACATTTTTTGTACTTTATGTAGACGACATCCTACTTATTGTGAATGATGTTGGGATGCTTTCATCGGTCAAACTATAACTTTCACATAATTTCTACATTGAAGGATTTGGGATACGCATCAAATTTACTAGGTATAAAGGTCTATAGAGATAAATCCAGATGGTTGCTTTGTGTAAAACATGGGTAAATTTAGACTTTTTATGACAAAGGGCAAAACGATAAATTATCATTTTAGTACGGGTTGAAAACCAATAATTTTTTAGAACTCAGATGATAAAACAGACCTCACCATTGGATTTGTCTCACAAAATCTAGTTATCCTATCAATTTTCATCGAATTCTGAGATAGTTAAATTTTTTACGTTTTACGAGACAATCGGGCGTCGGGTGACCTCGCAAATGAACCTAGGAATAAAATTTCAAAAATTGGATAATAATTTAAAGCTAGTTGAAATAAAAATATTTTGAACTTGAACCGGGACAAAAGTAAGTTGTTTCAAAACAAAACCGAACTCGAGAATGGAGGATGTGTAGCACGACGTGGACCAAGAATTTAAAGGGCATAAATAGGGGAGAAAATCAGCTGGGTCTTCATGTTGGAGAGGGAAGAAAGGGAAAAAGAGAGAATTTTAAACTTCTCTCTACAATCTATGCCTCCCCGTCACCCGAATCAACACAAACTAAGAACAAAAGTCGATCTCCTCGTCGTGGGCTATGTGACCATACCAAAAAGGACGGATTTCACAAAATTTTCAAAAATATGATTTTGGGGAAAGATTGGATTAGAGCTTGTTTCAGGTTCTTGAAGCTTCCTACAATTATTTTACGATTCAAGAGGTAGGATTTTCATCCTAACTAGATTTATTTCCAAGCTAGAGTGGTTATATGAAATGAGTAGATTATTAGATGTATTTAACACTTGCCTATTGTTGTGAATTGATGAAATGGGTAGAATAAATTCTATGTTGAATTGGGAATGTAGAAATCACTTGTTGTGATTTCTTAAGAAATGTGATTATTTGGGCATAATATGTGATTACATAATTTGGTGCCTTGTTTGATTTAATGTCTATATGAAATTAAGTGTGTTTTGCATAGATTATGTGTGACATTCTTGGGAAATTGTTGTTGAATGTAGATGTTGATAGATGTTAGATCATATATTGACATTATGAGGATTTATGAAAATTATATGCTTATGATATAATTAACCATGGTGTATGTTGAAATATGGTTGAGATTATTTATATGACACTCATACATATTGGACATGATATAGTATCACAATTATACATTACATTGCATATGCACAGAGACATCGCATTCATGGGCATTAGGCACGAGTGGGGGTGTGTGTGCATAGTTGTCATCAAACACCTCTCTTGGTGAATGATACGTGGGCTCAAGAAAGTTAGGCCAAGGTCTGGCTGAGTAACAGAGTTTGCATTGAAAATTAGGATAGGGTTAGCAAGAAGGGCTATAATGTCCCTTTGGTGTAAGATCTGATGATTAGGATAAGCACTCTCTTAGTTTAGTCCATAAAGAGTGTCGATGTACGCGGAACCGTTGGTGGAAGTTCATGAATTTCGTGTCAGTTGGGTACCCATTGGTGTAAGCCTATAAATACCCACCCCAAGAAAGACCCATAGATTTTAAATAGTCATTGGGTGTGTAACATCAATAGCGGGGCTTGAAATGCCCAGAGTAACACGCATGACATTTGCATGTGTTGAGAGAGTCGGTGAAGGCTCAGGTTGAAGTGCATGAGTGAGTCTTATCACATATCATGGCATGACATGCTGAATTCCAATATTGAATTACATATTCTTGATTAGAATGATTTGTGCCTTGTTGAAATTGTATGTAACATTTCATGTGCATCTAGCGTGGGGAGTAGGCTCTTTAGGAGATACATTATTGAGTGTGACTCACTATTTATGGAAAAATATTTCAAGTGTGGGGTTTACACTGAAGGAAGGCTCTCATTTGAGCCCTCAATGAAGAAGAAAAGCCGACTTATGGCTTTTAAACCATGTTTTGTAAAACTTTTATGTAATTCAGTTTTGGGCATGTAGTCATATGAAAATTATTGTAATGGAACTTGTATCAACCATGTTTTATGTGAAATTTCATGTTAAGGGAGTTTGGGTTGGTGTTGCACATGGTTGGAATGGATTGGAATCAAAAACAGATGAAATGGGAGAAAACTGGGCACACCTGTTGGTAGGAAGTTGAGCTCTTCTACTGGTAGATGTAGCCCAATAGCCAACAGAGCTTTTTCAGTAGGGTTCTCCTATCGGTAGAACGTCACTATTCCTACTGGTAGAAGAATTCCAGTAGGTTGTTTCTCTCGGTAGAACATGGGCCACTTCTACCAGTAGGTTCTCAGATTTTTTGAAAGTAGGAGACTAGTACACAACTTCTACTGGTTGGTTTTTGAACAAACTTTAATTTATTGAAATGTTTTACCAAACTCTTGTGTAATGATTCCTTATGCTCAAAGGGATTATATGTGACCTGAATGACTGAGTTGAGGTATAAAGGACCATGGATTGATAAATGATAAGGTATGTAAATGGGTTATGATCCTGGTTAAGGAGATGCTATTGGCGTGATGTCGAATTGTGCGACAATCATTGGTACTTCCGCAGGTTGATGGGTGATCAACAGTTGACAAAGGACCTCGGTTTTAGGGGTGCCACACTTTGGGTATCTCAATCCTTGTACATGGATACGGTTAAAGGTTTTACCTTTCAGATAAAAAATTCATCTCTCTAAGGACACGAGTCCTACAACATCAAAAGAGAGAAATGAAATGAGCAAAATTCCTCATGGTTTAGTAATAGGTAGTCTCATGTATATTGTGCTATGTAGAAAAACCTGATATCAGATATGTTATAAGTGTTACAAGCAGATATCAATTAAATTTCATGTTTAGAACATTGGAATGTAGTCAAGACATTCTTAAGTACTTGAGAAGAACTAAGGATGCATTTCTTGTCTATGGAGAATAAGAGATTTGCGTGGATGGAAATATTGACTTAAACCTTTAGTCTAATGTAGATAAAAGAAAATCTACTTCTGGATTTTTGTCCATGTTAAATGATGGAGTAGTGAGTTGAAGAAGCTGTAAATAAGATATTACAATGAAATCCTCTACTAAGGTTGAGTATATTGCCACCTGAAAAGATGTCAAAGAAGCTATTTGGATTAAGAAGTTCATTAATGAACTTAGATTAGTTCCTACCATTGAGTCACATATACTATTGTATAGTGATGACAATGGGACAATAGCTCAAGCCAAAGACCTAAAGGCTTATCAGAAGTCCAAACACTTATATTGGCATTTCAACACGATTTGAGAGATGATTGAAAAAGGTGATATGTGAATCTAGAAGATTGCATAAATGGATAACATTAGGACATGCTCTAAGACCAATCATATAGATGATATTTTGGGGTTGTACTAGCAACATTCATTACTTAATTACTTGGGACATCTGTAGGCAAACATTCCAAAGGGACACGTGAAGGTTGTCTTTTCTTGATCTTCAAGGTCTATCTCGATCTGGTTGTAGCCCGATACCCATTTAGGAAGCAGTAACAGACATGCCCCACCACCCGCTCCAACACTTGATTGAGGAAATGACAAAAGAAAGTGGTCTTTTCAGGTACACGTGTTTTGCTTCTTGTAGTCTATGCAACCCCTCCACTAGGTCACCGTTCTTATAGTAATAAGCTCGTTATACTCATTTGTGACCACATTGATTCCTGACTTCTTAGGAACTACCTAGGTAGGACTCACCCACTTGTTATCAGCAATAGGGAAGATGATTCCTACATCAAGCAGCTTCAGAATCTCAGCTCGGACCACATCTTTCATTACAGGATTCCATCGCCATTGTGGTTTATGGGAAGGTTTGCATCTTCTTCAATGTAGTTCCTATGAGTGCATATGAGGGGCCTGATCCCCTTTAAATCTTCTATAGTCCACCCAATAGCTCCCTTTGTGGGTTTTCAATAATTGTAGAAGCCTTGATTCTTGCTCAAGTAGCAAGGATGAATTGATCACCACCAAAAAAGTACCATCACTCCCTAGATAAGCATATTTCAAGGTAGATGGGAGTGGCTTCAATTCAAGCTTGGGTGGTTGAACAGTCGATGGTAGAGCTTGCTTCTCAATTAGTGGTAATTCTTCAAACTTAGGCTGCTATGAGCCTATTCCACATACTTCTTCTTCTTGAATAGCCATTTCCTCAAACAGGATCTCCAAGTATCTTCCAATTGGTTCCTCTACCTATTGCTCCATAACAATGTCAATGAGATTTATTTGATGAACCTCTCCATTATCCCCAGGCTACTTTCCAATGTTGAACACGTTTAGCTTGATGGTCATATTCCTAAAGGTCAGCTTCATGAATCCATTCCAACAATTGATTAAGGCATTAGATGTTACAAGGAATGGTCTCCCCAAAATAATAAGAATCTGAACAGATGGGTTAGCAACAAGACAAGTATCAAGAACAATAAAATCAACTGGGAAGTAAAAGTTCTCCACTTGGACTACAACATCCTCTATTATTCCTCGTGGCATCTTTAAACTTTTATCGATAAGCAGGGGTGTGATGGATGCCGGCTTCAATTCTCCTAATCCAAGCTGCTTATAAACGGAATAGGGGAGGAGGTTCACACTTGCATAAATCTAGCAGTGCTTGGTCAACCTGGCAATCCCTAATGGTGATTGAGATGGTGGGACAATTGGGTCTTTGTATTTGGGTGAAGTGTTCATCCTTAAGATGGAGCTTATCTGCTCTGTGAGAAAATCTTTATTTTGCACATTAATTTTCCTCTTCACTATACATAATTTTTTCAAGAACTTGGCATATGATGGTATCTATTAATCACATCCAATATAGGAATATTAATTTTTACGTACTTAAAAATCTCAAGAATTTTAGATGTATCAGATAACTTAGTAGGCATTCAAAGTCTATAAGGGTAAGGAACAGAGATAGGATAACTATTATCAACAATGTTGACAACTTAGTCTCCTTCAAATCACCTGAGGTCTCTTTTTCTGTAGGCTTAGAAACCTTGGGTGGGTTAGTCTTATCTACTTTACCACTACTAAGAGTAGCAATAGAATTCAGCTATTCAACATTCTTAGAGGTCTAAACTCCTAACCGTGGCAGATGGTATCTACTTTACCACTCCTAAGAGTAGATTTGAAACTCTAAACTTTTCACTTTCCTTGAAAGTTTAGCAATCTTGGTTAGGGGATCATGTTGATCTCTCAACAAATACTTTCCTCCACCAGACGATTGAGGGGCTGTTGATAATGTTGATCATTCAGCAGGGTCTAAGATTTCCTTAGACTTAGCACTCTTTTCCAAACAGTCAAAATAATCAAGAGCCTCATCAGGCTCTTTATTCATAAATTCTCCATTGCATATTATATCAATGAATTGATGATGTGCAGGGGTAATTCCTTCATAAAAGGAAGTTACCATCTGCCACAGTTCAAAGCCATGGTGTGGAACAAAGTTTAAGAGTTCTTTAAATCTTTCTCAACATTTATAAAATTGCTCATTTGGTTTCTCAACAAAATTTTGAATCTATTTTTTCAACGCGCTCATTTTATAAAGGGGTAAAAATATAGTCAATTTTTTTTTTTTGCATTTTATCTCAAATAGAGATCGTCCATGGCTTCAAGGAATTTAGCCAAGTCTTTGCTTTATCTTTGAGTGAGAAAGGGAAGAGTTTCATTTTAACCATTTCTTCCCGCACATTCTGTTCCGAGAATGTACTAATTACTTCCTTGAATTGCTTGAGATTGAAATAGCAGTTTTCACTTGTCATTTCATTGAATTGAGGGAGCAATTAGAGTATCCTTAGTTTAACACTAAATTGGTGTGTTTGTACTGAGAGTACAATGCATGATGTCATGGAAGATTGGGTAGGTTGAAGTCATAGTTCGACAAGGTGGAACTATAACCGGATTATTCCCAACATTACCCCCTATTGGCATAATATTGGATGGAATAATGTCATCGTTGTTGTTATGAGCAGCCATACCTAACACTAGTGGTAAGTCTTATCTAAGTCTAACAAGTCGTTTTGCTTGGTCTCTACCTCCACATGCAAATCTACTAAACCTAAAATTTAAAATTGCAAGAAAGCGAGAAATAAATTATAATAGAGATCCGCACTTGGGCTCGTGATGAAAATTACACGACCTACTTGAATACTTCTGTAAGGTCTCAGATTGTCGTTAAATTTTCCTGGCAATAGCATCAAAAATACTTGCCCTCCAAAGATTTGTATTTTTCACTAGTGTCCCCAAGCATAAGAGAATAATAATCATGTACTAACATAAATAGAAGTCCAAGATCATCTTCTCAGGGAAAGATTTGGAATCCAAGGTGATGAAAAATAAAAAGGAAACATTCTTTGAAATTTGAGAGTTTGGAAATTAATTACTAATGAAAACGAAATTCAAAAATTGAAAAAGCTAGATAATCTTTAGAATTCATCCCACCTATAAACAAGAATTTCTACTCTAAATCTATAACTCATCTACTTTCATATTCAAACTAGTACAAATGGATGATTTTCAGTTAAAAACTTTAGAAAGAATTAAAAATAGCAATTGAAAGACAATTCATGATGGAAGAATCAATATCCTAAAAGTTGAAAAAAACACCACTAACTATCTATATAAAATCCAATTGTATATAGATAATCGAGAAGTATGCAAACTAAATAGGTTTTTGAAAACAAAATTAATTCAAACAATCACATACACATTAAAACTCTAGTTTAGAGCATAAACCCTAGTTCACAGGTTGGGACTCCTTCTTTAGATTATCCAAAGAAAGACTACTCACTCATGATAATGTACCAATACAAGATATTAAAGAAGACATAATTAAATTAAGTAAAGTGATTTGAAAGTAATCGCTTATATTGGAAAATTGAATTTAAATAACAAAGCTTTCAAATTGAAGACAATTAATGTATGATTGTTGGAAAAATTGAAAGAATAGAATGCAAAAGAAAAGCAACAAAGTTCTGAAGAATAACCCTAACACTCTCTAAAACATGGAAAAGTAAAGAAAAGGCTGAAAAAACATCCCCTCTATTCCTTATAGGGCCTTCTATTTGTTGTGATTGGAGGGAGAATCTTCAGATCTTTGATAGATATCCATTCCAAAATTATCTCCTCTTCCTATTGGTTGAGAATACCCAAAGGATTTGGCAAAATCTGATATTTAATTGAGTTTCCCGTGAAAATCTGCCTTTACCTATTGGTCGAACATTGCTTCCTACAGGTAGCAACTCTTTCTAAAGCACGACCTACTAGTAGAACAGTGAAACCTAAAGCACATAGTTGCGTGGTATGCTTTCCTTGCTTCCCACACAAACTTGTTTATGTGTATGGCTTATAATGAAACGCTCTAGTCATGCAAGATGCAGAAAAATTTTGTGTGGATGAACAAAAATGTCTGTGAATATGCAAAAATGCTCCCCAAGTGTAAGGAGACTTATAGTGCCATGTTTTTAACTCAAAAAAAGTTCCGAGGTCGTCTCCTCAGGGAAGGTTAGGTCAAGTGTTTTCAAAAGTGATTAGTGAAAGGGAAAAATGGAAAATATTGTGATTTGAAATATTTTTGAGAAATATGCAAGTAAAAAGAGTGTTGGTTAATCCATAAAGTTCATTCCGATGGGTATGCCAAGTCGATTCATTCCATTCAACCAATGGTGCCTAGTTGTTTGATTGATTCATAGGAAGTGAGAGATGAATGTAGTTTCTTGGACAAGAGCATTATTTCACCTCCACTATGTATGTCAAGCTCTAAAATGTGGATCCAATCAGTAAATTGTTGAAATAACACATTCAAGGTGCACTATGATTGAATTCAAATGAAGACACATATGAGATACTCAAGTATATGATAAATTTCTATGGTGCATACATGTGTTTAAAGTTCAAAATAAAGAATCAAGCAATCATAGATCTCATAACAATTAGGACAGGAGAATATAGTTCAATATTAGATATTTTTCACAAAACAATTTCAAAAATTTCAAAATCTTAACATTTTCAACTATTCTATACAAAAAGTGGTGAAACAGTCATAAAATGGTGCACCTCATCCCCCAACTTGAACCATGTATTGTCCTCAATGCACAAGGAATCATGCAATGAGGAAAACTAAAGTAACATAGGAAATAAGATACCCCCCTTTTTGTAATATAAACATTAAAGGGAAAATGAAACACCAAAAAGCTTGTTTACACCCCCGCCCCCAACTAGACTTGAACATGATACTGAATAAGATTTGTTATGATGATGCTCAAAATGAACTAAGTCCAAATTGCGAAGTGGTAAATAACTTCATGCTAAAATCTACACTACAACATCATGAAAAAATAATATAACAATAAAAGAAATCTAACTACTATGTGCATGAAAACAAAACAAAAACACTCATATCAATCCGACTTCAATTTGGATATGAGCTTGTGCCCATTAATTTTTTTGATTTTAAATTTTTTTGGTGTATAAATGTCTTTTCTAACCAATCTATCCAACAATACAAAAGATAATGATTCAAAATTCTCAACAAAATAGACACGCAAACAAGTTTATGCAATTCCAACACTAGAGTATATAATTTCTCTTTATAAATTTTTTTACTTATCTCAATTTCAATGCGCTCCCCAAGTTGAAAATTTTGAATCTCAACACCACTCTTTGATGACAAGTTGACCTTGGGGCTTATTAGTCATGTGTGAGACAATAACTTCATTAAATTTTTCATAATCAAGAGTGGTGGGAGATTCACATTCCATAAAAATGATCATCCTCAATACATTGACTATGCTCAAAATGTTGTTCTTTACACATAGTATTTATGACATTAGTCAATGCAACAAGGTCATCTCTAATTTTAGAAAATTGTTGGGCTACTTGGGCATTGACTTCCATTTGGTATTGTGTAAACTTGTAAAGAATATTTGCCAATTCTTGTTCAGTTAAGTCCTCATATGTTGGATAGTGACAAAATTCATTTGGGGTGTGAGATCAGATGAAAAATATATGGTTCGCTCTCCCAACCATAATTCGGATAACTCATTGCAACATAATGGTTGGGGTAAAAAATTTTGGGGGCCAATATTGAAATTGATCCCTTACATGCAAAGTCTTAAACCGTATAATTTAATGGGCACTCAATAGTGATGTGCTCATATTCATCACAAACCTCGCACACATTTTCAAAATTTGGGCCATTTAACACATTTTCATAAAAATTAGGAAATATCACGTAAAACAAAAACTACAACAACCTATTTACAATCGAAACGACATACCTTGGCCCGCGATAAAAATCACAAGACTTATCTTTGCCGTCCAAAATCACCTTCGAAACTTGACGCTTAGCCTTCCTTGGCAACAACGCCAAAAATGCTTGATTGTTTTTTTTGCTTCTCACATGAACCCGATTATGTGTATGACTTAATGAAGGGTGAGAGTCACTCTCACTCTAGCTCGTGCAAGATGCAGAGAAATTATGTGTGAATATGTAAAAATCCTCCCCAAGCATAGAGAGACTTATAGTGTTGTGTTTTAACTTGAAAAAATTTTGAGTTTTCGAAAGTGATTTGTGAACAGGAAAAATGGAAAATATTTTTATTTGAAGTTTGATGGTTTGTGTTTTAAGAAATATTCAAGTAAAAAGAGGGTTGACTAATCCATAGAGTTCATTCCAATGGGTATGCCAAATCGATTAATTCCATTCAACCAATGGTGGCTATGTGTTTTGGTTGATTCGTAGGAAGCGTGAGATGAATGTAATTGCTTGGACAAGAGCATACCCCGTGACAAGTCTACGGTGTATCAAAAGCCTGCAACCACATTCATCCACACAAAACCTAGTAAAACCAAACACTTTACACTAAGAGGAAGAATGAAAGAGAGTTGATTTCACATACCCAGTCGGAAATCCCTCTTGGATTAGCTAACTAAAGGTTTAGCTAGTCATAATAAAGGCAAGACAAACATGAAAGAGAAAAACATAGTAATGAAATCAAACATGAACTTGTATTAATGTAAGAAAAAATTTAAACTACAAAAGAAATAGCATTCATACATAAAATGTAAAGCTTAAAGAGAAAATACCCAAATATAAGCAATAGAACTAGTAAACCCTAGCTAAACTCAATACAACTTGAAATAAATGAGATTAATGTGCTAGAAAGACAGATTACATGTAGATTGAAGTTTGCAACAATGAAAATGGTGAAGGAAAAGCAAAAAACCCTAGTCTTCTCTCTCTATACTACTCCTAAGCTTGGGTACCCTCCCTCTCTAACCTTACTTGCCCCTCTCAAAACACTTGAAAGATATATATATATATATATATATATATATATATATATATATAGTGGGAAGTGTTGGTTATTCTTGGTGAAATCCCAACTTTAACCCTCGTTTTTCTAATTTTTTTAACTGGAGTACCGGTACCCCAACACTTGGGTACTGGTACGCTTGTGTTTTGCATTTTTCAAGATAGCTTAGACCAATTTTTGTAGATTTATCATAAATTTTGATCCCACCGTCTGATTGAGTTGAAATTTTGACACAAGATAGAGGACATCATGATCTACAACTTTTTTGTTTAGAAATACTGAGTACTACTACCAATATTCCAATAGCTTTAAACCACTAGGGTATTAGTGCCAAATATTTTGGTACCAGTACCACTATATTTTCTTGATTTCTTTCACATTTGAAGCCTCTAAATCCTTATCTAATGTGTCCATCTCTTTACCACTCATCCACACTTAGTTGTAGAGTTCCAAAAACCATCATTTACCCTATGATTACCTGCAATATCAAAATTTTCACATTATTCACAAATTTGACGAACTCTAAGTAATTAAATGCAAAGTTGAGTCAAAATGCATGTAATGAGGACGTCAAATATTCAATATTACATGCTCATCAATAGTCATATGCATTCACTTGCATTTTTTTTTTGAGTAATTTTAGAATCAATGCTCACTTGCATTTGTGCAAATAAAAATTGTTAGGATTAGAGGCTACTACATCGATTCCAACTGGGGATTGAGCGTAAATCATAGTGATGTGTTGGTTGGATATGACAAGTGAAGTGTATTGCTTCATAATAATTGGAAATAAAAATATATGACATATGAATTATTTTTCACTTTGTGAAATAAAATTTTGGTGATTTGATTTGTGCTGAGTTGAGCGTATAATGGATCAAATATATTTTGTTGAAATGCTAGTGGTTTGTTGAAAAGCTTGTGATTTGAGTTGTATCTACTGTTCCAGATTTGTTGGATAGCTTGACATGACATACATGTTGTTGATTTGGACACTGTGCAGTTATCGTGAGACACTTGACATTGCTTAAATGTTGTGGATAGCTTGACATTGCTTAAATGTTGTTGTTGACTCGTGGCATATGTGAAATATTTATTATGTTGATTTGAGTTTCAAAGTGGGTTGAGAACACTTTGACTTTTTTGTTGTTTTCTCGGGTTGTAAACATATTTTGGTAAAATGATATTTGATCCATATTTTTTCTATATTTCGATTTATTATGATGCACAATACACTGAGAAAGTATTTGATTTTAGGAAGTGAAAGTTTATAGTTGGGTCCACTACAACACTAGCAGAGTTGAGGTGGGAGGTTAAAGAAATTGGTTGTGTAGATATTGTATAGGAGTTGTCCATTTTTTCATTGATGTAAGGAATGAATTCCCCAATGTTTTGTGTATTCTGTTATAGTTATTAGGTGGCATTGTATTAGTGGCATAAGTATTACCACGTGTCAAGTTATACTTCCATCTTTGGGATACCAAATAGGTCTCTCCAGAGAGGGTGTGACAATAGGTCTCATTGTAATGCACAAAACTTTGATTTAAGGATGGATACATTCCAAATCAAAACATTATTTTTTGGTTTTTGCTTTTTCCAATATTTTTGTATTTTTCAAAAAAGATATAATAAGAAAAATATGCACTAACATACAACAACAAAGGAAAAATAAAGCATTTAGCATAAATCCTAAAAGAATGCCAAACTTGACATTAAAAAACTTTTTGTGTTTTTAATTTCTATTTTTTTTTTGTTTTTTCTTATGAGAAAACAAATCAAAAAATAAAAATATATACAACATATAACCCTAGGGTATTTGATGCAATGAATGAATTATAAACCTAGGTCCATAGAGAGAGAACGCATGCTAGGGTTCTTTATTGTTCTTCTGCTTCTCTCTCTCTCTCGACGATGCCTCTTCTCTCTCATCCTCTCGCTATCTCTTCTAATTCTGCTTCTATGCATTTGGGTCTCTTTGTTCAAGTTTGATGACGCCTCTTCTCTCTCCCTTTTTCAATCTGTAAAGTTTGATCTCTCTGCCTCTCGCAATCTCTGAAGCGTCTGCCTTTTGCCATCTTTGATCTAGTATGGATTAATCTTACTTTGTCTCTTCATACACATCTTAAATCTGAATTGTTTCTCTTCATTATTCATATATTTGATTTTTGATTTTTTCCCTATTGTTTAGGCTCTCTTTGTTGTTCATATAATAGTATTTTTATAGATTTAATTCATATGAAACAAGTTAGGCAATGAGATTAAATCCTAGTTAGGTTTTGAGGTCATTTTGTATTTATTTTTGAATTTAGATAATTATTATTTAGCCACAAACATATTCCTTAAAATTTCGGGATTTGAACAATTTCTTGATTACCTAATGAACTGGTGTGCTCATTCCTATCTTTCTGGCACACAAAATAGATTTCACACAGCTGATTTTTGTTGAATGTGTTGCTGGGAGTAGGTCTGATTCTAGTGTTTTGTTTGTAGTTCTTGTGTTATGTTGTGTTTATGTTAGATAGTAGTTTTTGCACTTTGTTAGACCATGTAATTTGGTTATGTTAATTGTTTTTGTTAGTCATATGTTGAACTTGAAGCCACCGCCTTGATTTTTGTTTATGTTAGGTTGTGGTAATTATTTTCGGTTACTTTTGGGTTTTTAGAATCTTGAGTTTATGTGGATTTTTATGTTCATTTTCTTATTCATTTTTGGTGTATTGAGTTCAATCGAATTATCAGGTTCAAATTCAACTTGAGTTTTAAGGAATTAATTTAAGTAGTACTTGGGTTGACTACCTTTAGTTGAAGAGCAATACTATGCTGCACAAATATTTGCCCAAAATTTGTATCCAAAATCAATGCAAGTATTTGGATTAGTGGTGTCCACTAACTCCCCCAAATATTCAATATATAAGATTTTCACACATCACTTGGGATACAAGATTTGGGCAACAATTTGTGATGCACAACTTTATCCTTAGTTGAAAGTCGGGTTTGAGTTGGTTTAAGGTTGAAGTTTTTATACCTAGGGTTAGTCTTGGGTTGACACCCTAACCCACCCAACCCGCCTGAGTTGCACCGCTAACACTATCTAACATAAGTAACGAACTTACAAAAAGAAATCGATTCATTAGCACATGATAAATTTGCTATAAAAGTTTTCTAGCTATAAGTAAATGCATTTTTATTGGTGCCTTCAAATGTATTCCATTGTCAAAGGTGGCCAACTACAACAAGTGCAATGTAAATAACCCATCCTAAAGAGAATTTACCATTGCAAAGAGTGCACTACTTTTTTAATGCACAAAAGGAGTAAATCAAAGAACATACATAAGACAAAGGGGAAACCATAATATAGAGCAAGCTTATTGTTGTTCAATACTCTACAACACAACTCTAACAAAAGCATTAGGTTAGCTGTTACCACATAAACTATCTTTCTAGTTGAAACAAAATTTTTGAACATTTCATGATATTCATAACTCTCCAATAAAAACCCAAAAATTGACATTAGCACAAAGTCAATTGTCTGATATCAAGTCCCATAACCAACATTCAAAACAATACAATCTATGGTACTCAACAATTTATGCATTCAATTAAAAAATGCTTTGTTGACTTTTCAGCTTTCAAGCTGAACTTCAATTCAAAATTTGAGGCAAAACTAGTGGGTACTCCTCCAAGTTGGGTGATGATGAGCCAGGAAGAAAAAGAATAATGATATAGACTAAGATCAAAACAAACTATCAAACTCAAATACTTGATCATGTTTGTACCTCAAAATTTTTAGCGTGATAAAATTCTAGGAACATGATATATCTTGTTCCGATCATAATGGGATGGAAGAGATAGAAACTTCGTTCTTGTTCCCTATACTATTGCTCAAATGGACTCATTCTAATGTTCATTGCCCAACCACTTATGTTTGGCCATATCATAGGCTCATTAGGCATAGTACTCCATCCACCCATATATGAAGCATGTTGTTGTGTTTCATCCACCAATACAAAAGTTATAATTTGCTTTTAATTTACTTAAAACACAACAACAAAATACAAACAAAATGCTTACAATTAATCTGACAGTCAATCACACATGGTTCATTTCCCATCTCCTTACAATCCTACAACATGTAAAATAAAAAAATTTAGCCAAACAAATTAGTGCTGATGCAAATTTGTGGATTAAAATTAGTCTTGATGCAAAAAAAAAAAAAATGCCTCCACTTCATTGCCCTCACTAGTTTTAGTCTCCCTTTGCTTTGGCTAAGTGTCCACCCCTACACTGATTCTCTACCTTTTTTTCTTTCCATTTTGTTTCCTACCTTTTCAACCTTTGACTGCTTTCTTTTAATTGAAGGCTATCTATTTCTATGAGTAGGTATCAGAGTAAGAATGTTTTTTCTATCCTTGGAAATACAAAGGTAATTTTCATATGAATTTGAAATGTTGAGAATGTCACTTAAATTAGGTTGATAGCTTCCAAAATCATTAAAATATTTGTCTAGCTCCTTTTTTTATTTGTGCCATCACCTTTGAACATCAATCCTCAGTATTTGTAGCCAAATCAAAAACCTCAAAGAAGGCATTACACATTTTATTATAGCGTTGTGATTCAAGTGTTACAAACTAGATGGCGTAATTGATACAAACATTGGTGTGTCTCCTTTTGGTCGTCTTGCACCAAAAGAAGAAAATTCAGACACATCAAACCTAGTAAATCACAAATGCAGTAAATTCAGAAAAACAAAAGAAGAAGAAGCACAAAGGAAGAAGAAAATAACAGAAGAACAAAAGTTTGTTGCAAGAGAAGAAGAAGAACATAAGGATAGAAGAAGAGAATATACCTTGTATGTCGCGACTTCAGGTTTCTATTGATTACAGATTTCGGAATCTGTCGATTAGGGTTGCCAACCCATTGGTCATTAGAGATACTTGCATGTGACATTTCATATGCCTCTGGGTTGGAGATACATTTCCAGTGTTGGACAAGCTTCAGTGGACGGCCTTCGCTTAGGCCCGTGTTGATGACATAGCCGGGTTGTGACTCTTGAATTATATTTTGTAATCACTTAAATTTTTTGTTTTGATGTTATATAAATTATGTACAAAACTTGTACTTTGACAAAGGCATGTAATAGGACACTCTTGGACAATATCTTTTTGTAAAAGAATGAATGTTGTATGAGTCATTAGGTCAAAAGTATAGATTCGAGGGATTTAGGGGAAATCTGGGCCCTAGGTACTGGTACCTCATAGGTACCTAGCTTCCAGTGGGCTCAGGTGCTGGTACCTATGCTCATAGATACTGGTACTCCGATGACAGTGGACTCGAGTATCAATACCAAGTCTTACAGGTACCGATACTTGGCTTCTAGAAGGCCCAAGTATCGGTACTCCTTATCAGAGGTACCAGTACCTCTTCTCGAAAACTGAATTTTGAATTGTAACACTTTTGAGCCTTTATGTCTTGAGCTATTTTCTTTGGATGATGTAAATGGTTAAATTTTAAGTCTATACTTTGGGATGTGAACCTTAGAATGGACATATGATTAATGTATGCACATATTATGTATTGGGAAGGACTCCTGTGCAAATGAGACTCTATCCAAATTTTATTTTGTTACAATTCTGGTGAATGGGGGTGTAACAACGTGGTATCGAGTTATATGGTATCCACGGGTATTTTCACAGGTTGATAGATAATTAACGGGTTGAGAAAGAACCCCTGGATTTTGGGGCATCACAAATACTATAAGATTGATTAATTGGATCAAAAATTACATATGCCAATGACAAACGATTGACCCTTACTCATTTAAGTCGTCACATCAAGCATTCATTCAAACACAAACATTTCATAAATGAATGCTACAATTCTATGTCATGCCTTGAGATGGAAACTCGTGCATGAAATGCAACCCCGAGCCCCCAACCGGCTCCAATAACACATGTTATGACATGCGTATGCATCTGGGCATTCCATGTCACCGTTATTGATGTTAGACATTCAATGACCATTTTATAAAAACTTGTATTTTTTTGGGTAGGAAATTTATGGACATCACAACAATGATCTACCAAACCCACACAACATTTGAGGGCATCAAACCTCCAGTTCCGAGTACACCTCCACACTTTTCTAGAATGTCACTGCCAGTCAAGTGAGTGAACCAAGTAATTAGTGAACCCGAGGGAGAATCTATCCCTTCTTGCTATACTCGACACGTATTTTCAATGCAACCCCGTGCGACTCAGTCGAATCTTGGTGCAACCTTCTCGAGCTCATGTCTCAACCCACCAAGGATGGTGTTTGATCAAAATTATGCACACACACCCACACTCATATCGAATGCCCATGAATATGATGTTACCCGGGCATATGCAATTATAATGTGCAATTACATTTCATATCACTATGTTCATCATATCTTATAACATATAATAAACATGTCATTTTTCACAAAAATCCCAAGCATGCCACATGTAATATCAATCCAATTAACATACTTGAATTCCTAAGCATTTTATCAAACACTTAGTAGACAACATTATGTAACCACATATCATACAACTACATATTGTTCATGAAATCCATACAAAGCTGTAACACCCCCAAAGCCACCTTGGACGACATCACAATCTAAACCATTCACAGCATGAGAGCAACTAAATAAATCCATCATTAAAGAATATTTCATTCATCAAATATAACGTTTACAATATCATCCCAAAAGAATAGGCCAACCATGACCATTATATCCAAAAGAATATGCCAAACTATGACAATTACATCCCAAAAGAATCAAATTTAACTTGCAGCGGAATTACAAAAAGATTGATTTTACATAGTCTCAAATAAATTCCCTAGTCTAGAACAAAAGACAAGATAACTCTAGACGTCCACCTTGGGATCCACATTCCCCTCTATAGGAGCCTCCCAATGTGCTTGTTCATCTACTCCTAGCTCCTCCTCTAGCACATAATTTGAAAAATATGTTGTTTGTAGGGGGTGAGCACTAAGCTCTGTAGCAACATTCTCCCTAACTCATACAAGGTTTAGAAAGAATGTAAAACAAGTCGGTCTCATTTTGCAAATATCATATATTAATTTTTGAAAGAAAATAAGAACATTTCAATAGATCTCAAGATTACACAATAGTGATAAATTGAGTGGAGTACTAACGCCCAGTTACAAATAACCAATAAACCGTTTCCCACAAATTCTTATGGAGTCCCATACCTCCACAAGCTCTTATAGGAAACCAATTCCACAAAATAACCATATTGTCATGTATGTTGGTTGCTTCCCATGAATCTACACAACGACTCTACCTCGTTCACCCAATCATAAACACACAAACCACTTTAGGAAGGGCGTATACCATATCCCACGGCATTGACGAATCCTTCCCAAGAAAGGTATACCCACCCTTAGCCTCGAACTTACGGGAACAATAGTGGTTGCTCTCACAAACAATAACTAACTACAAGTGTTAGAAAACCATCTCACCTCCACTGGGATAGACTAATCTCTAACACTCTACGACAGTGCTCGAATGCAATTCAAGTCCATCACAACAACCATACAAGAGATACAATTCCAACCAAATTCTCAAATCATAAGTAAATCCAAAATTCTCAAATTTCACAACTTGCATTACAAGAGCACAATTTAAGAAAATAAGCAAGAGATCATCACAAATACCATTTGTTGTTTAATACAAAGCACTAGAGTTCTGGAATCAAGAACAATTGAACATTAAGAAGAAAAATCCATTTTTCTCAAAAACTAGGGTTTTTATGGCTATCAAATCATGAATACCTTCAAAACATGGTGATACTTGTAGAAACTTCAAGGAACAAGTATTTCATAGCATATATTTAAGATTTAGAAGTGAAACATATATATATATATATATATATATATATATATATATATATATATATATATATATATATATATAAACCCTAGCCTCAATGGACAAGAATGGAAGAAACCCCTACCTTGGTGTTCTTGAAGAAATCTAGGTTTTGATTCAATCCAAGGTACAAATCCCTTTTGATCTTGTGTTTTCCTCTCTCTTTCTTCCTCTCTAAGGTTTACTAGGGTTTGAAGTGTTGAAACGGGGTTAAATGGGACGTCTTTATGTATTTATAGTGGAAGGAGGGCTGACTGTTCGCGACTTAAAAATGTCTGAAATCTGTCAGGCATACCGGTACACTTTGCCTACTTTTGTCCATTTTCACCTGTTTCACCTGTTTTTGATTTCCAATCCATTTCTAACCTTTCCAACTCCAGCCCAAACTTATACAACATACTTTTGGACATCAAGCCTAGTTGGTACAACTTCTATTGCAAACGATTTCCTATATTTATAAGCCAAAACTAAGTTCTAATTACTATTTACTCGAGTTTTACAATTTTAACATTTCAAAAGAAATAATTTCTTTCTATTTACATCTATATGTATAAGGATAAAAATGTGGGTTTTACAGAAGCAATTTCCTCAAATCCAAATCATATAAGAATTGGTTTTAACATATTCTCATACCTATTTTCCATATTTTAACTGCACTAGGTATGTGCTATACATGAGAATTCATCTTTAACACCCTACCCATTTCATATTTCAACTCTAGGTTGGAAATAAACCTAGATAAGAGGGAAACCCTACCTCTCATTGCATATGCCCATGTATTAGAATTCCAAAGACTCCAAATTAAGCCTTTCAAGTTTTATCCCAAAATGCCCATCTTTGATCTGTAGAACGACTTTAACTCTTGGCCCGTAGTGATCCAACTGTTGGATCTTGACAAATCCATTAAAGAAGGTGGAAGAACATTGGGTTTTCTCCTTCTCTCTCTCTCTCTATTTCTAGAATTTATTGGTTGAAGAATGGGGGAAAAATCTGATTTCCTCCTTTTTATACTCCTCTATTGCTTGGCCCTGGCACCAGACGTCTCACTTTGATTGGTCTAATTGTATTTCGATCAATTAAATCTTATATCGTGTTAAGTTCAGTATACTTTTATTGAAATAAATTTAAATTTTTTTTTTGGGTTTTGTGAATAAAATATGATTGCATTTTTTTAGTCACACGACAGCCGATGGCCTCGTGAAACGCAAAAAATTGACTGTCTCAAAATTTGACAAAAATTGACTGGATAGCTAGATTTCGCTATACGAACCCAACCGTGCGATCAATTTTGCAATCCGAGTTCTAGAAAAATTTGGATTTTAACCCACACTGTAATAGCTAATTACTATTTTTCCCTTTTTAATAAAGTTTTTAATTTTCTTAGGTTTTACATTCTCCCCATCTTAAAGGAATTTCGTCCCCGAAATTACACACACATGCACATATAACAAATGCATATGCACCAAGATATATAATACTGTATGACTACAAGAAATGTACCTCCATCCTCAAATAGAAATGGATAGGTAGCACAGATAGTGCCCTCACGCACCCCGCCTCCTCCATAACACAGTGCTGCCACAAAACCTTCACCCGCCTCACAGTCTTCCCATGCAAAACCTAATCTCGGCTATCTATGATATGCACGGATCCCCAATTAAAGGTCCCATTAGTTTCAACAACCATCTCACCCCAATCCACCACATGTGTAGGATCTAGAGTGTACTTCCAGAGCATAAAGGCATGAAACACAGCATGAAAGTCTGATAGATTTGATGGTAACACCAACTTGTAAGCTATTGTACCAACCCTCTCGAGTACCTCGAAGGGTCCAATATACCTCGGTGGCAGCTTCCCTCGCTTGACCAAATTTGGTGGTAATGCCAACTGGTAAGCTACTGTACCAACTCACTCGAGTACCTCAAAGGGGATATAGCTCGGCAATAGCTTCCATCCTTTGACTAGATTTGGTGGTAACACCAATTGGTAAGCTATTGTACCAAACCTCTCAAGTACCTTAAAGGGCCCGGTATACCTCAGTGACAACTTCCCTCGCTTGACCACTCCCATCTTACGCATAATCTTCAAGAAGACTTTATCTCAAGCCTCAAACTCCAAAGGTCCCTGCTGCTTGTTAGTGTAGCTCTTATGTTTGCTTTGAGCCTTAAGAATACACTTCCATAAAGTGCCTCATAGGGTGTCATTTGTATGCTTGCCTGGTAACTATTATTGGAGGTGAATTTTAGTAAGGGTAAGTGCTTCTCCCATCTAACCTTGAGAACAAGGACTCATGCCTAAAGCATTTTCTCTAAAATTTGGATGGTCTTCTCCCACTGACCATTCGTTGAGGGATGAAAGGTTGTGCTCATCATCAACTGTGTCCCCATAACTCGCTTAAAGCTCTCCCAGAAGTGAGTCGTGAACTTGAGATCCCAATCCGATACTATAGATAAGTGTACCTTGTGTAATCAAAGTATTTCACATATATACAACTTGTAGAATTCCTCTATTGTGAAGGTCATTCGCATAGCCAAAAAGTGTGCCAACTTTGTAAGCTAGTCCACTACCACCTATACTACGCCATGCCCATGGAAAGTCTATAGTAGATGGGTCACAAAATTCATAGTGACCTGTTCCCACTTCTATTCCCCCACCTCCAAAGGTTGGAGCAACCCCACTAGTCTCTGGTGATCAGCCTTGACCTGTAGATTCGTAAGATATCTACCAACATAATCTCTGACGCATCTCTTCATCCCATTCCAGAAATACTAATAGCGAAGATCATGATACATCTTCCTGCCACCAGGATGTACAGCAAAACGGGAGTAATGAAACTCCCTAAGGAGCTCCTCTCTTAGATTCGTAGATTGGGGAACCACTACCCTTCCCTTGAATCAAAGACTACTATCTGCGTGAATGGCCTAACCCTCATCACCTATAGCTGATTGTACCCAATCCCTGTTGGACAATATCTTTGTGTCCTCGCCCTAGGACTCAACTGCTCAACAAGGAAGACGTAGCTACTAGACTTTCCAAAATGCCCTGAGCCAAATCCTTTTAGTGTAGTCCAAATTGTCCCATAATCTCGAGCATTTACCATTTCTAGGAAGCTATGCTAGCGAAGACTCCCCGTGACTTCCAGTTGAGTGCATCAGCCACCACATTTGCCTTACTAGGATGGTAATGCAAGGTGAAGTCATAATCCTCTAGGTACTCCATCCACCTGCGCTGCCTTATATTAAGGTCCCAGTGCGTCAAAATGTACTTTAGACTCTTTTGATCCAAAAACACCTCAAATTGCTCTACGTACAGATAGTGGTGCCATGCCTTCAAGGCAAAGACAACGACTGCCAACTCCACATTGCATGTGAGGTATTTTTTCTTGTGGTTCTTAAGCTATCGTGAACCATAAGCTACCACTCTCCTAGACTGCATCAATACATAACCTAGTTCATCCTTTAAGGCATCACAATACACTATATACATTTGTCCTCTGTAGGGGTGTCCATAGGCTGGGCTAGGCCCGCGAATTTTATTTTTAGGCCGGGTTTGGGTAGTGTAGGTCTAAGCCCTTATCCAAGTGAGTTATCAGGCGAGCTGGGCAGGGCTTCGAGAAGGGTTAGGCTACCCCCAACCCAACCTGTGAGCCTATTGGGCAGGGCTTGTGGGCGAGCCTTCTGAGCGAGCTTGCTAGGCCCGCAAAATAATTTAATATTTTATGTAAATTATATTTTTGAATCAAAAGTAGAGTTAAAATGCATAAAAATAAAAGAATATATAATTTTATTTTTGATTAGGGGATGAACTACATCCAATAAAATGAATACATCCTAACTAGGTTGACACCTATTCACTTATCTATCATTTGCATTACTCTACCCTTTAAAACATGTATGCTTAATACATGGATAATTTTATTTTTAATTAGGGGATAAACTACATGCAAAAGAACGAATATATCCTAACTAGGTTGACACCTATTCACTTATATATCATTTACATTACTCTACCATTTAAAACTTGTATGCTTAATATACGAAAAAAATACATTATTTATAATATCTAAATTTTTAAAACTTCAAATTCTGACATTGGGAGACTTAGTTTAAAGTTTCAAATTTAATGGTCTAAAAGTATAATTTTGTTTCAAAGGAAGGGTGGGCGGGTTGGGCTTGGCCGGGGGGGGGGGGGGGGGCTCTTGGGCCGGGTTTTAACAAATGTTTTTTGGTGGGCTATTAGGCCAGGCTTCCGCCTGGGTAATGAGTTTAGGGGCAAAACCAAGCCCTCTTTTTAAGAATATTGGGTTTAGGCTCGAGTGGGCCAACTATCAAGCCTATCAGATTTTGGGCCTATTTTTTTGGAGCGAGTAACAGGACCTGTGGGGTAACCCAGCCCATGGACACCCCAAGTCCCCTTTTCTGGCACTACAAGAATAGGAGCTAAAGTAAGTCTCTTATTCAACTCCTGTAATACCTTCTCACATGAGTCATCCCACTAAAATTAGACGTCTTTTCTGGTTAACCAAGTCATAGGCACAACTAACCGTGAGAAGTCCTCAATGAACCTCCAATAATATCCTGTTAATCCCTAGAAATTGTGTATCTTGAAGGCCAACTTAGGCCTCTTCCAAATCATAACTACATCAACCTACTTTGGGTCCACTGACACCCCCGAAGTAGACACCATGTATCCCAAAAAAGTTTACCTCTATCAGCCAAAATTTACACTTGTTGAACTTGGTGTACAACTGATGGTCTCTCGAGTCTAGAGGAAAATTCTCAAGTGACCCTAATGCTCCTTCTCAGACTTGGAGTAGATCAAAATGTCATCAATAAAGACTACAAAAAACTTATCAAGATAGGGTTAGAACACCCCATGCATGAGATCCATGAATGCCACTAGGGTATTCGTCAAACCAAAGGGCATAATGATAAACTCAAAAATGCCCATATCGCATCTTGAATGCCATCTTAGGGATATCAGCCTCCCTAATTCTCAACATATGGTATCCTTTACATAGATCTATTTTGGAGTAGACATGTGCCCCTCTCAATTGATCAAAAAGATCATCGATCCTCGGTAGTGGGTACTTGTTCATGATAGTGAGCCGATTCAATTGTCGATAGTCAATACAAAGTCTAAAGGTCTTGCCCTTCTTCTTGGAAAATAATACCAAAGCACCCTAAGGTTACGTACTTGGTCTAATAAAACCCTTGTCTAACAATTATTGCAACTGGACCTTGAGTTCTTGCAACTCTGCAGGTGTCATTGTATGCGGTGTCATAGAAATTAAGGATGCACTAGGTTGTAACTGAATGGTGAAGTCTACATCTCGATGCGGAGGTAAGCCCGGTAACTCATTTGGAAAAACATCTACATACTCGCAAACAACCTAAGGTAGACCCAACTCTTGTCTCCTCTCATCCTCAAGTGTAAGGCTCGCAAGCCAACCCATCAGTTGTCCGTGCTAATGAGAGTCATACACAGCTTGAGGTAAAGCATTGTGTCTTTCTCCCTAAAACTTGAAATAGACACCCTCTAGTGTATAAGTAGTGACCCTCTTTCAATTACAATCAATGACAACTCAGTGTGCCGCCAACCAGTCCATCCCAAGGATAACATATAACTCTAACATGTCTATTACCCTAAGGTCCATATTGAGTTGAATCTCCGAGATCTATAACTCACATCTCCGGCATATCTTATCAATACAAACCCTAGGTCCTAGGAGAGAATTCACATGCAATGGTTCCTCTAAGGTCTCAACCTCTTAACCTATGTCTTGTACACAAGATGTAGCAATAAATGAACGAGATACACCCAAATAAAATAACGCCCCTGCCCATAAGCGAGAGAGTAGAAATGTACTTTGAATTATTGACTAATCTGTCTGCTCAATCTCTGGTGTCATGGCAAAGACTAGCCCCTGGGTCCTTACATACAAGCTTTATACTTGGCCTTAGCCCATACCCTAGCCTATCTGGACTGATTACGGAGTCCCTGCAAGTGAAGTAGTAAGGGCTTGTGTAGCACCCTGGAACTAGAACTGACTTCCCTGGCCCATGATGGAATATAGAGGAATGAAAAATGTCTGTGGATGCCTCATTGATGACTGGAACTGAGATTTCTCGTAACTCTAGGACCCATGTCTTTGAGGATAATCCCATTTCAAGTTGGGCAACTGATGACACAAACAACGTGTCTTTTGGCCACCTTGGTATGTCCCTTTGAAGTTTTCCCTCGGGAAAAATTTTTCTATCCTTGGCCTTGATAGACCCGGCCTTGCCCCTGAGACCCTTGTGGGGTAGATGTACTTTGCTTCTTCCCTGAACTAGTAGAAGAGAACTGACCCTCCTTCTTGTTCTTGGCTCTAGCCTCCTGGATACTTTTGGCATCATCGACCTCCCTCTCAATGGCCATTGCCGGCTCAACCATTGAGTCTAGGTCATGTAGATGGTGGCCCACAATCCTTCCTCGGATGAACAACTTCAGGCCGTCCTCCTCAAATCTCCTTATTTTAGCTAAGTCAGTGGCTAAATTTTCATTGACAAAGCAGGCTAGCTCGCTGAACTTAGCCACATATTTCATCACTGTCATAGTCCCTTGCTTCAGGTCTACAAATTCTTGGGCTTTCACTTGTAGAAGAGCTGACAAGAAATACTTGCCCATGAATAGCTCACAAAACTCTTCCCGAGTCATTGCCTAAATATTCTTTGAGGCCTTTGCCCAATTCCACCATATGTGGGTCTCTCCCTTAAGTTGGAATGTCACTAGCCTTATCTTAGTGTCATCAGATGTGATCTCTATAGCCTCCAAGATCTTCTCCACTTGTTAGAACCAATGGTCAACCACCATCGAATCCACCCCTCCTATAAAAGTTGGTGTCTTATGTGCCTTAAACCTCTAAAGGTTGTTCGAGCCTCCGTGGGCCATATTGGCACTAGCTTGTGCAAAGGTAGCCGCCATTGCGCCCATAGCCTCCATAAAGGCTTGTTGATCAAAATCCGGTGGTGGTGGTTGGTTGATTCATCCACCCTTTTGACTATTGCGATGTCATCTTCCTCTATTTTTCATCTGTACACACATAGGATAGCAATAGACCACTAACTTAGTATCCCAAAGTTTGGGATCAAAGTTACAAAGCTGGAAATTTTCATCTTGTCTCACTGGTAGGAGGTATGCCACCCGCTAGTAGATGCCCAAACCGTAAAATTTCTCATTCTTTGTTTTTTCAACTCTAAGGTTATGTTTTCTAACCCGAGTATCTCATTCCCATACACATTTAATCATGCATATTATCTCATATCGCACAATATGTAGCATTTAATACACATAACATGTAATGCATAATGAATGCAATGGCTTAACCCAATCTACCCTCAAGTCCAAGGTAATTGGGAACCTAAGCTCTAATACCAAGTTGTTACACCCCATTCACCAAAATCATAATAAAACAAAATTCAGACAGATTCTCCTTTGCATAGGAGCCCTTCCCAATACATAATATGTGCATAAATTAATCATATGACTATTCTAAGGTCCACATCCCAAAGTATAGGCTTAAAATTTAATCATTTACATCATCCAAAGAAAAGAACTCAAGACAAGAAGGCTTAGATGTGTTACAATTCAAAATTCAGGAAGAGGTATCATCGATACCTCTAATAAGGAGTATCGGTACTCGGAAGGTTTTTTGGGGTACCGGTACTTGCGAACATAGGTATCAGTATCTAAGCCCACTAGAAGCTAGATACCTATGAGGTACTGATACCTAGGGCTCAAATTTTCTCAAATTTCAACTTTTGACCCATTAACTCATACAACATTCATTCTTTTACACCAAAATATTGTCCAATAGTGTCCCATTACATGCCTTTGTCCAAGTACAAATTTTGTACATAATTTATACAGTGTCAAAACAAAATATACAAGTGATTACAAAATGTAATTTAAGAGCCACAACCCAGCTCTGTCATTAACACAGGCCCAAATAAAGGGTGAAGCTTGTCCAACACCTAAAATGTATCGCCATAAAGGGTGAGTCATCCTCAATAAGGTATCCCCTGAGGAGGCTACTCCCCAACCTAGATGCATACAAAATGTCACTTGCAAGTCATCATATCAAGCATCCATTTAAAGTTATACATTTCATAAATGAATGCTACAATTCCAGGTCATGCCTAGAGATGGAAATTCACGAATGCAATATAACCCCGAGTCCCCCCACCGGCTCCCACAACATATGCTATGTCATGCGTATGCATTTGGGCATTCCATCACCACCATTGATGGTAGACATGGCTTGACTTATTTCGTTGTTCCTAATCTCCGACTATAATTTGTAGCTTATACGGTTAGGTGAGTGTCACTTTACCTCGGATATCATGCAAGAAATGGAAAAATGTGTGTGTGAATGAAATATATGTGTGTGTGCAAAAGTGCTCTCCAAGCGTAGAGAGACTTTTGAGTGTTGTGTTTTACTTGAAATTAAGTAATCCAGGGTCGTCTCCTCAAGGAAGGAAGGTGAATTGTGTTGAAGGTGATTTTTTAAAAAATGAAAAGTATAAAATCTTGTGGATTTGTGTTTTTGATGAAATGTAATGGAAACAAGTGTTGGCTAATCCGAAGAGGTCATTCCAATGGGAATGCCAAATCAACTTAAAACATTCTTCTAATGGTGCCTAGGTATTCGATTGATTTGTAGGAAATGAGGGATAAAAATGGAAGTGAGAGCTCAAGCATACCCTGTGACAAGTCTACAGTGTATTAAGAGCTCACGATCATGTCCGCACTCAACCTAGTCAAACCAAACCACCTTACACTATGAGGAGAAATGAACAAGAGTTGATTTAGCATACCTAAGAGGAAATCTCCCTTGGATTAGCCAACTTAAAACTTAGCTACTCTTGTTAAATGCAAAGACATGCAATGTATAAAGAGAAATGGTTTTGAAATGGAGATTAAAACTTGTATTAATGTAAAAAAAAGTGAAACTACAAAAATAGGTGCATTTAATACCCAACTAAAAGCTTGAAGTGAAAAACTTAAATGTAACAATGGTAGATTCAAAGATACTTCGCTAAACTTGCAATACACTTGAAATAAATGACATTAAGTGCAACAAATGAGGATTACAATAGTCTTACAGCTGATTACAAGTGAAATGGGTAAAAGAAATGCAAAAATCCAACTTCTCTCTAAAACTATATCTTCCTCCTTCAGCTGCTCTCTCTATATGCTAAATGCTAATTTTCATCCATGGAGGTACTATAGCTTGTGTGAAAGGCCTTCCATCAATGGGGGGGTTGAGTTGATGGCTTGGACCAACTAGGAGAAGCCTAGCTTGCACCCACCATGCCTTATTCCTTCTCTCTGTTCCTTTCCCATTCTGTATCTTCCAAGGCTAACTTTAGGGTGTAGGAAGGCATGTATGTACGTAGAATATGTTAGAGGACAAGTGGGAGGATCATAGGTGAGACCCCCAAGTGGCAAAGCTTGAGTTGTAGGTGTCTGGCATTTCTTGGCAAAACCTTCCAGAAGGTTGAAGCAAAACCTTCCGAAAGGTTTTGGCAAGGGAAGAGGTAAAAGCTGTCCAGTGTGTAAGACCTTTCGGAAGGTCTTCTTCTAGTGTGCAAAACCTTCCGGAAGGTTTGAGGTGGAACTAACTCCAGTGTGCAAAACCTTACGAAAGGTCTATGACCAAACCTTCCAGAAGGTTTTCTCCTGATTTGCATTTTTCTTGATTTTTTCAGCTTTCCATTAAGCCACCCCACCATCTCAATTGACTTTGAGCACTATGATGGGGGCTTAACTCAAGCCATATCCAATTCTTTACCTACAATCACATAACAACTTCATTAATTATTTGATTAATTGCATTTCTTTCCATTTCTACCACTAAAGCAAGTATAAAAGGGTATAAAAGCATACATAATTCGTAATATTTTGTGCTAATCACACCCCCAACTTGAGTTTTGCTAGTCCCTAGTAAACTTTATTTTCAAACTGCAGAGTGTAAAACTACAACAATCCATTTACACTCATACAACACCAAACAATCAAAATGCAAAAATCACAATGCAATTAAAGAAACAGACTTGGGCAAAATAAAACTAACAACTGTGGTACTTTTCATTAATTACATTCAAAAGTTTATGTACAAGGATTTTGAATTCAAAAACAAAATGGCCCAAAATCCTCAAGACACTCCTACTAGGACGATAATTGTAATGTTGACTTGTGCACAACTAAAACAAAAAGAAACAAACAAACAACATGAAGGCACAACTACTCGTCATCCTCATCCATCTCCTCCTTAGCCTCCTCATCATCACTCTCCACATCACTCTCCTCCTCCTCATTAGAATCAGATCTATCTGCCTCAACAGCCGTAGAAGTCAGGGGAGTAGAGGTAGCAGGTCCGGTAGTTGGAGGTAGAGGAGGTCCACAGGGGATGGGTTCGCCCGGGAAGGTATGTTGAAAGATTTGAGTAATCATCAAGGTCATCCCATACATAGACCCCTCTAAAGCATCCAAGCACTGTGACATAGTGCGGACTGGGGCAAAAGTAGAAGGCCCAAAAGAAGATGGCCAAGCAAAGGATGGCTCAGGTGCCGAGGCTCTAGCTTTCCCACCTCCATTCCTTGTTGCCCTCTTAATACTACTCGATTTCCCAATAGCACCAGTCTCAGGGGTTAGTAGCACATCATGTGCGTAGGCCTTGACCTTGCAGTGGGGGCACATCCTGGTGAGAAGATTGGCGAAAGGGAGATTCATATTTGGCTTTATAGCATGAACGAATTTCTTCATGAGCACCCAGATTAATAGAGCCATGTACATTCTCTTCCTAGTCATGAATGCATGTTTTACTCCCTTCGACATTGTGTGGGTAGACCGGGGTATTAGGGGGAGGCCTCTGGTAATTCATCAGGGTGGTAATCAAATTCGGGGTCACATTAAACATCTTCCCCCTCACATTTATCCTAAGAATAGAACCATCCTTGTCCAACACAATCAACTTCCTATAGAAATCCCTACACATTGCCAAGTTATATTTGCTAACTGGCTCAAATTAAATCCCCAACCCATGACCTTCAATGATCCTCACCAATTTATTATTTGGCCCAAGAGTGATCTTATCCACAAAACGCTCACATGTGACATTTTTTTTGTCTATCCTTTGCTTGTGAGCATCATTTCTCACTTTTGTCCTCCTCTCCTCCCTATCTCCACTAATCGGCCCTTCACACTCCTCTTGTAGGAACTAGTGCCCGCGGGTTATGGGGAAACTAAACCTGTGCAATTGGTGCGGGCCATGAGAACCAACATTGCCCCAACACCCAAGAACGACAAAAACAACATCAAAAGTTGCTCCAAAGGCTCAAAAACGTCAAGGGGGATCCTTCCTAACCGAGCCATTGCGATGGAATCAAAACTTTGGAGAGAAAATGAGAGAAATGGAACTTGGGGGAAAAACTAGGGTTTAGTGAGCAATCCAAAAATTTCAACAAAAATCAGTAATAAACAACCCTAGTAGTGAAATATGGAAGATTTGAGTGGTGGATGAGAGTTATATGGAGTTTAGAGGAGATTAGAGAAGCTTTGAGGGAGACAGAGATGCTTGGGAAGTCAGATGGAAGAGGGCAAATGATCAGTTTGGCCAAAAAAATGAACTTAAAACCTCATTTTTGGCTTTTTGGGCAAAACCTTCCAGAAGGTTGAAGCAAACCTTTCAAAAGGTTTTGCACATTGGAAAAAACCTTCCGGAAGGTTAATAACCAAACCTTCCGAAAGGTTTTATCTTTTTTGCAAAACAGTTCCTGTGCTCCAACTCTCACTTCCATTCTAACTTATTTTAACTCCTAAACATTCTAACAACCTATCTATGACATCTACTCCACCAAAAACCTAAACCACAAATGTGAACCACAATTGAGTGATCATGCCCAAAGTTATTTTCGAAATTGCAATATGATTTAAAATTTTGATGCTTTCAAAATACAAGACATGGATTTCTAAGTTTAACTACCAAAATGAATACCCAAAATGTAAAGCATAGATTCAAATGATAAAGATATTCCTAATTTTATCCAATATCAAAAACTTGAGTGATATTTCCCCATCCTTTAAGCATAGGGCTTCATAATACATTGTTAAAATGCCTGAATCAAGCACACATGAGCATCACCATGGCTTTAAATGCTATTCTAGAGTATGAGCCTACACATTTATTTTCAAACTCATGTGTGTGTGAAATGGACATGCAATTTAAAACATTTAGCCAATGGAATTCACATTTACTAGGCTATCCAAATTCAGCTTTGATACAACTCTCACCAAGGGTGTCTCTCAACAATGAATCACACTATGGTTATTCTGGCATGCTCTCCATGTGTATATGTGAGATAGAATCTTGTGCACAAAAAGGAGTATGCTCACATATAATCCAAAAATGAAGTACATGCATAAAAATTAAACAACCTTGGCATAATCTCATGAAAGGAATGATAGGGCATTAGATAGCAAAACTAACTTCTCTTTTTCTTTAAAGGTGTAATTCCCCCCTCCCCCCATGCTTCCTCTAGATCTTTTAGGACTTTTCGCGGTTGTAATGAGGCCTTGAGATGATATTGAGGTAAGTGAAATTAAGGATAGAGGGTAACAAAAAGGATTATTCCTAGTGAATGACCTTTATTTCAAAAACATATCCCTTTTCAAAGGATTTTCAGTCTAACACCATCACCACACTCTTTGTTTCTTTTCCTTAAAATTTTCCTTTTCTTTGTCAATCTTTTCTTCTTTCACCCCTTATTTCTCCTTGTCTTGGAGTTTTCATCATTTTCCATTCAACTTTTTGAATTCAATTTCATTCATCCCTTTTGTTGAGTTTCCGCACCACGACTCCTTCTCTTTTACGATCACTCATATTCAGCTCTAAGAACAACCAAGGTGTGGTAGATTTTTATCATTTTGCACTAGCTTGGTAAAATGTGTGGCATGGAACGAATTTACAATTAAGGCTCAATCATGGCACTAGGGATAAATTTTTCACAAGAAAAAGGCAAAGGCTCAAAGTAAATCAAGGATGACCTAAGATCATTTCTAGATAGGCACAGGGAAGCATTGTGCATATCAAGACAAAGTCAATAAACTACCCAAATGCATCTAACCAAAACAAGCATAATGAGATTGTTGAAAAATTTTGGAATTTAAAAAATTGTTCCTTGAGTAAATGTAAGTTCCCTCCAACAAGGATTAACACTAAAGCTCTCATAGGTCCTTACTCATCTCCACTATTCATGCCAAGCACTAAAATGTGAACTCAATCCGTCAATTGTCGAAATTACACATTCAAGGTGCACTTATGGGTGAGTTCAAAAGCAAACGCATATGTGATACTCAAGCATAGTATGAACTTCTATAATGTGCTCATATATTCAAGGTTCAACGCAAAGATCAACATATTAGCAAACCCATAACACTCTAAATAGGGGAATACAGGTCAACATTTAGATATTTTTCACAAAAAAATTTCAAGTTTTTCACATAATTTGCAACTATTGTAAACAAAAATCTGTAGGTTATGTGAAAGGTGAATTTCACCACAAAATTGGTATTATCAACAAAAAATTTCCACAAAAGTTGGTGTATCATACCAATGATGCACCTTACCCCTCAACTTGATTCATACATTGTCCTCAATGCAACAAAAAAGATATGATATGCAATGAAGGACTATAAAAAGATGAGTAAGATTAGAAAACTCCTTGCACTTGAGCTTTGACAAAAAAACACCAATATCCGCACTAAGAAAGACAATACTATATGCAAAGATAAAGTAAGTAAACAAGGTAAATGATAAAAGAAAACAATTGTACACTAAAAACTACATGAATAGTTATTCCTCCAAAAGGTCTGGGTAAACTGGATCTACCAATTCTTCCTCCACTGTTTGACCTTCAAAATCCTCAAAAAATGGCTCAAGTCTTTGGCCATTAACCTTGAATGTCTTGCTATTCTTGGGGTTAGTGATTTTCACGGCTCCATTGGTGTGGGCCACCTTGACAAGATAGGGGTCATCCCAACCGAATCGGAGTTTTCCTTAAAAGATAGAGAGTCAAGAATTGTACAAGAGCACTTTTTGTCTAGGCTCAAATGTCTTTCTTAAAATGGATTTGTCATGAAAAATCTTAGCCCTTTCTTTTGAAATTTTTGAGCTCTCATACACATCTCTACGAATCTCTTCTAATTCATTCGTCTCCAACTTCCTATTCTCTCCAGCCATTCTCAAGTTGAAGTTTAAGGCTTTGATGGCCCAATAAGCTTTGTGCTCCATTTCAACCAGCAAATGACAAGCCTTGCCATAGATTAGCTTCTAGGGTGACATCACTATAATGGTCTTATAAGTAGTGTGGTAAGCCCATAGGGCATCGGTCAACCTAAATGACCAATCCTTCCTATTAAGGTTCACCATTTTTTCTAGGATGTTCTTGATTTTTCTATTGGCCAACTCGGCTTGGCCATTGGTTTGTGGATGATAAGTGGTGGACACCTTGTGTGTGACGCCATAATTATGCATTAAGGATGTAATTGGCCTATTACAAAAATGAGAACCATCGTCGCTTATCATTGCACAAGACAGCTCAAACCTTGAAAATATGTTTTATTTTAGGAACTTGACCACGACCCGGTGATCATTGGTCTTGGTTAGGATAGCCTCCACCCATTTGGACAAATAGTCCACTGCCAACAAAATATAAAGATAGCCAAAAGACATAAGGAATGGACCCATGAATTCAATACCCCAACAGTCAAATATCTCGATTACAAGTACAGAGAAGAAGGGCATCATGTTCCTACAGGCCACACTACCTTATCTTTGGCACCTATCGCATTCCTTACAAAAGGAAACACAGTCTTTGATTAATGAGGGCCAATAAAGACTTGATTGTAAAACCTTTGCCAAAGTCTTATTTAAAGAGAAGCGGCCACCACATGCTTCAGAATGGCAGAATACAAGGACATCTCGTTGTTCATTTTTAGGAACGCACCTCCTTATGAATTGGTTAGGGAAGTACTTGAACAAGTACGAGTTTTCAAAGTAAAAGTATTTCACATCTGCCATAAATCTTCATCTATCCTTCGGGCTCCAGTGCAGTCGAATTTGTCCTGTAGCAAGATAATTGTAAATATTAGCATACCAAGGACAAACATAATGAATAGAAAGTAAATGCTCATTAGGGAAACAGTCAGAAATAGGAATATGCTCATCGGCATCTTGAACCACAAGTCGGGATAAATGGTTCGCCAACACGTTCTCCACTCCCTTTTTGTCTTTGATTGTCAAGTTGAACTCTTAGAGTAGAAGGATCCACCTGATGAGTCTCGATTTTGCATCCTGCTTAGCCAAAAGATACTTCAAAGTAGAGTGATCAGTATAGATTACTATAGGAGACCCAATGATGTAAGACCAAAATTTATCCAATGCAAATATTGTGGCTAGCAACTCTTTTTTTAGTGGTAGTGTAATTCATTTGTGCTTTATTAAGAGTTTTACTAGCATAGTATATTATATAAGGTCTCTTGTCTTCCCTTTGACCGAGTACAGCGCCGACCACATAATCACTCGCGTCGCACATGAGCTCAAATGGTAAGTCCCACTTGGGTGGTCGCATGATCGGATGTGAAGTAAGCATGCTTTTTATTTTTTAAATGATGCCTCACAATCATTTGACCACACAAATGGGACATTTTTTAGAAAACAAATTGGTCAAGGGCCTAGCCAATGCACTAAAATCTTTTATAAAACAACGGTAAAAATTGGCATGGCCAAGAAACGACCTAATGTATTTGATGACCTTTGGCGTGGGGAGACTGAAAATGGCTTCAACCTTTGATTTTTCAACTTCGATCCCCTTCGCTGAAACGATATGCCCGAGCACTATTCCTTGTGTCACCATAAAATGGCACTTCTCCTAGTTGAGAACCAAAATTTTCTCCTCGCATCTCTCAAGTACTCTCTCCAAGTTCTCCAAACACCATTCAAATGAGTCCCCAAATATGGAAAAGTCACCCTTGAAGACTTCCACGATCTTTTTCACCATATAACTGAAAATTCCCATCACACATCTTTGAAAAGTCCTTGGGGCATTACACAATCCAAATGGCATGCATTGATAGGCAAAGGTATCAAAAACAAGTGAAAGTGGTCTTCTCTTGGTCTTCCAAAGCGATCTAAATTTGATTGTAGTCAGAATATCCATCCAAAAAGCAATAGAACAAGAGTCTGGCTACTCTTTCCAATACTTGGTCAAGGAATGACAAAGGGAAATGGTCCTTTCTTGTGATAGTCGATACACACTTTCCATCCGGTGACTACTCTTGGCGGAATCAACTTGTTCTCCTCATTTGCAACCATAGTGACCCCCGATTTGTTTGGCACCACTTGAGTGTGACTAACCTATTTACTATTAGCAATCAAAAAGATGATATCTCATCCCTCACCACATCCTTCATAATCAGATCCAACCTTCTTTGTGGTTGTTGGGACGGCTTGGAGTCTTCTTCTAGATAGATGCAGTGTGTGCAAATAAGGGGGCTTATCCCCTTGATGTTGACAATTGTCCAACCAATTGCTCCCTTGTGCCTCCTCAACACTTTCAACAAATCCTCTTCTTGTTTTAGTTCCAATGTAGAACTTATGACCATCGAGAAAGTTTTTTCATCCCCTAGGTATGAATACTTGAGAGTAGAAGGTAGTGGCTTCAAATCCAAGTTGGGTGTTTGTTCGGTATGGGATGTGGGAAAACTGTCTCTCCTCTTGATCAATAAACTCCTCCTCCCCAAACTCCAGAGTGCTCAATAGCTCCAAGTGATCCTCCACCAATGTATCAATCCTATTGACTTCATAAACCTCCTCATCATCCCTTGGTTGTTTGCACAAATTGAATACATTGAGGTCCATTACCATATTCTCGAGAGTAAGCTTCATAAGTCCATTCCTACAATTAAGCATGAAATTAGAAGTAGCAAGGAATGACCTACCTAGTATGACAGGAATTTGTGAGCTAGGGTTAGCAACTGGATGAGTTTCAAGTACAATAAAATCAATAGGGAAATAAAAATTATCAACTTGAACTAAGGCATCTTCAACTACTCCCTTCTAATGCTTTGGTTCGCCAATTGAAGAGTAATTGGAGTTGGTTTCAACTCTTCAAGTTGGAGTTGTTGATACACCGAACAGGGAAGGAGGTTGACATTTGCCCCCAAATCAAGAAGTGCTTGCTCCACCTGATAATTTTCTATTGTGATGGCAATGTTTGGACAGCTGGGGTCTTTGAACTTTGACGATGTGTTTGTCCTCAAGATTGAGCTCACTTGCTCAGCGAGGAATGCCTTCTTGTGCACATTCAACTTTCTCTTTTATTGTGCACAATTCTTTCAAAATCTTGGCACATGAAGGGATTTGTTTTATGGCATCAAGGAGTGGGATAATGATCTTAACCTACTTAAACATCTCAATAATGTCAGAATAATTAGCCACCTTCATGGGTTGCCGCAACCGATTGGGAAAATGGGCCAAAATGGGACATGCATACACATTCACATCAACATTTTTTTCTTTCGCATTCATCTCACCCCCCTCGGAGTCATCCTTAGTCTCATTGTCTTTGGTCAATGTGGTTTTTGATGAGACTTTTGGCACAATGGTCTTGTCAATTTGTTGGCCACTTCGAAGGGTAGTGACTGCCTTGAGTTACTCACGACTCTCTTTGGTGGGTTCGGATGACTCAATCACATGTTGGCCTCTAGAGTTCTCTTAAGGTTGAGCCAAAAATTTCCCTTAAGGTTGGCATCTAGGGTTCTCATGGCGATTTGATTGTTGATGGTGGTTTGGCTTTGGATGAATAGGTGAACCACATCCTCTAAATTTCTTTTATAAGGTGGTTGGTAGGTGGTTGGGTTGATTGATCCTTGTTGACCAAAACTTTGTAGAGGAGGGTTTTGTGAAAACCCTTGTGGATTGGACTGGGGGTATTGGGAGCTAGACGAAGGGCCTTGGCCATGGTATTGATTTTGCTTGAGAGGCATGAGAGGGGAATATGAACTAGACCCGTGAGGAGTGAGATTCTAATTCTTCCAACTAAAGTTTGATGATTACTCCAACCCGGATTATATGTATTAGAGTGTGGGGAGAATGATTGCCTACTTTGATTGAAGGCATTGACTTGCTCATGGTACCTCCTTAAGTGCCAGAATGTTGGGGCACTCCAATATGGAATGCTTAACACTCTCACAAATAGAGCAAAAATCCTCGGTCTTAATTATGTTGGACACGTTATGTCTCCTATTGACCTCTAGACTCTCCACTTTTTGAGACAATTTGGTGATTTTGGAAAGTAAGTCTTTTCGATCCCTTAAATCATACATCCCTCCCCCACTTGGTTGATTACTACCCGGAGAAGATCTCGGTACATGGGCGGGATCTATGATATCCCAAGATTGTGCATTTTGTGTTAATGCATTGAAGTATTCTAGGGCCTCATCGGGATCCTTGTTTAAAAACTCCTCATTACACATCATGTCTATGAATTTTCAATGGCCCAGTGCAATCCTTTTGTAGATGAAACTCACCAATTGCCATAGTGTGGAATGGATTGTAGCCATTCCTTGTATCGATCCCAACATTGGTAAAATTGCTCATTAGGCTTTTTCGAAAAGTTTTGAATTTGCTTTTAAGAGCGGTAGTTTTGGGCACCGAAAAAAATTTGTTCAAAAACTCGAAAAGCATTTGTGTCCAAGAGGTTATTGATCGAGGCTTCAATGAATTCAACCACATTTTAGCACTATCTTCTAGGGAAAAGGGGAACAATTTCATGTGAGCTATGTTTTCCATGCCATGATTAGTGAGAAAGGTTGCAACAATTTCCTCAAATTTCATAATATACAAATAAGGATTTTCTCTTTCAATTCAATGGAATTAAAGAAGTAGTTGTAACATTCCCGGCTTAACTAGGAAGGCATGAGCTTGGACGGGAGAAGTATGCAAGAGGGAGTGGTGCTTCAAGTGGGTTGGAGATAATCCCACATTGACCTCATCGGAGGATCAATTGGGATGTTATTTTCTTCATTCCTAGGAGGAAAGTGTATTCTAGGGTTTAGCATTCTAGGGTCTTGCACTCCCCCGTCTCTTGGGACATTAGCACCTACATCCTCAAAATTGTCATTGACATCCTCGGGTGGGTCTTGATCTAGATTCATGTTAGGCTCTATGAGTCTTCTAACCAATCTATTTTGGTCATCCCGTCCTCACATACAAAAGTGCTATATACAGTTAAAGAATAGAAAACACAAGAAATATATACAAAGGATCAATGTACCTTGGCTCGTGATGAAAATCACGAGATTTACCTCCGTTGTTCGGAAATCACCTTCTAAATTCAACGTTTTGCCTTCTTCGGCAACGACGCCAAAAATCTTGACTTATTTCATTTTTCCTAATCTCTAACCATGATTCTGGTAATGTGTATGTGTCTTATACGGTTAGGTGAGTGTCACTCTCCCTCGGCTATCATGCAAGAAATGGGAAAATGTGTGTGTATGTGTGCAAAAGTGCTCCCCAAGCATAAAGAGACTTTCGAGTGTCATGTTTTACTTGGAATTAAGTTTTTCAAGGTCGTCTCCTCAGGGAAGGAAGGTGAATTGTGTTGAAGGTGATTTTGTAAAAAATGAAAAGTGTAAAATCTTATGGATTTGTGTTTTTGATGAAATGTAATGGAAACAAGTGTTGGCTAATCCGAAGAGGTCATTCCAATGGGAATGTCATATCAACACAAAACATTCTTCCAATGGTGCCTAGTTTTTTGATTGATTCGTATGAAGTAAGGGACTAAAATAGAGGTGAGGGCCCAAGCATACCTCGTGACAAGTCTACAGTATATCAAGAGCTCACAACCACATCCGTACTCAATCTAGTCAAACCAAACCACCTTACACTACGAGGAGAAATGAATAAGAGTTGATTTAGTATACCCAAGAGGAAATCTCCTTTGGATTAGACAACTTAAAGTTTAGCTACTAATGTTAAATGCAAAGACATACAATGTGTAAAAAGACAAGGTATTGAAATGGACATTAAAACTTGTGTTAATCTAAAGAAAAGTGATACTTCAAAAATAAGAGCATTTAATACCCAACTAAAAAGCTTGAAGTGAAAAACTTAAATGTAACAATGGTAGATTCAAAGATACTTAACTAAACTTGCAATACACTTGAAATAAATGACATTAAATGCAATAAATGGGGGTTACAAGAGTCTTACAGCTGATTACAAGTGAAATAGGCAAAAGAAATGCAAAAATCCAACTTCTCTCTAAAACTATGTCTTCCTCCTTTAATTTCTCTCTCTATATGCTGAATAATGCTGTAAAAATGATAAAGTATTTTCTAATTTTCATCCATGGAGGTCATATAGCCTGTGTGAGAGGCCTCCCATCAATGGGGGGGGGGCTAAGTTGATGGCTTGGACTGGCTAGGACAAGCCTAGCCTGCACCCACCATGCCTCCTTCCTTCTCTCTCCTCCTTTCCCATCCTCCATTTTTCAAGGTTTACTTTAGGGTATAGGGAGGCATGTATGTATGTAGAATATCTCAAGGGACAGGTGGGAGGATCATAGGTGGGACTCCCAAGTGGTAGAGTTTGAGGTAAAGGTGTCTGGCATTTCTGAGCAAAACCTTCCTGAAGGTTTTGGTAGCGGCAAAGGTAAAAGTTGTCTAGTGTGTAAAAACTTCCGGAAGGTGGAAGAAAACCTTCCAGAAGGTTTAAGATAGAACCAACTCCAGTGTGCAAAACCTTTCAAAAGGTCTATGACCAAACCTTCCAGAAGGTTTTCTCCTGATTTGTCTTTTTCTTGATTTCTTCACCTTCCAAGCCTCCCGTTAAGCCACCAACCCCAATCTCCATTGACTTTGAGCAATACAATGGGGGCTTTACTCAAATTAATTGTTTGATTAATTGCATTTCTTTCCATTTGTACCACAAAAACAAGTATAAAAGGGTATAAAAACATACATAATTTGCAATATTTTGTGCTAATCTGACATCCAATGACCATTTTATAAAATCCTATGTCTTTTTGGGTAGGTAAGTTATGGATATCACACAAATTGTCTACCAACCCGACACAGCATTTGAGGGCATCACACCTCTAGTACCGAGTACACTGATTAGTACTTAAATTTGTATATTACTATGCCTTTTTAGGACTAATTGTACTTTGATGGAGTTTAAGTGATGAAATTTTAGGTTCTAAAGTGAACAAGAGCTCAAGGACAACAATATCACACTTGGATGTAACACTGGTGAATTAAGGGGTAAAATTGAAAAAGCCTAGAACAAAGCAAGAACATTCGAACATGGATCAACGTTCGAACATTCCCCTGAAGTGATTGAGGACCAAGCTGCTGAGACATGGTGTGTTGCAGTCAAAAAGGGAAAATGCAGAGGTACATGAGTACCACGTTCGAACACCAACTCACGTTTGAACGTGCTTTAAAATCCTGAGAGGACTAGACTACTGAGACCTGTTGGCGTGTTGCAACAAAGAAAGAAAAACCACAGAAGTACTTGAGTACAACGTTCGAATGCCACTCCACGTTCGAACGTTGTCTTGAGTTACTGAGGACCAAGTTGTTGAGTGCAGGGTCAAAGTTGTTCAAGACGTATAGAAGTAACCATCACAGAGACCACAGGCCACTTGAGTAGGGGGGTTCAGACCCCATCTGGCGTTCAAATGCCCTTAAAGTAAAGACAGAGACAACGTTTGAACGACAGATCACATTCGAACGCCTTAAAAGCAAAAACAAACACAACGTTCGGATGACAGATCACATTTGAACGACCCACACGGACTGGCTTTAGAGTTGTTGGCTTTTCACTTGGACTTCGGTGGCAAACACTATTCCTTCACCCTCTCCTCTTCCTTGCCTATAAATACCCCCATTGTGGGAGCTTCAAAGGGGGGGAAGTAATCTTTTCTCTTGTAGAGTAGAGTAGAGAGCTAGTTTTTGTACATTTCTTATTTATGTTTTCATTTTCCATTTGTATCAACCATGATGGAGGCTAAGACTCCCCTTGTAATTGAAGTCTTTTATTTACTTGTGCTAAGTTTTTAAATTCATATTGTGACAACTATGATGGAGGCTTAGACTCCCCTTGTAGTTGTACTTGCTTTTATTTACAAGTATCAAGAGATATAGCTCATCTTTTAGTTGTGGTGGAAACTCTCCAAAAGTAACTAGCTTTCTTCTACTATCTTTATTTCTTTCACTTTCATTGCTTGAGCTTCCTTCTTCCTTAGAGGAGTGAAATTCTTCCCCTTTTCTAAAGCTTTACCAAAGCCCTGAAGGGTGGAACGTGATTCACTTATTCTTTGGTGAAGATCGGCTGTTCGTTTATTGCACTTTACCTTGTAAGTTCTCTACTTGGAGAGATGAGTATCACTCATTTTTCTAACTTTACTCAAGCCATGAAGAATAAGTAGTTTCTCAGGTGATGAACATGTATTGATTATTTGGAAGCTATTCTTGTGCATTTCCTTTATGATTTAATGTTTTATATTTCATTTATTAAAGGATTAAATGCCTCTAGCAAAGCTAAGGTACTTTGTATAACTATGGGTTCTTTCTATGTCACGGATGACTCTTGCATGGAAAACTCTGTTGGTGCAAGTACCTAGGCTAGATCTTCATGATACATTTCAATCTTCACTGTTATCGTGCTTTATCTAAAGAATGGAACATTAATGTCATGGTTGGATGCCTTGTAGAAACACTTGCTTGTTTGTAGACGGCTTAAATTTCAGCACAGGCAATTCTTGTCCACTTCTAGAAAGGCATCGGAATCATGTGCTTAATTCTCACAGTCCATCTTTATCTTTCGATTAACTTGTTGTTAATACAGAAGTTAATTGAGTTATAAAATACAAGTATAATAAACCGGATGATTAACTACATGTTCTGATCCTCAAGCTAAAGGGTGACTATTTTACATTTGATTTATCTTATATTTTGTCTAGAAAACTCGTGAAAAGAATCTTCTATTCTATTCAAGAAATTTCACTGCTCCGAACTCTCAAAATTTCTAGTTACTTGGTCTCTATTATTGCTTACTTCAAAACACCAATCATAATTCCCTACGGATTCAACTTTTGACTTAACTGAATTATTACTACAACTTGACCGCCTGCACTTGGGTGTTCACACTTCGGATCAAGACAAGTTTTTGGCACCATTGATGGGGAGCCATAAAAGGTGTTTTAAGGTAAAAAGTAAACAGACCTCTCATTTTGTATAGATACTTGCTTCATTATGTATAAATTTGTTTTAATTTTATGTTTGAGGATGCTCCTCACTATCAAAATTTGTCGTAGAATCTTTTGGGTATGTGAATCAATCAGAACCACTTTCACCTAGATCAGTAGCAGACTCTTGTGAAAATAGAATGGCGAATGGTGAGAGACGAGGAGAAATTCCTATGAGAGAGGGGGAAGTGCCTAACATTCAAACTCTGCGAGATTACTTAAATCCCACAAGAAATAGTGTCCCTTCTTGTTTTATCTTCCTTGAAGATGCACCCCTCTTTACTGTAAAGACGGTGACAGTTCAACTACTCCCTCAATTCCATGGACTCGAAACAGAAAACTCATATCTGCACTTAAATGAGTTTAAGGAAGTATGTGAAACGTTTCAAGACAATTCTGAGCTAGCAAAAATGAAACTTTTTTCATTCTCTTTAAAGGATAAAGCTAAACAATGGCTAAATTCTTTAAAATCTCTTTCAATACCTGATTGGCAGGCACTACAAAATGAATTTTTCAGAAAATTTTTCCCTCTACACAGCACTAATGCATTGAAAAGGTAAATCATAAATTTTTTATCAAAGAAGGAGAAACTTTTTACCAAAGTTGGGAGAGATTCAAGGATCTACTCCAGTCCTGTCCACACCATGCTTTTGAGAATTGGACTTTGGTAAGATTTTTTTATGACTCCTTGCCCACTAGACTACGTCAGTTTGTCGAAATGATGACTCAAGTAGAGTTTATGGGCAAAAGTTCGACGGAGGCATTCAATTTTTTTGACACCATATCTGACAGTTCTTAGATGTGGGACTCAGCCTCCCTACCAATGTTGAAACCAAACCACCTACTTCCCAAGGAGGTAAGTATGTCTTGAAAGATGATGATGACCTAAGAGCAAAAATGTTCACCATGTCTCCAAAGCTTGAAGCGTTAGAGATGAAAAAGGTTTATCAAGTTGATGTTAGCTCTCCCACAGAACAAGTGTGTGGGATCTGTGCACTGACAAGACACCCTACTGGGGAGTGTCCGACCATTCTGACATTCAAGGAAGTCTTGTTGGAACAAACAAATGTCATTTCTAACTTCAACAAGCCTTACTCCAACCCGAACTCTGAAACATACAATCCAGGGTGGTGGAACCATCCCAACTTCAGTTGGAGAAACACACAACCAACTCCCATAAACTAACAACAAGGTTCACACCCACCACCTCAAGGACTTCCCACGTATCAACCATACCAACCACCAAAAAATAGGAGCCTTAAGGATACTCTGAATCAGTTTATGTACATCCAAATGAACTACAACAATAGTTTCACTCAGGCTTTCACTGATTTCAAAACTCAAGCCACTCAATCTTTCAAAGATCTTAAAATCCACATCCAAAAATTGACCAAATCCATGACCTCACATGAGAAGGGCAAGTTTCCTGCCCAACCAAAACCACCACAAGGCCAATTTTAGGTGAAAAATCCCGCAATCATGGAAACTCCACAAGCCCAAGCCTAAGTTGTCACTACACTAAGAAGTGGCAAGGTGATTGACAAGACTATCAAAGACATGCTACTTCCAAAGCCAAAACCTAAGTCAATCCTAGTCAATTCACCAATTGAGATTGAAACAATTGAGCCTGAATGTGAGAAAGAAGAGGAACCCAAGCCCATGATTGAACCCTCGTGTTCTATTCCTGCTTCTTTTCCTCATCTATTCAAAACTACACAGAAGTTGAATAATCAGCCATAAATTTACGAGCTCTTCAAGCAAGTAAAAATCAACATCCCACTTTTAGATGCAATTTAACAGGTTCCATCTTATGCCAAGTTTCTGAAAGACTTATGCACAGTCAAGAAAAGCTAGAATGTTCAAAAAAGAGCCTTCCTGACAAAACATGAAAATGCCTTGCTTCAACACAAAACCCCTCCAAAATACAAAGATCCAGGGTGTCTGACTGTGTCGTGTGTCATTGAAAATTTTAGAATCAAACAAGCACTGTTAGACCTTGGAGCAAGTGTCAATTTGCTCCCATTCTCTGTTTACCAACAATTAGGTCTGGGAGAACTCAAACCCACAAGTGTCACACTTCAGTTGGCAGACAGATCTGTCAAAATTCCTAAGGATATTTTTGAAGATGTACTTGTCCAAGTGGACAACTTTGTATTCCCTGTTGACTTCATCATCCTCGATACTCAGCCAGCAAAGTATTCAGAGAACCCAATTCCTTTTATTCTTGGTCAACCCTTCCTAGCAACTTCAAATGCACTAATCAATTACAAGAATGGGGTCATGAAATTAACCTTTGGAAATATGACTCTTGAGCTGAATATTTTCAATGTTGTCAAACACTCAAGAGAGGATAAAGAAAAAAGAGAAATAAATTTCATTGAGTCTTTGGTTCAGGATCATCTGAATAACACATTCTGCGAAAATTCCACTAAACTTTCTTTGTCAGAATCCATCACATTTGAAACAATAGATAATGATCCAAAGAATTGCCCAACTGATGCTGTTGATACATGGGCCTCCAAATTCGAGGAACTTTCACCAAGTGGCATAAAGCCACTCTCATCAAGTGTCAAGCCACCAAAGCTTGAATTGAAACCTCTCCCATCTGACCTCAAATATGCATTTCTAGGAGAGGACGAGTCTTACCCAGTGGTAATTTCATCTAAGCTCATAGACTTGCAAGAGTCTAAGCTGATTGAAGTTCTTAAAAGCCATAAAAGCACCATTGGGTGGACCATCGCTGACTTGAAAGGTATAAGCCCATTGATCTGCAATCATGCCATATACCTGGAAGAGGATTCAAAACCCTCTTGTCAAATGCAGTGACGACTGAATCCTCACATGAAGGAAGTTACAAAAATGAAAGTGTTTAAACTCTTAGATGAAGGGATAATCTATCCCATCTCTGATAGCAAATGGGTTAGTTCAACACAAGTTGTGCCCAAAAAGTCTGGGGTCACAGTGGTCAAAAATGAAGCCAATGAACTAGTACCAACTGGAGTAGCCACAGGATGGTGGATGTGTATTGACTATCAAAAGCTCAATTTGGTGACTAGAAAAGATAATTTCCCTCTTCCCTTTCTGGACCAGGTTCTAGAGAGAATTGTAGGCCATAAATTTTATTGTTTCCTAGATGGGTATTCAGGGTAAAATCAAATTGAGATAGCACTCAATGATCAGGAGAAAACCACATTCACATGCCCCTTTGGCACTTTTGCATTCAAATGGATGTCATTCGAACTTTGTAACGCTCCTGCAACATTCCAAAGATGCATGTTGAGTCTGTTCAGTGATATGGTGGAGAAATTTTTGTAACTATTCATGGATGACTTCTTTGTCTATGGTGACTTGTTTGATTTGTTTCTGGCCAATAAGGTGTCAGGAAGCCAATCTAGTGCTTGATTGAGAGAAATGCCACTTCATGGTAACACAAAGCATTGTCTTGGATCACATTGTGTCGTCTGAGGGCATGAAGGTTGACAAGGCCAAAATAGATCTGATTGGGAACTTGCCTGCTCCCAAGACTATAAAGGATGTCCGATCATTTTTGGGACATGCAAGATTTTACAGGAGATTCATAAAAGATTTCAGTACCATAGCAAACCTATGTGTCATCTCCTGAGTCAGGACGTAATCTTTGATTAGGGTGAAATGTGCCAAAAATCTTTTGACAAGCTTAAAGGCATGTTAATTTTTGCCCCAATAATGCAGCCCCCTGACTAGACACTGCCCTTCGAACTAATGTGTGATGCAAGTGATTATGTTGTAGGTACTGTATTGGGACAAAGAAAAGATAAGAAACCACATGTCATCTACTATAAAAGTAAAACTTTGAATGATGCTCAAATGAATTATTCAACAACTGAAAAAGAATTGCTTGTGGTAGTTTATGCTTTGGAAAAATTTCGTCCTTATCTTGTTGGTTCTTCTGTTACTGTATTCACTGACCATGCAACATTAAAATTTTTGCTCACAAAGAAATATGCTAAGCCGAGGCTCTTAAGATGGATACTCTTACTTCAAGATTTTGACCTAGTCATTAAGGACAAAAAAGGTGTTGAGAATGTGGTGGCAAACCATCTGTCCAAGTTAACTTATGAATTTCACAAGGATGGACTACCAATCAATGAAAAATTCCCCTATGAACAATTATTCATAATTGATGAGACCCCATAGTACGTTGATATTGCTAATTTTCTTGCTACTGGAACACTCCCTCCGTCCTTTTCCCCCACGGACAAAAAGAAATTTTTAAGGGAGGTTCGTAGTTTTTTTTGGAAAGATCCGTACGTATTTAAGTACTGTAAGGATCAAATCATAACACGTTGTATCCTCACCCGAGAAAGCAGACAGGTAATAACATTTTTTCATTCTGAAGCATGTGGTGGCCACTTTTTCTCAAGAAAAATCGCTACAAAAATCTTGTAGTGCAGATTTTACTAGCCCACACTTTTCAAAGATGTCCATGCTATTTGTTTAAAATGCGATAGATGCCAAAGGTTGAGAAGCATTTCAAAAAGAAACATGATGTCCTTAAACACGATTCTTGTGATTGAAATTTTTGACTGTTGGGGCATTGATTTTACTGGACCATTCCCCCTTCATTTTGCTATCTATACATTTTAGTGGCCATAGACTATGTATTCAAATGAGTTGAGGCAATTCCATGCCAAAATAATGATCACCAAACAGTGATCAAATTTCTTAAAGAAAACATTTTGTCCCGATTTGGAGTTCCTAAATCAATCATAAGTGATGGGGGGCTCATATTTGCAATCACCCTTTCTGGAATTTGATGAAAAAATATTTGATTTTCCACAAAATTGCAACTCCTTATCATCCATAGACTTGTGAACAGGCTAAATTAGCTAATCGGGAGATCAAATTAATTTTGAAAAAAATGGTAAATTCAGACCGGAAAGATTGGTCGTCAAGACTAACTAATGCACTTTGGGCATATCGCATTGCGTTTAAAACAATTTTGGGCATGTCTTCTTATCGATTAGTCTATGAAAAGCCATGTCACCTACCAGTGGAATTGAAACATAGGGCATACTAGGCCATTAAAGCAGTAAATAGTGACCTGGCCAAGGCTGGACTTTCAAGAAAACTACAAATTTAACGAACTAGAGAAATTGAGAAATGAAGCATATGAAAATACTAAAATTGCAAAATCCAAGATGAAAATATTTCGTGACAAAAAAATTGTGCAGAAGTCTTTTGAACCTTCTCAAAAAGTCCTGTTGATTAATTCAAAACTCCGCCTATTTCCTAATAAGTTGAGATCAAGATGGACAGGACCTTATATTGCCAAAAAGGTGTTTGAACACGGAGTAGTAGAAGTGGAAAATCCATCGAACGGTAATATCTTTACTGTTAATGGTCAGCGGTTGAAACCATTTTTGGAGAACTTTGTCAAAAATGTGGAGACCATTCTTTTAATGGATCCAGAACATCGATTTTGAGAAAAGCACCTGCCGACACAAAAGGGGGCGGGTCAAGAAAAACCCGATTAAACCCGACCCACAGGCACACCTTTATAAGCCGCATTTCCCTTTTCTTTTTTTTCTCCACCGTCTTTCCCTTTTTTCTTGTTTTCTTTCTTCTTCTTCGTTGTTCACGATCTTCTGGAACCACAACCCATCTCCACTACCTGAAGACCCAGTCCTTTGTCTCATGATCTATATGTGTTGACTCTATTTATACATAGCTCTTCTTCTTCTATCTGCACTCAAAATCAAGGGTTTTCATCCTAGCGGAAACCCAGATCTGCAAAGATTTGTTTGATTTGTGTATTTTGCTTGTAGGTTTCGGCAGATGAACAAGATCTCTACCGTTCAACCTCATCTCCAAAGCTCACCATATCAGTAAATTTGAAACATTGGAGACCATATTTAGTTTAAGTTGGGGGGTGAGAACTATAGTTCATATGTGCCTGTAGAAAATTTTTAAATTTGTGTTGTTGTTGTTTCTATTCCTGATCAGATTGTGTACTGTGTTTTGTATTTTGTATAAATTGATGATTATGTTTGTGAGTCATCTGTGATCGTCTTTGTGACTAGCAGACGTTAAAAAACCAAAAAGTGAGTCTTAAAGCATAGAAAGCATGGATGTTAAACTTTTTTGGTTTAGTCTAGGAGTTTTATGCACTTTTCCATCTGTTGTGCGTACTGTGATCATGAGAAAAGCAAGATTGGTGAGAAAGAATGAGATCCGAGAACAACAATCAAAACCCCTGTGCAGCAGAAGCACTTTTGCTAAACGCCGTTGTGCCAAAAGACTTGGTGCCTGTAAACAGTGTGGTAGAGTCTTTCATGAGAAGAAATATAATCAGTGTTCTGAACCAATTTCTGATTGCGCACTCGATCGATTAGACTGGATAGTGAATGGGCAAAGTAAGGACTTTCCTGACACGCCATCCTATTCCGGTACTCTGCTCAATCGATTTGTGAGAGAGAAAATTGGGAGAGTTACAGGTTGTTCAAATAGCACGGAGACAGATGAAGACTCTGATTAGACTTCTTTTTAAAAACTATGGAAAATTGTGTTGTGGGGATAAAAGCCAAGGGTTTGAATTTTTGTAAAAAGTGTAAAAATATTTTTGTACAAACTTTTTTGACTGAAATGAATATATTGGCCGAGTAAAGAATGTCCCAGAATACCAACCTAAAGTGGGTAGAGACTTATCCTAAGACGCCATGAATTTTTGGTTCAAAAACTTGTGTGTTTTGTCCTCTTTTATTGTATAGTGTAATGCAGAAAAAAAAAAATTTGAGTTTGATTCAACATTCGAATGCCAAGTGACGTTTGAACGTCGCTTGCTTACAGTATTCAACCTCTGATGATGTCTCTGATGGAAACGAAAAGTACTGGGAGCTCAGTCCGTTCGAACCCTAATAGCACGTTCAAACGACAGGAGCTTACAGTACTTTGGTCTCTGACAGAACTCAAAAGTACTGGGAGCTCACTACGTTTGAATGACATCCACATTCGAACGATATTTTAAAAATTCTTCTACAGACGTTCAAACATTATAGACGTTCAAACATTACTTCTCAGACTATAAAAACATGAGTCGTCTTCTACACTTCAAAATTCCCAAACACCTCCAAAATCTCTCAAAACCTAGAACTCATTTGTGATACCAAGCTCCCAAAACACCTCCCATTCTCCAATTTTACCTAAAATCAACTCTCCCAAACACATTCCCATATCAAAAGTCGCGATCCCACAAGAAAATCAATACTCCTCAGAGATTATCTTGAGCTCAAAACCATGCCTAGAGTTAAACTACCTGCCAAGCGAACCCAGACAAATCAGGAGCCAAATTTTGTAGAAGAAGTGATTGAGGAAAAGGAGGGGAGACCAGTGATGAAAAGATACGATTGAACACGATTTCTCAGTGCCCATAAAGTAGAAAGGTATGAAAATTTCCCAAAAACATGCTGTCGTTTGTGAGAGGGATGTGGTGATTACTGATTTTGCTGAGTTAGGAATCTTGGTTGAGATGGAGAGAAGGAATTGGGTGTGGTTTTTACGAAATGTTGGGGACACCATTGTTAACTTGGTGCGAGAGTTTTACTCCAACGCCGAGATCATCAATGGCGTAATCCGAACGTATGTGAGGGGCACCCACATTGACGTGGATGAGGCGTATATTGTGGAAGTGAGGAAAGAGGTGCCTCGGGTGCAAAACCCGACAAACCCTCCAAAAAAGAATGTTGCAATAGATTTGGTTGGGAGGGAGTTGACGGTAATGCCTAACTTTTCTTGGGAAGGGAGAAGATTTTTAAAACAAGGGGAGCTCACCGATAAATACAAGATTCTAAACTTAATTGCGATATCTAACCTATCCCCCATAGGAAGGAAAAATAAGATCTTGTCTGATATGGCCCGACTGCTATATGCACTTGGAAGGGGGCATAGCATCGACCTCCCCTTACTGATCTTGAGTGAAATGAAGAAGGGGTGTGATGCGAAGAGTACTGCCTTTCCTTTTGCTACTTTGGTGACTGAAATGTGCACAGACAATGGGGTCCGGGTGACGCCCGAAATGGAAATTCAAAAGCCAATAGGGCCACTAAACAAGACCTCTTTCCAGAGAAGCCAAGGTCACAGTGGTGCCCCAGCTACAAGACAAGAAGTGCCCCCTCCCCAAGGAGTCGATTAAGTGCAAGAGGAGCTTGATGCTGAAGAGGAGAGAGAGATGGAGACAGAGAGAGAGCAAGAGGCAGGTCCTAGCATGACCACCCGACGTTCTTTACAGGACATCATGCTTAGCCTTGAAGTTAAGGAGGATGAGATCCTTAGTCTTTTGAGGGGTGGAGCTAGTGGAGTTGGTGGAGCTGGGGGAGGTAGTGGAGTTGGTGGAGATGGTGGATCCGGAGGAGAGTGAGAGTGAGAGAAGGATATTTCTGTTCTTGAGTGGAGTTGGGTGTTTTGTTTGTTTCTTCTTGGATGAATGAAATTTTTCTTTTATGGTTTGTGTGGATGTATAAAGTTTTTATGTGTTTTGTTATTTCTTTTGCGGGTGAATTGAATCGTTGATGTTGGTGTTAAACGAGCATATCATGTGAGATGAATGATTCTGTCTATCAATTTTTATCTTTGTAAATACATGTAGATTTAGCTTAATATTGCTATTTGTTTATAAATGATGAAACAAATGTGGATGTTAAGATTGTTTGTTAAAGTAACTAACCACATGATCAGTTTGACACAACTTAGCAATCTAGACTTCAAACCACATTTTTTTGGAAAATTGGTATTGTCTCTATGCTTAAATTGTCGGATGTACATCGTTATTTGTTATTGTTAAGGTACAAGATGATCAAACTCGAAAATGAAATTGATATATAACCGACATTCCCTGAAACACCTGACATAACCAGTGGAGATAACGAAAAGTCATATGGTAAGCTTTGAGCCTTGCGATGCTTTTTGAGAGAAGATCAACATTTACTCAAGAAAGGTTTTTCACTATCTATCCTTGAATAATCTCATTAATTTTGATTTGATTCATGCAACTAAAGCAATCTATCGACTTTTCTGTTCATACGACATATACATATGCACATACTTGAGAAAGGATCTTAGGCCATCTTTGATCTAAATTTTAGCCTCAGCCATTTCTTTTACAAAATTATACCTAGTTAGCCATGTTTGAACCTTTAATGTATGATCTCTTTTTCAAGAAACTCATATGCTAACCAAGCCACAAGAAAATATACTTGACATACCTTGCTATCTAATTTTCTTGCACCCTCTTACAAATCAATATGATACAGAAAAGCAAGAGAAAGATAGAAAAGACAATGGTAGCTATTGATCATGAAAAAAAAAATTGGTGAGAATAACCGAAAAGGAAAAGATACTGAAAGACAGGGAATTGTCATGAAAGTGAAAAATTAGAAAAGAGAAAGAAAGAAATACCATGGCTAGGCAAAAGATTGAAAAGCTAGAAAAAGGTGTGCTACATAAATGAGAAGATAGCTTTTTGAATATCATTGACGTCATTTTGTTAGCCACTGACCTTTGGCCAAATTACAACTTATGCAAAGCCCTAATTGATCTCAAGTCTGATACATGTATATGTTGTTAACCAAAAGCTGGAGCATGTCAAATAGTATTTCTTTATTTGCATCAATTTTCCTCCATGAGATTATGCCAAAACATAATTAGTTTGTTTCCTTAAACTTCACTCCTTTACTAATTGCGCATGTGATTTTTTTGACTGGCCATCTTCTAATTACATGCCCTGTGAGAAACAAGTCACTAAAATCTGAGCGAATTTTTGCTGAGAGCACTCTAAGAGAGGTTTGTGAAATCAAAGCTATTCATGGAAGGTGGTAAAGTGGAATGTTTGTTATATAGCAATTCTTGTTTCTAGAATGATCATTCCCACTACTCAAGGAATCCCAAATGCCAATGTGACAGATGCTAATTTTTGCATAGAATAAATACCTATGAAATAGGAGCATGCAGGATATAAGTCGAAATTAAGGGTTAAACCATTTATTTAATCAACAATCTCACATACACATCTGTTCGACTGAAGTTTGTGGGTAGGTTCATTGAAAATCCTCATGAGACAACACTCGTCCACTAGGGTAAACCTAATGGTTCAACGGCTTGTTGCATATGCTAAATGCAACCGGATGACATATGAAAAAGGCATTAGAAATAGATTTGCATTCAATTGTTGTATTACTAGAGACTAGTAATATTTAGGTTGGGGGGTGTGATTAGTACTTAAATTTACATATTACTATGCCTTTTTAGGACTAATTGTACTTTGATGGAATTTAAGTGATGACATTTTAGGTCCTAAAGTGAACAAAAGCTCAAGGACAACAAATATCACACTTATATGTAACACTAGTGGATTAAGGGGCAAAATTGGAAAAGCTTGGAACAAAGCAAGAACATTCGAACATGGATCAACGTTTGAAAGTTCCCCTGAATTGATTGAGGACCAAGCTGCTTAGACATGGCGTGTTGCAGTCAAAAAGGGAAAATGCTGAGGTATTTGAGTACCACGTTCGAACACCAACTCACGTTCGAATGTGCTTTGAAATCCTGAGAAGACTAGACTACTAAGACCTGCTAGCGTGTTGCAGCAAAGAAAGAAGAACCACAGAAGTACTTGAGTACAACGTTCGAACGCCACTCCATGTTCAAACGTTGTCTTGAGTTACTAAGGACCAAGTTGCTGAGTGCAGGGTCAAAGTTGTTCAAGACATATGGAAGTAACCATCACAGAGACCACAGACCACTTGAATAGGGGGGTTCAAACCCCATCTGGTGTTCGAACACCTTTAAAGCAAAGACAGAGCCAACGTTCAAACGATAGATCACGTTCGAACGCCTTTAAAGCAAAAACAAACACAATGTTCGAATGACAAATCACGTTCGAATGACCCCTTATGACTGGTTGCAGAGTTGTTGGCTTTTCACTTGGACTTGGGCGATAAATACTATTCCTTCACCCCTCTTCTTTTCCTTGCCTATAAATACCCCCATTGTGGGAGCTTCAAAGGGGGGGGGGAAGAAGTCTTTTCTCTTGTAGAGTAGAGTAGAGAACTAGTTTTTTGTACATTTCTTGTTTATGTTTTCATTTTGCATTTATATCAACCATGATGAAGGCTAAGACTCCCTTGTAGTTGAAGTCTTTATTTACTTGTGCTAAGTTTTTACATTCATATTGTGACAACCATGATGGAGGCTTAGACTCCCCTTGTAGTTGTACTTGCTTTTATTTACAAGTATCAAGAGAGATGGCTCATCTTTTGGTTGTGGTGGAAACCCTCCAAAAGTAACTAGTTTTCTTCTACTGTCTTTATTTCTTTCACTTACATTGCTTGAGCTTCCTTCTTCCTTAGAAAAGTGAAACTCTTCCACTTTTCTACAGCTTTACTAAAGCCGTGAAGGGTGGAACGTGATTCACTTATTCTTTGGTGAAGATCGTCTCTTCATCTATTGCACTTTACCTTGTAAGTTCTTTACTTGGAGGAATGAGTATCACTCACTTTTCTAGCTTTACTTAAGCCATGAAGAGTGATTAGTTCCTCATTCACCCTTTAGTAAGAGGTGATGAACATGTATTGATTATCCAGAAGCTATACTTGTGCATTTCCTTTATGCTTTAATGTTTTATATTTCATTTATTGAAGGATTGATTGCCTCTAGCGAATCTAAGCTACTTTGTATAACTATAGGTTCTTTCTATGTCACGGTGACTCTTGCATGGAAAAACCTATTGGTTCAAGGCAAGTACCTAGGCTAGATCTTCATGATATATTTCAATCTTCACTGTTATCGTGTTTTATCTAAAGAATGGAACATTAATGTCATGGTTGGATGTCTTGTAGAAACACTTTCTTGTTTGTAGACGGGTTAAATCTCAGCACAGGCAATTCTTGTCCACTTCTAGAAAGGCATTGAAATCATGTGCTTAATTCCCATATTCTATCTTTATCTTTCGATTAACTTACTGTTAACACGGGAGTTAATTGAATTATAAAACACAAGTATAATAAACCAGATGATTAATTACATGCTCTGATCCTCAAGCTAAAGGGTGACTGTTTTACATTGAATTTATTTTATATTTTGTCTAGAAAACTCGTGAAAAGAATCTTCTATTCTATTCAAGAAATCCCACCACTCCAAACTCTCAAAATTTCCAATTACTTAGTCTCTATTATTGCTTACTTCAAAACACCAATCATAGTTCCCTGTGGATTCGACTCCGGACTTAATCGGATTATTACTATAACTTGACCGCCTGCACTTGGGTGTACACACTTCGGATCAAGTCATACATCATCACACTTTTTTGAAATTTCATCGTCGATCAAGTGAGTGAACGAAGTAACCGGATCTTGCACCTGAGAGATAATCTATCTCTTCTTGCTATACCCAACACGTATTTTCAATACAACTCGTACAATTCAGTCGAACCTCGATCGAACTTTTCTGAGCCCATGTATCAACCCACCATGGTTGGTGTTTGATCAAAATCATTCACACACACCCACACATGTCGAATGCCTACGAATGTGATGCTACCCATGCATATGCAATTGTAATGTGCAATTATGTTTCATATCATTATGTTCATCATGTCTAATAGCATAAAATAAACATGTCATTTTCCACAAATATCCCCAAGCATGTCACATGTGATATCAATCCAATTAACATACTTGAATTCCTAAACATTTTATCAAACACTTAGTGGGCAACATTATGTAAACACATTTCATGCCCAAACAACACATTATTCATGAAATCCATATCTAGCAATTTTCTCAAACCCAAATTAGACAAGAATTGGTTTTAACATATTCTCATACACATTTAAGGTGGGTGATTACGTCTTCTTGAAGGTGATGCCTAAGAGGGGAGTGGTCAAGTTCGAAAAATGGGGAAAGCTGTCATTGAGGTTCATCGGGCCCTTCGAGATACTCGAGAGGGTGGATACAGTGGCTTATAGATTGGCGTTACCGCCAAATTTATCGGGTGTTCATGTTGTGTTTCATGTCTCTATACTTCCGGAAGTATACTCTAGATCTGACACATGTTGTGGATTGGGGTGAATTGATTATTGATGCGGATGGGACCTTGGAGGAGGGATCGGTGCGTATTGTGGATAGCCGGGAACAGGTTTTGCGAGGCAAGACCGTACGGCTAGTGAAGGTGTTATGGCAACACCGAGGAATAGAGGAGGCGACATGGGAGCGTGAGAATACCATACGTACCAACTATCCGTTCCAACTTGAGGATGAAGGTACAAGTTTTATAATATTAAGTATAATATTATTGTTGCATATGCATGCAGTTAAGTGTGTATTCATGTGTGAATTTCGGTGATGAAATTCTTTTAAGGGGGGAGAATGTAAAACTCGGGTAAATTTAAACTTTTTTATGAAAAAAAAGGTAAAATGATAATTTGTCACTACAATACGGGTTGTAAACTTAAAATTTTTTAAAACTCGGATGACGAAACAGACCTCACTATTAGATTCGTCTCGTGAAATCTAGTTGTCCCGTCAAATTTCATCGAATTTTGAGATAGTCAAATTTTTTATGTTTTACGAGGCAGTCGAGTCTCAGATGACCCAAAAATAGAATTTTTAATAAAATTCAAAAGTTGGAAAATAATTTAAGGCAAATTAAAATAAAATTATTTTAAACTTGAACCAGGACGAAATTTAAATGTTTTGAGACGAAAACGGACCTGGGAAAAAGAGGGTTGTGTGACACGTTGTGGGCCAAGAATTCTATAAGTATAAATAAGGGGCAAAATCAAATTTCATCCCCATTTCTTCAGCCGATTCCAGCGTGAGAGAGGAAGAGAGGGAAATAGAAGATTTCTCCACATTTTCTCTAAGATCTACGGAGATTGGGTGTTCAAATCTACTTGGGCCAAGAACAAAAGTTGTTCTCCTTGCAGATGGCTACGCGATCACACCAAAAAGGACGGGTTTCACCAAAGTTCAATAATCGAGCTTGGAGAAATCAAGGGTTTTGGGTGAAATTGGGACTTTTGAAGACTTCTACCAAGTGGGTTTACGCTTCAAGAGGTAAGGTACCTTCCTACTTAGGTTTATTTACAACCTAGGATGCTTAAATGTAATGGGTAGGTTGATAGAATTATATATCACTTACCAATTTTAGTGAAATTGATAGAAATGGGTATTAGAAATGGTTTAGAATAAATTCCTATCTTGGAATTGAAATATGGTACTTACTTGTAAATTCCATGGAAATTGGTATTTATGGGCATGCTACATATTTAATTATGCCTTGGTGAATGAAGTGTGTTATTGGCATATATTATGTGATAACATGCTTGTGAATGGTTGTTAGATATGAAATATTGATATATGTTTATTGATATATTAACATTGTGATAAAGTTTGGTGATTATATGCATATGATATAATTGGGTCATGGAACATGTATATATGTGGTTAAATTTGTTCATATGACATTCATTACGTATGGGGGATGACATTGATATTGCAATGGTACATTACATTATATTTGCACGGAAGTATCTCAACCATGGGTGTGGGGGTATGGGTGCGTGCATGGTTGTCATCAACACCACACTTGGTGGATGACTGGTGGGCTTGGAAAAGTTGGGTCAAAGGCCTGGCTGAGTCACATGGTTTGCATAATAAATTGGGTTGGGGTTAGCAAGAAGAGCTAAAAGATCCCTCGGGTGCAAGACCCGGTAATTGGGGTACGCACTCCCTTGGTTTGGTCTATAAAGTGTGTGGGTGTACACAGAACCCTCGGTGAAAGTCCATAAATTCCGTGTGGGTTGGGTTACCCTTGGTGTAAGTCCATGAATACCCACCCCAAAAAAGACCCTGGATTTATAAGTGTCATTTGTTGTGCCACATAAATGATGGATTCATACACATTGGCATAACATGTGTTATGGGAGCCGGTAAGGGCTCGAATTAAAGGGCATGAGTGAATTTCATTTCATTTCATGGCATGACATGATAGAAAGTCCAACATTGAATTGCATATTCTTGTTTGGAATGATTGTCGCTTGTTAGATGTTGCACGTGAGCATTGCATATGCACTTAGGTTGGGGAGTAGCCTCGGTAGGAAATACTCTACTAGACGTGGCTCACCCTATATGGGAACACATTTCAGGTGCGGGGTTTGTACCGGCGGGAGACTCTCATTCGGGACCTCCAAGATGAAGAAAAGGCCGACTTGTGGCTTTGAATTCAGTTTTGTAAAACAGTTGTATAATTTTGTGAAAAGTATATTTTAGGCTTGTAATCATATGGAATTAATTGTAATAAAACTTGTATGTATCAAGTCTTATGTGAAAAACTATATTTTACATGTTTGAGATGTTTGTGGGAAGGTTTGGAATGAATTAGAACTGAAAAACAGGTGAAACAGACAATTCTGGACAAAACCTACCTGTAGAACGTCAAAAACCTACCAATAGATTACAGGTAGGTTACAGGTAGAACTTGTCCAGCAAGTAATACCTACCGGTAGGTTACAGGTAGAACTTGTCCAGCAGGTGAAACCTACCAGTAGATTACAGGTAGAACTTTTCCAATAAACAAAACCTACCAGTAGATCCATAACAACCTACCGATAGCCTTTCCAAAAATCTGAAATTTTAGGAATGCATTGTCATGCTTTTGGGTTATGTGTTTTATGGTTCCAAGGGTACAAATGGATATCAAATGAGCATAAATTGTAGCATATTGGACTTTGATTGGGCCAAATGGTAAAACATACACGAGTTAAACATGTGGATTATAATCCCAGTTAAGGGAAAATTATTGACGTGTTGCCTAATTGTGCGATAAATATGGGTATTTTCGCGGGTTAACAGATGGTCAACAGTTAATAAATGACCCCCCGTTTTAGGGGCGTCACAAACATATAAAGGGATACCTATATAAACTTGTGCGGGGATGGAGGCGGGAATGAACTGAAACTCGTTCCCGCCCCGTTAAGCTAAACTTGTAATATATATATACATATATATATATATATATATATACATATATATATATATATAATATCACAAAAAACACAAACCCCACCCACCCAAAAAATATTACTTTCTCTTTCCTTTTTTTTTTTTGATCTATTTGTTATATAATGGGGTTTCATTCTTTTTGCAGAACTATTTGTGAGGTTTTTTTTTGTTTTCCTTAAAATTATAGAAATTAAGAGTTATAGATAGGGCGGGTGGTGGCCTAGAGGGGACGGGGATCAAAATTTACTCACTACGGGGATTAAAATTTCCTCCACTAATGGAGGTGGACAAATATTTTTGAAGCAAGTACCGGGTGGAAACTACTCCCCCCCCCCCCCACCCAGTCCATTACCATCCCTAGGTTTAACCCAAGTTGGTCAACCGGCTCAAGTTATGCCCATACCCTCAATTGCAAGTTGAATCTGAAAGCTAGAAGTCAAGGAAATAAAGAAAAGTCAAAATCAGAGTTGGGAAATAGAAAAAAGTAGGGGGGAAAACTTTTTCATAGCTGACTCTTGTTGCCGAATCGAAGGGCTTGGCTTCATAAGTTAAGTAGGCATAGTTTAGGTCCTTAGTTGCGTTGACAAAGAAGATGAGTTAGTTAAAAGAAAATGAGCCCTTTAATTTATATGATTGTTGGTCACTCAATTCAAAATGATTCTACCATGAGGCTTAAGTGAGCCTCTCTTTTAAGGGCGGGGTTACTCCCACCCATTTAATTTCTCATTTTCAAACAACTAAACTCACCCCATCTATACCCACTCCATTAATAATTAAGTCCACCCCATTAATAGTTAACCTCACTCATTCTATGTACACTTGTTCAATGACTAAGCCCACTCTATTATGTAACTATCAATTTGTGACTAAACTTATCCTATTAATGACTAAGTCCACCACATTAACATGTTAATATATCTTTCAAATTTTGAATCATGTACTTGATGTCAGGTAAAATAGCAATATTATAAATAGAACTTGAATAATGAATATCAAATATCAAAATTAAGAGTATTATTATGCAATTGTGCATCACAATGACTAGAAAAGAAAAAAAATTATGTATTAAACTGGTAGATATCCTGACAGGTTTATTTCTTTGTCCTTCATATTCAAAATTTTTTTTTTACAATGATCAAACACTGGAGATAAAAGTAAGCAAGGGGCCATTTTCATGGATAGAAATGACTGGCATCCTTCTTCATAGGAAATTACATTAGTGAAGTTTTGTTTTTGTGCAAGGATGTCATGAATCCATATAGAACCGAGTTAACTGTTTAGTTGATAATACCACTTTAGCAAATCCATTTTTGGGAATGAAGTAAATAGTCCTCACAAAAATTCAAGATTAAAATGACAACAAATCTTGGAATGAAAATGACATATCCTCCTTCCAAAACCTTCTTGCAAAAGGTGTTTTTTATCTCTCTTTATTGAGTGCAGAAGCTGAGGATTGTAGAACTTTGAAGACCCCTTGGATAAAATTATCGACAAAAAAGATAAATCAATAGTGACCTAATATTTATGAAAACATAAAATTATTATGATTTAAAAAAAATAGAATACTTAGTTTGTGTTTAAGCTACGTCGTCAAGAATATTTACAATTATAGTTTCTTGATTATTTCCTAACAAAGTCTTAAATCTTTCTATCCACATCTAATATGGAGTAATCCACCCGTTAGCCAATTCATAATGATACTTGTGCCACATAGTTGACACAAGAGGTAAGGGAGAATCTAGTGTGAACTCAACTCTGACAAAGTGACTTGAGTTGATGTAACCACATCCGAGAATCCGATGACTTGGTTTGTAAGGTACTTGTTGACGAAGAGGAAGAAATGTAAAACACTATTGGCGTGATACATGGACTACAACAATGTTATAACAAGATGGAATAATGTGACATCCAGTGTTTCGAGTTAACATTATTATCCCAGCAGTAAATGGATTCCTCTAATTCAGTCACATGCTCTTCATCACCCAATACTTAAAAGTAATCAATGTTAAATGTTGAACTCATTTAACAAGTCTATCCGCACTTGTTTCCAACCATTAACAGATTGGTGTGAAGATTAGTTAATAACTAGCTTTGTTTGACTTTCCTCAAACGATTCAAGAACATACTCAAATCCAGATGGATTGCACTTAATTGATTCTTCTAGTGTCACAATGGTCTTCTTCACCCTCTTTTTTTTCTTCCTACCTCTTAGATCCACTTTTGTTACCGACTCAATTAAGGAAGTTGCACCAGGATTAGTCAAGGCTTGTAGGCGCTTCTTTATTTCCACTTTTTGTGTCTCAATGGACTTGAAAAACATATTCATAAGCATGTCAAGCTCCAATTCAATCACAGTCTTATGTGCATTTTCCTCTACATAGGGAGTAATAGTAAACTTTTTCCAATAACCATGCACATCTGATTATGGAATAGGTCATCCCTCTCTCATATAAGTCCAGATCATGTGAGCACATGACACTCCTAAGGTCTGACTGGCAATGTGATTACATGATCCGGGTCAATCTCGATCCAACCAATTTTTTTGGCTTCTACCTGAATCTTATCAAGTGCGGATGTGGAGACAATACCGATGAGTTCTTTGTACAACAGAGCTCTAAACCGATGTGGAGTCCTCATCAGACTATCCTCAAATGATGATTTAATCTTTGTAATTTGTAGTTCTAGCAATAGATGAATGGCATTGAAGAAATTAACAAAGCCTTGGACTGATAAATTTAGGTGCTTCTTCAACTTGGCTTGACTACTTTCAGCTCAATTAGTTGAAGTGTACCCCAAATGGAAGTATTGATCAATTCATGCTGAAAAGAACTGATGTTTATGATTTACAAGCCATGTTTCTCCAAGATACTTCAATGCATTTGGATAATCTACGAATGTAATCTCCATTTGTTGTAGACTTTCCTTGCATTCCTCTTCTGTCGATGCTCACATGACATCAGACTATGTTGCGTTAAATTTATTCCACGTCTTCTTCTTCAAAAATGAATTTATACAATTTTTCTGGACATTCTTCTCTATATGAACACGACATAATAAATTGGTTGCATCTAGGAAGACCTCCTTAACTACATTCATGAGGATGAAGTCACGATCATTCATAAGTACCCTAGAGAGCGACATATCCCCAAAAATAAATCTAAAATACCCAAGTGTCCAACAATAATTTTCTTCTTTCTGATTCCATATAAATGAATGTAGCCACAAAAGTTTTTCCTATAAAAGTCACACCCACTATCTCTAATAGTGGCAGTCAATACTTATTTGTTTTATACGTGCAATCCCTCATAAAAATAAAAAGGAAAGCCTTTGTGAGTTGAATGGATGTTGGATGTGCCCAAAAGAGATCTTTCACTATCTCAGTCACTAGTTCACTGTGATGACACTTCACATAACCATACTCATGACTTCTTTTAAACAACTATTGCATCTGTGTACGCCCGACCGTTTCAACTATTCTCAATTTCAATCGAGCATTGTAAATGGTCTTTAGTGTTGAAGCATTACTTGTATCCCTCTTCTTTAGGTGACATAATATGTTACATGGATGAACACCGCTCTTCGACATTCCCTCCAAAATTTCAAGTTCATCATTCGCCAATCTACCAACGTATAAGTGACCCACTAAATATCCTATCAATTTGTGGTTATGAATCCCATTCATCACTTTTAACCCCCACTGTACATCTCTTGGCTTAATTGTACTGCCTTCAATTTAAATGGACATCCATATTTTTTTTGTTGCAGTGCTTCGTTTTTTTGTTTCAACATCTTTTTGTTGGTTATGTCTTAATTTTGGAATTCCAAAATTAAAACATAAAAAGAGGGATGTCCATAAATCATAAATTGTAAAGTTTAGTAGTCTACCTACTTTGGTACTATAGTCATAATACTATAAAGAGGTTACACATATGAACGATATGATTTTGTAGTATAATGTTAGAAATATGTTTTCTATTTGAGGATAAATTATGTAAAATCTCAAAAAAAAAAAAAAAAAAAAAAAACTTAAGCAATCAAAATAATCTCACACGCGCAAAATCTTTCAAAGCCCAAAAAAAAATAAGAAAGAAAATTCAATAAAGTACGAAATCAATAAAACATAAAAAGAAGTCATCCTTAAGAAAAAAATAATGAACAAAGACAATTAGTTTGAATGCATAAATATATTTACGAAACAAACAAAACTAAACAAAAAACTAAACAAAACAAGTAAAAACAACATCCATGCTGAAAAAAGAAAAAAGAAAAGAACGACACAAGAAAAAAAAATAGACCAAAACAAGAAGGAAAAAAAAACCAAGTAAAGATTAAAGGAACAAGCATAACTACAAGACACAAAACCACAAGACGCAAAACCGAACATTAAAAAAAAAAAAAGTATCGAGCACATACACAAAATCAAACAAAAAAAATAACAAGCAAATATGCAAAATCTAAACAAGATAAAAAGAACAAATAATCCAAAAGCATATATATATACACACACACACACAAAAATTCTAAATAAAAAATTATTAAACTTGACAGAGATATCAAAACATACCGAAAATAATTAAAATTCATACAACAAACATAAAATCAAATATAGAATTAAATTGAGAAGTAACACTAACTTGTATCTCACTAGAAAATTTAATATTGAAAAAGTATTTGTGAAACCCTGACATGCATAGCATAACATTTAATTAAATGTATTGGTATAATGGAGAAGATGTATAAATTTTAAGGAAAAGTAGAATTTCCTAAAAAAATTTGGGGAGGTAAGTGTAATTACTTAATATTTTTATGCGAGTTATGCATGAAATGGGATATATTTTTGTATAACACATGTAAGTTTATATTAGATAGGTAGTAAATATTATTTGGGTTTTAATATATATATATATATATATATATATATATATATATATATATATATATATATATATATATAATAAATTATATGATAGATTATGGGTGAGAAGAAGAAATAATAAAACATGGGTAAAACTAGGTGGATAAATGTCCACCACACATGAATTAGTGCTTGATTTTAGCTCCAAAGGATGGATGGATAGCGGATGGTGAGGTTTTTCCATTTTGGTGGGTCATTGTGTAGTTTTTATACGTTGTGTGTATATATAGCTAGATGCGTACAAACAAAACATATATAGTAGTTTTCCTTTGGTCGGCCAACTAGAAACCACCTGGACATTACTTGGTGCATGGCTATAACACCTGTGTGTGTAAGCAAAGCAAGTAATGGGTTTGGTGTCCTTATCATGTTTTTAGTAGGTAAAGACAAGAGAATTGACAAAATAAAGAAAAGAAAAAAAAAAGAGATAGGAAGATCAGAGAATGGGCGATGGAAAGGGAGGTGCAAACTGAGGTCTGAGTGAAGATTCAACGATTAAATTTCTTCCGGTTGTGATGAAAATTGAGTATATTGCTCATATTGTCGTGAATCACAGATTCACTAGTTTCAATTCGGGATATGTATAGTAAATATTTAATAATTTGAGATTTATGTATTTATTATTATCTTAAGTTTTGAGTTGACACTGGAGTAATGATTTAATATGTGTTCAAATGAAAACTTTAATTATTAGTTATAGAAATTATATGGGTATAGTGGTGTCAAGTACAAATATTACATGGTTAATCAAGTAAAAATGAGATTGCTTTGTTTGAAATATTAATTACATGTAGGTATTCATAACCAGTAGATGAGATTAGATAGTTTAAATGCTGCCATGCTAATAAAGCATAAATTTAATTATTGAAATTATGAGGCTGAAATTTAAGTTGTTGAAGTCAACAGATAAAAATAAGAGGGTAAATCTAAGTGTTAAAATTCAATCTGTAAATTAATGTTTGATGCTATATAAAAGCTGAAATAGTTTCCTTAAGTGTTGAAAAATAGTAGTTAGATGAATGGTGGTGTTATTTACATACTATAAAAAAATATTAGAGTGAATTAAAGTAGTTCCTAATGTGATCGAGACATACTAATTTGAAAAGATTAACGAAGTCAAAGTATGATCATTGTATACAATCAAAGTAGAGCATCAAATATATATTCATATGCATCATTTGCATCAATTGAATAATTTTATGTCGATGCTCACTTGCATTTGCACATATGTTAATTATTATGGTCGGAGACTATTACCTCGGTTGCTCATAGGAATCGATTGTAAAACGAGGAGGGGTATCTGTCACAGATAAAGGTGAAGTGTACTGCTTCATAATACTTGGAAATAAAAGTATGTGATATGTCAACTTTATTCTCTTGTATGTGAGAAATCAATTTTGCCGAATTGATTTGAGTTGAGTTGCTTAAACTATGGATCAAATGTGTTTTTATGAAAAGTTTGTGATTTGAGTATTATCCACTATGTCGAGTTGTTAATAGTTTGACATGACTTACATGTTGTTGATTTGGACACTGCACAGTTTTCATGAGATAGCTTGACATTGCTTAAATGTTGTAGATACTCTGACATTGCTTGTATGGTGTTGTTTAACTCGATGCTTATCAAAATATATGTGGATATTTACATATTTTGATATATGGGGATGATTTGTGTTTCAAAGTGAGTTGAGTTCACTTTGGTTGTGATTTGCGAGTTATGAGTATATTTTGGGTAGAATTATATTTGATCCATATTTTTGTTTTATTTCCTTTGATTATGATGTTCAGTACACTCAAGAAAATTATTGATTTCAGAATGCCGAAGTTTAGAGTGAGGTCCATTACTATACATGAGTGTCTGTTTTTTCTGTTGTTTATTGTAAAGGGATAAAATCTCTAATCTTTTATTTTGGTAAAAACATCATTGTGTACTCTGTTATATAGTTTCCTGTTTTAATTGTAGCATTAGGTGGCATTATTGATTTTTAAATATTACAAACGCAGGTATTGTCACATGTTGAGATAAGCTTCCGTATTTTGAAAACCAAAGAGGGTCTCTCAGGATGGGGTGTGACAATATTTTTATGAGTGCATGAGATGATTTAGAGAATGAAACTCTAATTATGACAAAATATAAAATGAGTTTACTTATTAAAGGAGGGTATGTAGTATGGGGTGAGCATAGTTACCAATAGATGGATATAGAATGGGTGAGTTTAGTAGTTTGATAATGATTAAATAAATGAAGTGAGAATGGAGATTTGTGGGGGTGAGAATAGTCCCACTCATCTTTTAATCTTTGTAGAATTTACACACTTATCCCCTGAAAATTGTTTGAAGTTGGGTTTAGTCATTATTGAAGGGTTGCAGTTTTAGGATTCCCACCCCTAAATAGGTTAGTATTGTGGCTAGTAATAGGTGTTTTTTCCCACTATAAATTGGTTGGCAAAGTTAGGCAGATTTCTGGGTAATACGTTTCATTATGGAGTGGGAGTTGCATGGATTATTAGGGTTAATCTTATTTCAAAAGATGGGTAATGCCACACTACCGACGTCAGTACCATGCCTTCATTAATCTCGGTCATCGATTTTGAATTGGATGATCTACAACTATTTCTATTGGTCAGAAAGTGGAGCTACAATACCAAAAAAATATTTTTCAGTACCATAATGCTTCCCTCCCAAAGATGTCTGTAATGACAAATCTACAGACATATGAAGAAAAGTCCGAGGAAGACAATAAGGGGACTCAAAAGACTGCTACCTAAACTTGATTTGTGGCTTCTCCTCCTTATTTGGTGATGCATACACTGTGACAGGTCAGGAAGTAACCATAAAATGAATTTTGGTGTTTAGAAAAAATTCAGAGGCTGCTACAAGGAATAAAGAGGAAGGGACACACATATTCCAGTATCAAACTAAGATAAACCAAATAAGATCGGAAATTGAAATTCATTTCATGCAACTAGAGATAACAATCTTAACTAATTATTCATTAATCCATACAACTTACCCATAAATAAATAGGCTGAGTACTTATATTAATTAATGTCAGTTCTAAATGAATTGGATAATATGATTCATTTTAACTAAATAGGTTAACATTGATTAAAAATGGATATCCATTGGATTGAATATTTATCTTTCTATTAAATACCACCAATAATAAAATCAAATAAATATATTACTACACCAAAAAAAACACACTAATATACTAAAAAACACGTGCAGCAAATACCCCTTTGCCATGTATCTTTACTACTTGAATGGAAATAGGAAATGTACACTTCCAACATCAACCTGAGACGACAATGAAAGATTAAAAACTGCTGAAGTTCCATTATTATAACATATTTCTGTACCATCCAATTTCCTGCTAAAACATGAAAATGTAAATGCTGTCTTCAGCCTTCTCTTTATTCCCAGTTCCTTCCAGCATCATAGATAGTCTAAATGTACTACATTGAGTGCACTATCAATTTCACAAATATCGTAGATTTGGAATGATCACATACACTCAAACAGTTCCTTAACAAGTGCATGTTGGTGGACATCTTCACATGGGCTTCTGAAACTTCCCATGCACCCACACCCTCCGCATGCTCTTCCCATTTCGGCGATTAACAGACTTAACACAACAATATTCAAGCTCAAGCTGCAAAAAGTGCTCAAGTCATTATTGCCCAATGGTCTGATAAACCATGAGATTAGCAAGAAAATTCTGGAAAGAAAACTTGAAAACATACAAAGAAACATTTCCTTTCTTCCAATAAAATTTTAAGGGTCAACAAAGTTTACTTTCTTCCATTTCCTAAATCTACCAGAGATAATAGTCCATTTTGTCCCACTTGTAACTCCAACATTTGAAATACCAAAAGAAAAAAACAAGATTGGGTTCCCAAAGTAAGAAGATTAACTATTAAAAAAAGAAATACCTCGGTAAAGCCAGCACCTATGAAGAGATTCCTCACACTATCTAAACAGAAGAAATAAGATCGGGTTCCATCAGAACGCATGTACTCCCGGAACCCCACTCTTTGTTCTTGTTCAAATCGAAGCATAGTCATGTCATAAAGGCCTAAATATTATAATACAAAATAGATTTCAGCAGATGCTGGAAAGAAAATCAAACCAGTAATAACAAATGAATAAAAAATCAAAAACCAAAATTTCCATGAATTGAAAGTTTCTATATGGACTCCGATCACATTTTGTTGGGCCAGTACCATAATCCCTGAATAAGAGCAGGCCGCCAGGCTTTAAGACAAAGAAGCACTCTGCAATGGCTGCTGGCATCTCAAGGAGTGGTATTGCTGATAGAGTGAATATCTAGCAAATCAAATAAAATAGGATAAAGGTTGATATAATATCATTATGTTTCACTATGTACCACCGTTTACAGTCTCAAAAGAAAGACATGCAATGCCTAGGAATCAACCATAAAAGAACAGTCTATCTACAGTATATATTTTACATCATAAACACAAAATTACACGTCCACATGAAGTGTTAAATTGTGTTCACCGGTCAACGCCTGTATGAGAAAGAAGAACTTGATATACATTCGCAGGTAGAGAGATGAACAAGTTTTGTTTTTCTAACAAAAGTAAAAAAGTAATATATATTTGAGTTGAAGTAGAATTTGTTCAAATTCAATTTGACAGCTAAGGTTGCTTGAAAATCTTATAAAAAAGTCTAGTGTTTTGTAAAGCATTTTCACAGTAACTTGTAGAAGTAGAATGATGTGAAGATAAACCAGGATAAAGAAAAAGAAGGTGGGCGCAGTATCCCGATTAAAATGAAAGCTGGCAGTAAAAATATGCAAAAAGAAAATACAGGTGAACATTTGCTTAGACACTCAATACAACAGCATAAAGCCAACTAAACTAACAAAGGGATATCCCAAAAATGACCCACTGTAACCAATTTGATTTTTGCAAGGAACATCTAAATGGCCTGTAACATACGAACTGAGACTATGGGAAAGGGATCACACTTACCAAGGTAACAAAATCAACCCCACCAATGCAGCAACTAGTTTCCTTCGAGAAAGTTAAATCATTTAAATCTCTTCTTCTATTCTTATTAATATCTGGAGAAGGATGTAACAAGCAAGTGAATATTGTCTTGTAACCAATGATTGCTACGTAAAATAACAAATATACAAAGAAAACATAGGGTTAGAACCTGAAATGCAAGCATGTTGCGTATGTGAAAAAATTTGTCGACAAGTATCACATGCTAACCATTTTGGTACCCCACTTCTAGAAAAATCACATTGGAATGGATGGAAGAGATTTTTAGCAGAGATTCCATCAGCAGCATTAATCATTTCTTTAGCCCACTCAAGGGCCTCGCTGCTGCAATCACAGGCATATACAGTGATGCTCTCATTGGCACTACAGCACAAGAATAGGTGTTGCATAAGGATATCATGGCACTGGAATAAGAATAATACGGTGCAAAATACTGAAACAAAAGTCTCCAGTTGCCATCCAAAGTAAAATAACAATCGAACTTCCTAGGGAATTTGCAGGCTACAATTTCATTCATTTTTTGTGCGGACTTCTTTAACATCATACATTTTTTACCAAAAACAGAAATCCTGTCAAAAACTAAGAAAGAACTCAGAAGATCGACACCCAAAACCTAAGAGGGAATGACGGGCAAGGGGAAAGTGGCTGTTATTTTACATTGGATAGCAAAAGAATGGTTGTTCAATATTTCATCATGATAATCAAAATTGACATCTATTGTTTCACTAAAAACAGGTATCCTGTTATTTAACACCCAAAAGCAAAGAGGGGAAGAGGGGGAAGAAGAAAAAAGAGGAGAATCCAGTGAGCAGATCTCAAAGGCTTTGAGCTGGAATATATCTTGTTGATAACTATAGAGGGTTAACCTTTCACAATCCACAATAAAATATGAAGCTTAGTCTGGAAAACCTTCCTTATCGCTTTACAACCCAACATAACTGCATTAACAGTTAACAGCAACATCAATTGGCACGGGTCAGCCAGAGTACAACCATCAAAACTAAAGAAGTGGGAATAAATAGCAACTGTGGAAGTCAAATACAACCACTGATGCCTGGTTCTTGAACCACAAGTATTTCTCAGAATGAAAGAAAGCTAATTGTGCTGATGGACACATTTGGAGACTGCACTTCATCCTAATAGTGGTACACATCAACAACTCCGTCCAAACCTAAGGGCTAGGTCCCTCCCTATGAAGCACCACTACAGATACAAGTATGATACAATACGGATACGTCGATACTGATAAAATAAAATAAAAAATAGGATACCGCAACAACTATGATACGTCTGTAATAAAATATATTTTATATTTTTACTATTAACTAATGACTTACAAATTATATATTTTAGTAATTCCTTAACAATAATAGGCAAAACTAACAAAAAAAATTGTACTTTAAAATAGTATATATCGTCAAATTATGGTATATTTACAAAGTGAAAGTGACTAATTAAAAAAATCAAAACCAATATTTACTTAGTTGGTATACTTAGAAGTATTTATTGCTAAGGTTAGAGTATAAAAAATTTGACATGTAATAGTAAATAATCCTTAAACACCCTTGTTTCTTTAAAGTCGTATGAATTTCTATTGATATATTGCATTGTATGTGGCTTCGAAAGGAGATGATAAAGATTAAATCTAAAAATTAAATATATTGCCCTAATACAAACATTCCCCTAACTATCCACATATTTTATTATTATTGAATACTTAGGAGGCGTATCCGATATGTATCCTTGAATATCTGACGTGTATTGCCCTATACGGATAAGCCAGCCATAGCAAAGTATCAATGTTTCATAGGTCCCTCCCAACACCTTTCAGCTATGGAGCAAAGCTGCCATATTTATTAGTCTTCCAAAAGAGACACTAATAATAATATCAATAAGTGTCGATAGAACAAAGCGCAATGAAAACACACATCTTGCTTGCCCCGTGGTCAAATGATTAGTGCTAGAACTTGGCACATTAGAAAGGAGTAAAGTCAATCTACTTTATAAAATGTTTTCACACGGGCAAGGGGACCGGAAAATTACAAAAAACATGTACATAGCTAAATACTATAGCACAAATTAAAAACTTTTTCCCATATAAACTTCTTGGAAAGCAAGAAACAATTTTCCCCCTAAAAGGTACGTTGAAGGAGGTGTATTCTGTGAAATGGAAAGTGGAAGTTCTTCACCATCTAGTGCATTAGTTTACCCCAATCTAGTTCCCTATCCACAACATCTACCGATTGATTAGATCATGACAACACTTTACAAGTTATATCATCATTGCCTAACTTTAACAATGTGCGACGTTCTAAAATTTCTCAAGAAAAAATTATGTTTGGATGGATGATTTACAAATTTAAAGGTCATCTTCAATGAAATTACAAACCCCTTAAATATTGTTGTCACAATGCGTCTAAGTATGTTGTTAGGGATTAATACACGGAGAGAAGTTACAGAAGTTATATAGGGTTGCAGGTAGGTTAGGTTGTGAGGTTGATGGGTGGCCTTTGAACTACTTGTGACTATCTACCAGGAATACTTTATCAGTAAGCTTTTGGTACTCTATTATTGAAAGCATTCAAAAGAAATTAGATGGGTGAAAAAGGAATTGCTTATCAAGGTGACGAAGGCTCACATTTGTACAATCTATTTTGGCAAGCATACCTATTTGTTTCTTATCACTTTTTAAGATCCCTAGGAAGATAGCATTTAGAATTGAAAAATTAATGAGGAATTTTTTGCAGTTGGGGGAGGAGAAAGGAGAATAAATCACTTTGTTAGATGGGAGGTGGTGACTTAATCTGGGAGGCTGGGTGTGAAAAATTGGGTGAAGAAAAATAAAACTTTGCTAAGAAAGTGGTTGATGCCTGACAGAGCATGAAGAAATAAGAGATATAAAAGAATAAGAGATACTAAATTCTCGCAAGAATTAAGTCAACAAACATACAAAATTCTCCATAGAGAAACAATTTTTATTATATCACACTCTACAATAAAAATAGTAGGGCTTAAATCCATATATATAAGCTAAGTCCCATACCAAAAAAAATAATAATTCTCCTACTAAAATTCTAAAAGAATTTCAAAATCAAACTCTCAAATTCGTATCATACTAAACATCTATAATAATTCTATAATCAAACTCTCACTAATACTTCTAATCAAATAAATATTCCTAAATTAAATAACACTTTCCTTTGGATTAAAAATTTCTAGTCTTTCTTTTAGGCTTCCAAACTCGATTATATTAGTCCAACCAACCAACCAACGACTGCGCCATCCGTGGTTATGGAGGTTTCTAATAGAATTTGATGTTTTGTTGCATGATGTTATCAAACATAAATATGGACTTCATATTTGCCACAAAGATTCATGTTCAAGTACAAAACCTCCACAACCACATACCTAAAAAAATAGTATTTCTCTTTACTAAAACTTTATTTTTTGATTTAAACACCACCTCCCACCTAACAAGGTAGATTTTTATTCCTTTCACCACTACTCACCCACAAAAAATCTTTCATCATATTTCTCACAAGGAAGCAATCTTCTTAGGAATTTTAAAAAGGGACAAAAAGTAAATGAGATAATATTCAACACATATTGTACTAAGGTAAGGCTCCTTACCTTTGATAAACAAACCAACTTCAATCACCTACAAAAGACTCCCCCAAACAATAGTGCCAAGTACTTCAAAGACAAATTACCTACTTCACAACCTAACTTACTTGAAATTTTAGCTAACTTGTCCTTTTGTGTTTTGATTCCTACCACTAGACCAGTGTTATTTAAGGCGTAAAGCGAACCGAAGCGACCAAGGCTCCTAACGCCTAGGCGAGAAGCGAAGCGACACGCTTTACCAAAGCAAAGCGAACAGTTAAAAAAATATATATTTTAGTTTAATTACTTCTAAACAATCTAAGTTCTAATTTTATATATACTAAATATTTAAATGCAAGTAAAACCATAAACATTTAAATTAAAAAAAATACTAATAATATCTCAAATCTTAATAACAGTCATAACTTAAACATTTAAATTCAAACAAATACTAACAATTGTATACATTTTCATATTGACAGGGTAGGACAACAAAAGAAGCAGAATCAGGACAACAACAGAATTAACAACAAAAAAAAAAGTAGAATGAGGATAAAAAAAAAATAAAAGCAACACAGGACAGCAAAACCGAAGCAGCAACAGAATCAACAAAAAAAATAGAAGCAGAATGAGTTAAAAAAAAAAAACAGAAGCACAATGATCATGACAGGAGCAGAATCAATTGTAAACAATTTCATATGTAATTATATATTGAATAAAAAAAAGCAGAACAGAGGCACATTTCACATGTACTAAAATAATTAAACATGGTATAAGCATAGACCACTTTTTGGTACCATTTGTATATATATAAGAAAAGGAAAAGGTATAACCAAGACATATCAGAGACACTTTTTTGTAGAAGAATCTATTATTTACCCCCATTTCTGATACTCCTGCTTCCTTTTTTTATCATAATTGTCATGCAGTGCAGTCGCCTGACTCCCACATTCCACAAATATTCTAAATGAATTCAGCAACACAAGGAAAAAAAAGGAATGTGTTTTGTTCGAAACATTGTTTATTAAAAAAAAAAAAATAGACCGGTAATAGTCTAAAAAAAAAGTCATTAGTGATTAAAAAATAAAAGAGACTACTAACCTGTAATCAGAAAAAAAAAAAAAAAAAAAAAAAAAAAAAGTTGAAGCAGAATCGCTTTTTATAATAAAGCGTTCGCTTTTTCGCTTTTTTCGCTTCTTCGCTTTTTCACTTTTTCTCGCTTCGCCTGGGGTCCTCCAGGCGAGATAAGCTCGCCTCGCCTCGCTTCTCACCTAGGCAAGCGCCTAGGCGAGCTTTTCAAAACACTGCACTAGACTCTTTGACATATTCACTTTCAACCTTGACACCAAACTGGAACTCAGTAACTTCCACTAAATTTTAAAATTTTACCTCGTCCTCAAACAAAAAAAAAAAAAAAATAGACATATCATCCGTAAACTCTAAATGTGAAATGTTCACTAGGTCCCTTCCCACCCTCAAACCTTTAACTAAATTATAATCCCTTGTTCTATCCATTGACCGACTAAGCCCATCTATGATTAAAATGAAAAAAAAAAAAAAGAGGTGACAATGGATCTCCTCGTCTAATAACTTTAGAAACATTAAATCTCCTACGCGGTTTATCATTAACCACCACTAAAAAATTCATTGAACTTAAATATCCCTGATCCAACCCCAAGATCTACTCCCCAAATCTTTAACGTCTAAAACAAGGTCTAACCAATTCCAATTCACATGATCCTATGCCTTTTCAAAATCAATATTACAAAGCATATCTTCTTTCCAATTAGAGTTATACCCTATTGCCACTTCATTTGTAATCGAGACAATGTCTAAGATTTGTCTTCCTCAGACAAATGATCCAGATATTTAGAAATACTCTTCCCAGAACCTCCCTCAATCTACTTGACAAGACCTTAAGTAAAATCTTACAAGAAAACCAATCACTAAGCTAATAGGCCTAAAATCATTTATCTTTAATGAATTATTCTTTTTAGAAATCAAACAAATATATGTGACACTAATGTTAACATTTACCACCCCATATTAAAGAATCCCCTAAACACCTTCATCAAATCATCTTTAAAGGTCTTCCAACAGTCCTTGAGCATAGCCATTGAAAAACCATCCTAACTCGAAGACTGGATAAAATAATAATTCATGAGTTACTCGAAGAAATCAAAATCAAACTAGGTGCACCACTAAATGAAAATTAAGATAAAGCAAGTCATGGGTTACCGTAATATAGGTAGAGCAGTACTGCCATTACCACATCCCACCTCCAAAACCTTACGATATTCATTAGAAGAAGCTAGTTCTGGAAATTCTTTCAACAAATACCGTCTCTCCTGCATCCAACTTTCAACCTTAACCATTGTGATATACAAAAGCTTGAATAAGGTGAAAAGGGTAAATCAATTAAAAAACATGAACAATGCTACGGATTTCTCAGCATTCCACAAGCAAGCCAAACCCAAAGTTCTCTAATCTTGATTATGACTTAGATATATGCATCAAAATTGAAACATATGCAAACAAACAATACCTGAAGAGAATTATAACCCCGTTTTTTAGGTTGATGAATAAGAAAGCAACATTAATAAAGCAATGGGCATGTCAGGGCAAAACTTGCATTTTCACTTGAGAGCTATAAGTTGATCACACAATACACCAGATGCGCTTCTCCAATAAAGACAACTACTCAAATTCAGAAACTTAAAAATTTAACTTGTTTACCACTCAGCTAAACAATCAATGTGGCCCAAATTCATAACATGCCTCACAAATAAAACATATTGCTCACTATGATGGCCCATTCCATAAAATTCGAGAAATTTTAGAGATACCCTAGTCATGGAAAGCATTCTTAATCTCTATAAAATTAAACTAGGAAAATAAAACTCAAAATATATATAAACAACTTGGGAAAATATCATGCAAAATAAGACTACATGTCGGCCTTTGGAATTTATTGTAATGTTTTGAAGTCAAGGGCATTTCTGAAATTTCTAGAATTTTCCAGAATGGGCTGCAACAGTGATCCATGGGTATGCTTTTGGGTCATATTAGCTGTTTAGTTAAATAAGACTAGTAAGATCTTTTATAGGAGTAGGCAATCATTTAGAGACTACATATATACATGTATTTCTTTCGCCATGAATATAGATGTTTCTAAAGAAATTTTTACAGCTTTTGAATTCTCTTTTGGTGTGCGATGGAACCCTAATGTAAGGTGTGATGCCTAAGGGATTCTAGATGTGATTCCTAGTTTTCTTCCTCCTCTCTTTCTTTCTTTCTCAGTCTTTGCAACTAACTATCAGCAAACTGGCCTATATAAGCCTCTTTGGATTGTAAGAAATGCTATTCAGCAAATCCAGCCCTTTCTTTCAATAAAACTTCAAGCCCAGCCCTTTTGAAACTCTAACTAATAAGTTCTACTATTTTCGATTTACTGTTCATAGCCCCTGAACAACCTTTCCATGTACCACCAAAACCCCTTTTTCCTAATCCCCGATGCTCACCAAACCTAACCCCAACAGCTAATAGGTTACATAATCTATGGCATCATAGGACTTCTCGGATTCAAGCCTTGAAACCACTGTAAAATTAGAATCTAAATTCTCATTCACTAAAGAGATGTACATAAGATCATGCTCCCTCTCAAGCCATGTCAACTTAGATGGGACTTCTCCAACTCAACCCTGGACATTCCTCAACATAGTCTACATTCAAAAAATAATAATAAACTTAAGATTCCACTTTCTCACAAATAGAATTCCATCAATCAGAGCAAGTCTATTAGTTAAAACTTTGGCAATTATCTACTTTACACTTCCAGCAAATAGATTTTTAATTTAGACTCCTTAGAAACCTCACAACTCAGCAACAATTGGGAACTTGACATCCATTCACTGCCCCATTCACACCCAATGTGTCATCCCAAATAAATTTCTGATGATCATGAGAAATTTTCTTCTCCATATTCTCTTGTCAACTGCCCATGCCATCCATAAACAGACACTTTGCCCAATGAAACAATTAGCCTTCTTCGCACATCTTTATGACAAATGTTCCAAACACCCCTCCCACACAATAATCCCTTGGACTTCCCATTCATCCTCTATTTTGTTGAATACAGTAATTCAAATTCATTGTCAGAAAGTGAAAAAAGCAAGCAATGTATACATCTACATGTTTTTATTCGTGATTACCTTGAAGAATTTGCCAGTGCAGTGACGAGTGTGAAACTGGCTCCATGCTTCTGAATCTTCTTGCCAGAATGGTGATGAACAAGGGATACCATTCTGATTGTCAAAAGCAAGGAAATGATATTCTAGAGATGGGTCATTCTCGATCTCTTGCCTGAGTTGGTCCCAGTCAAAATCCTTGGAATAGTATTTTGTTTCCTTGCTCATTCTTCTTCCACAGTTCTGTACTTTCAATGGAATGACGAATGTTATATGTAGTGACTAGTTCTTTTATGGCTGGGGAACTTTGTGTTCAAAACCCTACACTGCAAAAAAACCAAAAAGTATAGCTGATTATGAACAATTTGGGATCGATCCGGATAAAAACTTGTTCTAGTTTATTCATTTAATAAATGAGTCAAGCCTAAGCAATGGTTTGTTTGACTCGTCTATGCTTCTCCACATAAAAATACATGTTACATATGTTGGTCCATACACAAACTGTAAAGTCATTCTACAACAAAATAAAGGCGTGGCTTCCAAGTAGAAATGTTCTTATTGTGGAGCTACTGGACATAATGAGGCTTATTGTTGAAATAATAAACATGGAAAACCAGCTCATTTTGATCAGGTTTCTAATGATCTGACTCCTTCTGTATCTCAACCATCGACTGGTGGGTCTACTACATCTACGTCTGGCTCTCATGATGATCTTACCTTTTAGCTTAGTCATCTCATCCAGAAATTTTTTTCATTCTCTTCTCATTACTTCAGCTACCAATTTAGCAACTACCGGTAATTTTGCACATGTAGCGGCACAATCCGCTTCACCATCTTGGATTATTGATTCAGGAGTTAGTGCCCAAATATCTGGAATTTCCTCATTGTTAATTTAGAAGCTAGTGCCCAAATGTCTAGTATTTCCTCATTGTTTTCTAATTTTTGATCATCTAACTCTCATATTGTTTTAGATAAGGGTTCGTATAGGTACAACTCTTATTTGAACAAAGTGAAAAAAAATGCGATCTTTATTGTCTAATAGAACAAACATTAATACCTTAATTGAGTCGGTCAAGATAAAATATGCTTCTCCGATTGCTCAAGGTAACTCTTTTTAACTGAGGAACAAAACAAGATCATTTTGTTCCATTTTTAGTAAAATAGTGAAGGATATTTCCATTAGTAATGAAAAAAGGGGTTAAGGGGATCTGTATTTGTTGCTCATGTCAATCAGAAGGTGCAAAAATACTAGAACTGAATGCAGAAAGTATGGAAAAACATCTCGTAATGTATTTCACCAAAAAATCAATTATGCTCCTATCGAAGTATCTACTCGTTACAAAATCTCAGGTGTCAAAGTGTGGATTTCATATAGTCAAAATAAAAAGGGATGTGCTATATCTGAAACATAATAAATATCGTAAAAGCTGGTGTAGTAGGGGCAACAAACCGGACGGTAAACAACTTGGTTTTGGAAGATATGGCACTCAAAGTTGTAAAGCTGGTTGTCTTTCATATCGAGTCATTGAAGTAGTGCGTCGGGCTATAATTGAATAATTCAATCGTGTTATGAGCGAAAAATTCTAAAAAAATGATAAGATATAGGTAAGAGTTTTTTTTTTCAGTGCCGATGTCATCTTTTTTCAGTCATCTTTTTTTTTCAATTTAGGAATTACTCTTTCTCCAAATTGGATCTCTACTAGTTAAGGGGAACTCATATTGCCTTTTGTACCAGATGGTGTACCTTCTCCCTCTCCGACTTTAGACCCTCCATTGCAGGTTTCCTGTCTTTTCATAGATAAACAGATTGTTTCATATGCTTTAGCTCCTTGGCCTACTCCTGATTCTACTGAGATCCTTCCTCTTGATTTATCTGATTTGCCTATTACATTGTGGTTCAATTTCTAATTTTATCTCTTTGCACCAGTTTTCCTCGTCTTTTCGTTGTTTTGCATCTGTTTTATCTTTTGTCTTTGTTCTTATTCTTAATTCTTTGAAACAGGCATTAACATTTCTGGGATGGAAATTGGCTATGGATAAAAAAATTATGACACTTGGGGAAAATCATGCTTGGGACCTCAATTCTCTTCGGTAAGTAGCCTATTAGTTGTCGTTAAGTGTACACTGTAAACTACCATCCTAAAGGTTTTGTTGAGCAGTTGAAGGTACAGTTGGTTTCTAAAGGTTACATTCAAACATACAGTGTAAATTATTGTGGCACTTTCTCTCATGTTGCCCGTCTTAACTTTGTTAAAGTTCTTATTTATGTTTCATTTCTAACTGACCCTTGTATCAACTGAACATAAAGAATTCATTCTCACAACGAGATTTACAAGAGGAGGTATGTTTGATCCAACCTCCAAGTTATGTTATTCAAGCCAAGAATAATTAGCGGGGGCGTTTGAAGAAGGCACTATATGGCTTGAAACAATCACCGTGTACTTGGTTTAATAAGTTCAATATCGTAGTGCCTCAATTTGATTTTTAGTACTCCACCTCAAATTATGCAGTGTTCATTTGTCATTTTTTCCGGAGGCATTATTATTGTTATTGTGTATGTCGATGACATCATCATCAGTGAAAATGACTCAAATGATAGTGTTAACTTTAAGGCCCATCGGAAAAAACAGTTTCATCATACCAAAGATTTAAGTTTTCTTCAATACTTTCTAGAGATTGAGGTTATCCAATCAAAGAAATGTATCAGTTTGTGCCAATGGATGTATTTACTAGACTTACTATCTGAAACCGGAATTCTTAATGCGCATTCGATTGATACGCCTATAGACCCTATAGTTACGCTAGATCCAGCGAGTGGTAAAGTTTTTGATCATAAAGGACGATACCAACTGTTTGTTAGTAAACTGATATTACATTTGTTGTTGATGTGGTTAGTCAGTTCAAGTATGCCCCTTGTAATCCTCACGGGGAGGTTGTCTATCGCGTTGATTAGGCAAATAGTCATGGTAATAGACGATCTACTTCTGGCTATTGCACATTTTTTGGTGATAATCTTGTTACTTAGTACAGTAAGAAGCAAAATGTGATTGCACATTTTAGTGCAGAGGCTGAGTATCGTGCTATGCACATATTGTTTGTAAGATATTATTGGTTCATTCTTTACTTCGTGATATGGGATTTGATGTGTCTTCCCCTATGAAGAGGCACTATGACAATCGTGCAACTATTTTTATCACAAGTGATTCGATATTTCATGAACATGCCAAACACATTGAGTTGGATTGTCATTTCATTCGAGATCTCTTGATGTGAAAGGAGATCATCAATCCATATATCAAGCCTAGTGATCAGCTATGTGACATTTTTACCAAGCCATTGGCTTGGTATACTTTTAGTAGTTTATGTTCCAAACTGAGATTTTTTATCTTTATGCTCTTGAGGGGAGTGTTAGGTTTCTTATTGCCTATATTAGACATAAGTTAATTAGTGTAGGGTAATTCTGTAATTACTTTAATATCACTTGGTTATAAGTAAGAGACTATAGGGTAACCTAACCTACACACTTGATTATTACTCTCAATCTCTTTCGTCTCTCACTTCTCCCTTTTATTTTTCTTACACATCCAACTCATACTAAATATGTCAAGGCACATTTAATCTCCACATTCTTCTCCCAAAAATGAATTATATGGTGGGTATTGAAAAGCAACTCTTATTTCTAAGTACCTTATAATAAACTCACTTTTCAAGAAAACTATGCCTTCAAATATCAAAAATTTCTCCAGCTATTTGCAATGATTCGACAAATTGACATCAATGTTATCAAAACCAAACCGGACATCGAACCGGCAGAGGGACTGGGTCAATAGTTTACTGCTTCAACCATTGAGTCAACTGATCGGACCGATCTTATAATAAAAAAATAAAATATAATAATTTTACTAAAAAATTTATAATTACAATAAAAAAAAATAGTGTAATTGGTGTGTGGCGTACTAAAGTGTGATGTGTGCTTTGATTATTATATAAATTGTCTATAACTGTGTTTGCGCGCGCGTGTAGACCAAGAGAGAGAGAGAGTGAGGCAATACCTAGCAAAAACCCACCCCACCAACTGAGTGTGTGCGTGGAGAGAGAGAGAGAGAAAGAGAGAGGAGAAGAAAAAACCCACCTATTGTGAGACAATACCCACCACCCCACCAATTGAGGCAATACCCACCAACTATGTGTGTGTCTGCGTGGAGAGAGAGAGAGAAAGGAGAAGAAAAATCTGAATTTCAAGACTTCGAAATCTAGTGTTTGAGATGATCTAGATCTGTGACGAATCTAAGCCTCCTTGCCTGAGAAGTCGCTGGTGCCTTCAAACTGTTTAATTTTTTAAAACCGGCCAGTTCACGGTAATTTACAAAAATAAGCCGATTTTCCGGTTTTTAGCTGGTTCTCTTCCTTATGTGGTCCAATTAACGAACCGGACCGGTTAAGGTCCCGGTCCGACCGGCTGATCCTGTCCGATTCTTATAACACTGATTGACACTAACACATGGTATGCATAACATAACCATTGATATTATGACAAAGCCTCAATTTCACGTTTTGCCCCTCAATCGAAAGGGAATTACAAGTGAGCCCTTAAATTGGACTCTACACATAAGACAAACTCACTTTAGCACATGTCAGAGGTCGTGTTTGCATTCTCATAAACCAAGTCATGCTCCTAGAGACATGTCCAAGGCTATGTTCGTATTCTCCTAACAATCTGGTCATATCTAATCAGACCATCAATAATCTACTAACATATGAGCTTTGTAGCCAACCCACACAAAAATCACGCAAAAGATCCCAAAACCCATTTCAAGTTCAATGCTTGTACCATAGATCAACACTAGAGAATAATCTTCCTGGTCTCTTGGCCATATAGTAGTTCCACTTTCATACAAACTATTAGATGCAACCGAAGGAAATATTCACATTACGAATAGATATTGCATAGTCCAAGAAAAAAATCCTAAATGAAACTTGCACAAGTCTTGCCCTAATTATGGATTTCTTTAGTCGACGATGTCAGCTATAACCTCTTCAAATATGCATGGATTGAAAGAGTCTGGGTATTGGGATGTTGCACACACAAGGAAAAATAAAGATTGGGCATTGCAATACCACTACAATACCAAGCCCTACCTCTTATACAGACGGAGATTGGAACAACTAGATGTGTTTGAGGATAGAGCCATGGCTACCATAATGCATGATCTAGTATCATGGACAGAGCCATGTTGTGGCAAAGGGGGCCATGCCCCCAAGTGTTTAGAATTTTTCTTTATACCCTTAAACTATGTTAGCCCACTCATAAAATTAATTTTCTCATTCCATGTGACATGGCCCTCTCAAATTTTCAAAGGTATACTTTACATCCTTGAATTAAGGTTTTAATTTTCATTTATCTATCAAATATCTATGCAACATATTTTATCAGTATTGTTTAAAACAATCCCGTAGATTATATTTGCCCAAAAGTAAATTTAACGCTTTGTAGGACAAATTGAAATGAAGATAATAGTTTAAACGGACATAATAAAATTTACCCAATCCTACACATAAAGAGTCCGAAGCCGTATAAACTATGTATTTGGAAGATCTATAAACTCACTATTTCATTTTGTTTTTGTTTTTCGTAATTTTTAGAGACATGATGAAATTTAGTTCTCCTTCAATGATTTGTGATGAAATTGAACTTAAACTATTAATTGTATGAGGAATTGATCAAAGAGTGTTTTGCATCTAACTAACTAGACAAGTTTGAATAAAATTTCTCTATTTTATTGAAACTAAAATAATATCAACCAAGCTGAACTACTAAACTACATTCATGAAACAAAGTTCAATTAGTTCTAGCTCTCAATTAGCAATGCTGGGTAGAGGCCCATGACTTGTGATAATATTTTCTTTTTTTGCAGCACAATGCCATATATCTACAAAAAAATACATTGCAATTCATATAACTTTGGTTTTGCATGAAATTAAACTATTAGAAAAAAAACAGAGTAAGTGTCACTATATTGCACGAGGAACAAAAATATATTCTCACTATTGTCGAAAAGGCGATTGTCCATCAAAACCTTATCATGAATAATCATACCAAACTACAATATCTTGCATAATATCCTTATGGATGGATGCAAATGCACCTTGAGATGTAATAGCTGAAAGTATTTAAGGCAACATTCACATTAAAGAATATAAATTTACCTTCAACCTTGCACAACCAATTATTCTTGTTTCTACAGTGACAACATCCTGGCTGTGGACAACCTGAAATGAGATTTTTAGCAATGGTCATCAAAAGTGAGATCCATTTCCATGAACGAAACAAAAAAGAGTTGGAAAGTAGGTGGTAGCTATTAGCTAACTCTATGACGCCCAGCTATCCCGGAATAATTTCAGGTTTGTGCTCAACATCGGCCAAAGCTTCTTGAGTCCATCAACTAATGACTCATTTCTAATAGCAACTGAATTTTGAATGTCTTGATCTGCATGATAAATATGATGATAAACTTCCAAAACTCTGAATGAACACCTGGTCAGTAAGAAGAGCGACAATTGAAGCTGTTGCAAGTGCCACAACTCTTAACTTGTCTCGATTCTCAGCAACTATGTCCAATGTTTGCACAACACCAACATAAACTTGAAAGGAATAGAAGAAATACATAAATGCAAAGCAAAGGCATGGCATTAGTTTGACCAAAAAGCAAAGAAAGGGTCGATCCGTCACTAACCGATAGAAAGAAGAAAGGAAAAAACTAAGGAATTGCAAAGCAAATTTAGGTAAAAATGAAGCACTTTCATCATCCATCAGGTCGAAGCCATGAAAATTGAGTAATTTGAATATCGAAATAGAAACCAATGAAAGACCATGCAAAATCAAGAGTAGCTAGGCATAATTAGCTTCTTTAGAAAAGGTTAATCAATCAATAGCTTGTAGAAAAGTGCAACCGAAGAAAAAAATTAAACTTATTTCAAATCCACTTCACAGCACCAATTCTTTACGTGAGTTTCAATAAAGCCGGTGGATCTAAGAGTTGAGATATGCTTTGGATTATACACAAGGAATGCAAATACAACAAAAGCATCATCCTACTGAAAACTTAATTTGCCAAATGAAAATAAAATAAAATGACTAGTACTATTCAATGGAAATAGAATTCTTCCATTCCCCATGAGCATGGCCCGCCATTCCACCTTGAGGTCCCCACCACAATGACATGCCAAAAAAGACTAATACAACTTTAGATTCTGTCCAAAAGTATCTAAAAAACGTGACCTGCCATGGCCCATTTTTTCCTTTGTCGGCCTTATGCTTCCACTCTTCTATGCTTGTCAAAATCTTGTACAGAATACATGGATACTGCAGTCGCAACTTCGCGCCAGAATGCCACTTCGGCATGAAAACAACCTCAAATTAACCCCTTAATCAATTTGATTTCAAACAACTACCTAAATCCTACTGCTTCACCTATATTTGCTTTCCAAGCCAAATCTTTCCGAGATTGCAGTTAACGACATCCCCCAACCCTAATTCTCTGAATACAAAAAAAGTATCATACAACCTAAGAAACAAACGTTCAAGCAAAATTCATCAAACAAAAACATCAATTCAACCTATTACACCCACTAAAATCCATGTCAATTACAATAGTTGTCAAATCGCGTATCAGAATGCGTATCGTTTTTTAAAAATAATGTATCGTATAATATCGTGTATCGTAAGATAAATGCAATTTTAATTTTTAAATAATTATTAATAATATATATACCTTTGTAAAAAAATCATAAACTCATAATAATATAACATTTCATTAATACTCCACCAACTATTTAACTTCCCAACATAGTTCAGTAATATCAAAATTCAAAAATTTTTAATTCAAGCTTCTAACATTAACTGCTTGAACAACTTTAATATTAATCAGGAATTTTGAACTCAATTGAAAATTATTAACAGACTTTATATTATTTTTTTAAATCACAACCACTGAAACGACATTGTTTCACTGGCTAGTGATTTAAATATAAGTTTTAGGATAAAATGATGTCATTTCAGCCCCAAAAACCAAAAAAAAAAAAATATCACGTATCGTACGTATTATATCGTGTATCGTACGATACGGTGTAAAAATGATATAAAGACACGATACGTATCATTTTTCAGGTGTATCATGACGTATCATGTATCTACGATATTAATAACTATGTCAATTAATAGAAAAATCAAAATAAATCCAATGAAAACAAAATCGAAGAAACAAAATACTTGAAGGAGATTGGTGGGTAATTCGGAAAAAGAAGTAACGTACAGAGAGGAAAACATTAAGGCTAAACCCTAATTTAGAGGGAGATAGAGAAAGAGTTCCTTGAGCGAGAGTGGTGGGCTAAGGATGGCGTTTGTAGCAGTCGATGGTTGCGTTGGAGGCACCGAATGCTATGGTAGCCGTTGTAGGTGGTTGGTAGCATAGGTGGATGCGGTGGTTGGTAGACGTCGCTGGTGATTTGTGGCATTGGTGAATGGTTGTAGCGAATAGAGAAATGGGGGAGAGAGAGGATGAAGAAAATGAGTGTGGATTTAGGGCTTGAGTCTAGCTTCAGTAAAGGTACTGCAATTGTTAGGGGTTGTGAGTGATTTACTTGCTAAGAAGATAGACTAATTTAAGTGGATTTTGTGTATGATTTAGAGAGAGGCGCTGATTTAGGTGGACTCTGACGTGATTTACTAGCTAATTTAGGGGTACATAAAGGAAATACAGAAGGCTGAGAGTCTGGCGTGAGTAGGACTCTCGCGTGAGTGGACTAGACCGGGTGAACATGGGCGTTGAGGGTGTGGCCAGGTTTGAGCGCATGCTTCAAAAAAAGGTTATGGTTAAGGAATGTTTTGGGCGGGAAAAAGAAAATTAAGAGTGATTTTTCAGCCACAGCAAAATAGACAAAATTTTGAGACAATCTCAATCACTAAAAGCAAAAGATAAACTTATGTCTTAGAAATATTTGAAATTCTTTGTCCCCTATTATATAGATATAGATAGATGGATAGATTTTAGAACTTATATTGTACTTCTTTGTCCTTTGAATCCTATACTTTTTGCCAAAAATCCTCAACTCAGGATGTCAAAATATGACACAATCCATTAACACACATCAGAAAATAAAAGGTTTAAGTCTTCCTTAAACCATCTATTTCGTAAACAAGTGGACACGACGCGTAAACAAGTGGACACATGACACAATTAATAAACAAATAGGATATGGGTAAACCCAATCAAAAAAAAATATACGATACGAATCATGTATCTACCTACTATACACAATTATACACGATTCATACAAGATAAGAACCTGATATGATCCTATTCTTTAGACAACAATTAATAACCGAATCAGGTATGGGTGTGAACCGCTAAGAAACAATTGACAGGCCTAACTCATGGTACTGCCCCAACCCGAGCCGGGCACTATCATTATCCAAATTCCCTAACTTGGGTTCACTGCCAAAAGCACCACAGTTTACTTCATTTTCGTAGCACACACAAACAGGAACTCATGCGACGCTAACACAAATATGCATATCAGATAAAATTCGAAAATTTTCAAATTCAACAGCAAAACAATCTGCGACTTCATTAATTTTACAAAAACAAATGCAAAAACAAGAAAAAAAAATGGGCGGCTCAGTAAAATCACCGACCTGTAAAATGTAAATTCAAAGGAAACTTTAGAAAACAACCCACCATCAGAGGTCAACATCTTTTCATCCTCTTTGATAAGCGTAGGAGGACTGAAAGCCAAAACTTCAACAGCATTGCAAGAATGTCTGAGATGGAGAGGTGAGACCCAATAGGTGGTAGGTACTCAATAGGAGCAGAACAGTTTGTCGACGAAGAGGGAGGAGGGGAGAAATCAAAGAGAGAGAGAGAGAGAGTGCAACGCATCTGAGGAAGGGACGAGAGTACGGCACAAAATTTTTTTGAGACTGATGGCGGCTTAAACCACAATCGAACAGCCCAGATTGAACCTGATTGCATATGACCCCAAAAACAAAAAAAAACCAAAAACCTGATCATATGAATTTGGGCGGATCCGGGTTAAACCCAGGTCGCCCTACACTCCTATTAGTGGAACTTAAATTGGGTAATGTTTTAAAAGAAGCAAATAATTTAAGAGAGAATAATGGACAATATTATGAGTAGAGATGACAATCTTAACTCATTACTCATTAATTTATCTAATCCGTCTATAAATAAATGGGTTAAGTACCTATATTAATTAATATGAGTTCCAAATAGTTTGGGTAATATGATTCATTTTAATTAAACGGATTAATATGGATTATAAATGGGTATTCATTGAGTTGAATATATATTTTTTTATTATATAACACAAATAATAAAATTAAATAAATATACTAATATACCAAAAAATACTCACACTATTACACTAAAAAATATACACATATATACTAACACACTAAACCATACACACACTAGCACATAAAAAACATACACACTAATACACCACCCAAGACATACGGGTGGGCCCATGACCCACAAGTCGACCCATGACCCATGTACATGACCCTAGGGTGGACTCACAACCCGTGTCCCATGACCCGCGGGTCAACCCACGATCCATGCCCCATAATCGCGTCTTGACCCATAATCCACGGACTAACCCATAGCCCACAGCGACCCCAGCCCATTATGTGTATTTTTTTTTATTAAATGTGTTTTAGTTTTAGTGTTAGTCTACGCGTGTGTGTATTTTTTGTGTATTAGTGTGTATTTTAGTGTATTAATATGTATATTTTTAGTGTATTAATTTGTGTGTGTTATGGTGTATTAGTGTGTGTATGTTTGTATTTTAGTGTACTACTAATGTGTTTATTAAAAATTTTAATTATTTTATGGGTTAATGAGTTTAACTCAAACTGTTATAAACTCAATCCATTATAACTCATTTATTATATGAGTGAAAAATGGATTGAATTTATTTTAGCTCAACCCAATTTAACCCTACCCATAACCAACTCAATTCATTCCTTTGCCACCTCTAATTATGAGAATAGGGAGGAAGAACTTTTTTTTTCTTCTGTGTATTTCATTCAATTTCCAAATGTTTTTTTATAAGCAAATTCTATACAAAGAAAACGGTTGCCTAGTTGGGTGACAATGGATTGAATGGGATTAATGATGGTGGGGATGGTGGTGGTCATCCATCATGTAAAATTATTTATAATACTTCTCCTTGGATAACTACTATACTTAGATAGTGTTAGATTTATGAATATTGTATTATTAGAAACTTGCTAGTAAAACTCAATGGGATGAATCCTAAATGAAGGAAAAAGAGTACAATGTGCAAATTGTCTTGTTGGGATCCTAAGCACTACCATTAAAAACCTTGTTAAGTAAAAGCTCAATGGAAAAAGACTTCAGCGTAGGAAAAAAGAATGCAGGTCTCCCCCTGTTGAATACATTTAGTCAAAATGACGATTGTTCAGCCTAATAGATCTGTGAGACCCTGCATTCTGATTTGTTTAACCAATTTTTGAAATGTTATCAATGGAAGTAATTTAGTGAACAAATCTACTAGATTTTCAATTGAACCAATTTGTTAAACATTAATATCATCATTTTTCTCTAGCTCATGGGTGTAACGGAACTTTGGTGAGATATGCTTTATTCTGTCATCTTTGATATATCTTTCCATAGTTGTGCGATATAAACTGTATTGTCATTGTATAATATTGTTGGAATGCCTTTTGTTAGATCACATTTTGTAATTGACTAATTTCATGAAGTCCATTATAAATCTCAACTTTTTCCATGGCTATTATGCAATCAAATTCAAGATCCAAAAAATGTCATTCAAGGGAGATGATCAAGCGTCAAAGCAATATCATTCAACCTCCATATTTACCTTCATGCTTAGGACAAGGTAATGACCTAGACACCTAAAATGAACATGTTAGATATTGGTTGGGTCATGGACTCGAACCGGGGCCCCATGGTGGGTTGACCCAAATTAAAGAATGCCCAAAGGGGCATGTCTTTTAGAGGTATCCTTTACCAAGAGGTATCTTTCACCCAAAATACATGTTTATTAAATATTAAAAGACATGTCCCTGTATGATGTGTCTCTTAATAACACCTATTAGTTGCCTATATAAACCCAAGACAATCCAATAGATGACATCTTTGAAAATAATCAAACGTTAAAGTCTCCTACTTTGTTTCTCTCTCTCCCTACATAACGTTGAAAGACTTTTGTGCTGTGGAAACTTGGTGTTGATTCTTATTGTGTAACTGTACTATACTGCTCGAGCAATCGAAGAAAAGACAATTTTCAGATTCCAAAGTACGTAGAACATCTTTAAACGATTTTTAGGATTAAAGCGAACAAGGTATGTTTTTGATCTTATACTTCTACAATATATATACGATTCCCAACATTGGTATTAGAGCCATACTATTCTCGTACATTTGGTACCAATTATGTACCAATTACCAATAACTTAGAAATATTGTTTTTTTTAAAAAAAAAACTTTGAAAAGACTTTAATGGCATGTTGAACAAAGGGTATCCAAATGCCCTGAAATTTAAATATATTATAGTCCATATAAACATAAACTAATCTAAAAATGAGGGTTTTTTTTTTCCAAAATTTTAATGTTTATACTTCAAAAATGTCACACTCGTTGTTGATGCCCTTACTTCTGTTATAAGTAGAAAAGAATGGAAAACATCTTGGCATGGAAGATTCTTTGTTTTTCATTAAGTTGTAGAATCCTTTTTTTAATTACTTTCCATATTTTTAAGGTTTTTTGGTTCTTGTCATAAATCATTGATGTTGAAAAAAAATAAAATAAATAAAAACAAAAATAAAATGAAAGACAAAATTGGAGTATGAGAATGGGTTGACAAGAATTTTTTCTTTTTTGTGGACCCATTGCTTTAGGCTTTTGCTTTGTTTTGTTTTTTTTTTTTAATTTTGCCATGGTGATGCATATGGTATATTTGGGCATTGGTCTTGGTTCATGTGAGATTTTTGGAACAATTCTTTTTACGGAATATTTAGTTTATGTTTCAAATATCTATGGACCATTATAATTTTTATATGATTGAATTTTATTTGTTTAAAATTCTAAAAATGAAATAGATGTATGATTTCTTATGTTGCCTATTGGTATTCTATATAAAATTATGTTGGCATGATAGATATGCTAGTTGTATTTATTTCATTAATCAGATTGATTTAAATTAGAATTTCATATCTAATGTTTTTAGATTACATGTTTAGTAAAAATAAGAATGTGTGTGATACGAAATTAATTGTGATCAGAATGCCTAGAGATACTAAATCTAGTGGGAGTCTTTATTTTGTTCGGTCTTAGGGCACCAAAATTTTGTGCATTAATTAAATTAAGTATTATTAGTAATCACATGCGGTGCGGGAGATGATTGGAAACTTAGTGAACTTTCAATCTCGCGACTTAGTGAAAGTTGTTAATACTTGAATTTAGATTTTTGCGGCAAAATTATAGAATGTGTTGTACTAATATCCCATACGCATTGTCTCTGCATGTAGATTATATCATAATGACTGCTAAAAGCATAGTGGCTGAATTAACTAAGGGCGATAAATTGAACGGCGATAACTATGACATATGGTGTCGTAAAGATTCAATTTGTCTTGTATGAGCAACAAGTCTTGGATACCATTGACTCTGTGCTGCCAGAGCCTGAGCGACCTCAGACCTGCCAAGAACAAAAGAATTACTAGTCTTGACAAAATAAAGATCGACCTGTGCACTATACCATGCAAGCGAGCATGCAAGATAATCTTATTCTTGAAGTTGAGAATTACTCCATAGCTCACACCATGTGAAAGGCCCTTAAAGAGAAGTTTGGTATTACTTCTCTTCTTAGGCTTCGTGGCTTGATCATGAGATTTGACTCATATCAAAAGAAACTAGAGCATACAATGAAACAACATCTGAGAGTTATGACCTCTATGATACGTGATTTAGGCGCTGCTGGTCATGTGTTGACCAATAAACAACAAGTTCAAGTTGTACTTCGTTCCCTTCCACCATCATGGGAGCATATGACATAAAATATGATGCATAATGAGAGTGTGAAAATATTTGAGAATGTATCGTATCACCTTGAGCTTGAGGCTGAGTGCTTGGAGGCTACCAAAGGTGAGAGTAGCTCTTATGTGGCTAAAGTTGGCTTGCGCAAGACCTTCGGGTCCAAGCGCAAGTACGGTGAAAATAGGTCTAATGCTCAAACTGGGGCTGATCATTCTAATTATAACAAGCACAAGTAGGGTAAAAGAGCTAGTAAGAAGAATAAAGTCAACATGGTCTGCTATAACTGCAACAAGAAGGGTCACTTCGCTCATGAATGCCCTGAGCCGAATAAGGTACTCTCTAGTTCTATCTCTCGCATTAACTATTTAGTTACTAGTCAAATTTTTGTTGCTCACTCTCCTAATTTGTGGATTGTAGATTCAGGAGCAACAAACCACATAAGGAGACACATATTTGGATTTGTGGAGTACCGTCGAGTTCCAGCTGGAAGCAAACTAATTTACATAGGAAACGAGACCAGTGTAGATGTGCTTGGGATTGGCACATACAAACTGGAATTGCGACACAAGCACACTTTATACCTTCATGTTGTATTATATGCTCCAAGAATTCGACGAAATTTGTTGTTAGTTACTAGCTTAATGAGACTAGGTTTTATTTTTCGTTTTGAAGGCCAGCATGTTGGCATTTATAAGGGAACTACATTCTATGGATCTGGTTATATCACAGGTGGTTTTTTTTATTGTATTAGATATTGATCATTTTAGTGATGAAATTTATTCTTATGTTAAATAATTCTATTAGATGACATGCTAGATTAGGTCATATTGGGCAAGACAGAATGAATAGATTAGCTAGAGAGGGACTTTTCGGGCCACTCGCTAAAATCAACTTGCCCGCATGTGAAAATTGTCTCGCAGATAAGGCAACTAAAAAACCATTTGGTAAGACCAAAAGAACATCTATTCCATTGCAATTAATACACTCAAATATATGTGGCCCAATGAATGTGAAGGCAAGACATGGTGCATCATATATTATCATTTTTATAGATGACTTTACGCGCTTCGGTCATGTCTATTTGATTTCTTTCAAGTCCACAACATTGGATTGCTACAAACGTTACATTAAAGAGGTTGAGAATTAACTAGGGGAGGTTGCGAGTATCTATCTGAACAAAAAAGGAATAATTAGGCAGTTGACAATATCTGGCATTCCGCAACAAAATGGTGTAGCAGAGAGACGAAATCGCACCTTGCTTGATATGGTTAGGTCTATGATGGCACAGACTCATCTTCCGATTTCATATTGGGGAGATGCTTTATTGAGTACTGCTTATATCCTTAACCAAGTGCCTTCTAAATTAGTTCCTTCTACCATATGAGTTATGGACAGGCACAAAACCTGACTTAAATAATTTACGACCATGGGGTTCAGCGGCTTATGTACACAATACTTTTCATAAATATGAGAAGTTAGGTCCTAGAGGGGAAGAAGTGTATCTTCACTGCTATTCTGAGCACTCTAAAGGCTATGTGTTTATAGGCGAATAACTTGATAGAAGGGTAACTAAAATTGAGTCACGAGATGTAATTTTCCTTGAAGAGGATTTCCCCAATAGAGGGAGATGTGTTTAAAGGAATAGAATTCTATGAGTTAGATGATCCCCAGAGAGATATACCCACTAACTAAGTATAGATCGAGAAAATAGTTTCGTCACCTCCTAGGGACAATGGGAGCAATATACTCAATGGTGGATTAGTTCCAATGGATGTAGATCCATACGACACAAAGTTATGGCCTGAAGCAGTCATCCAAACAGTGGTTTCTAAGGTTTCATCAAGCTATCACTACTAATGAGTTTACGATGATTGATGAAGACTGTTGTGTGTATGTTAAATGGTGTAAAGATAGCTTATTGATTCTATCTTTGTATGTTGACGATATTTCACTGGCTAGAAATAATAAGGAGATTATTATCACTACTCAAAAGTGGTTGTCCTCAACATTTGAGATGAAGGACTTGGGCGAAGCAAGTTATGTGCTCATAGTTAAGATCCTAAGGGATCGTTCTAAGAAACTTCTTGGTTTGTCTCAAGAGACTTGCATTAAGAAGATTCTTGAACGATTTTAGATGCATAACTGAAAACCCATAGACACTCCTATAGCCAAAGATGAGAGCCTAAGCCTAAAGATGTGCCCTAAGTCTCCTAAGGAGAAGGAAAAGATGGCTCGTGTTCCTTATGCCAGTGTTGTAGGTAGCTTAATGTACGCTATGATGTGTACCCATCCCGATATTTGCTATGTGATTTCAGTCAAATCCTGGAATAGCTCATTGGAAGGTAGTTAAAAGGATACTATGATATCTCAAGGGGACTTCAGATTATATGTTATGCTACCAGTCTCCAGATTTACAAATGGTTAGTGATGCCGATTGGGGTGGTGATATAGATGAACGCAAGTCCACATCAGGATATGCTTTCTTACTTAATGGTGGGGCCATTACATGGAGTAGTAAAAAACAATCATGCATATCCTTATCCACCATGGAAGCAAAATAAGTGGTTTGTTCTGCTATTGTACAAGAAGTTGTTTGGTTAAGAAGGTTCTTTCAACATCTAGGAGTTGTCACAAATACCTTAGGCCTAGTAACGATTCATTGTGATAGCATGACTGCATTAGCTTATACTATGGATCCTAAGTATCATGAAAGAACCAAACACATATATCTAAGATATCATTACATCAGAGACATGATTGCACAAAAAGAAGTAATCTTGAAACATATACCTACAACTCAGATGGTTGCAGACCCCCTAACTAAGCCTATAGCTAGAGATGTATATATGACTCATGTTAGAACTCTAGGACTTTGTAGGTATTGATTATGTGCTAGAGATTGTATGGATCACATATTCATTTGTATTGCCATTTTTTTGGGGATATTAATACATGATTTTAATTGTAATTAAATATTATATTACTTGATTAGCTTGATATTTGAGAAAACACACACATTAAGTATGTCATCTAGCGTGATTCGTTCACTCATACGAGCAATCACCTTTGACGCTTGATATGGTGAGCAAAGATGAGATACTCTAGCATATAGTGTTGCTATATTTTTTATACAAAATGAGATCTGACATTTGAGAATCGATAATGGACATAACTCCATGTCCATTATGCCTATGTTTGTTGATTAGCCAAATGCGAGATCTTAATTTGGTGTCTTTGGAGGGCGAGCAAATAGAGAACTCGAGTTAGACGTTTGTAGAACGACTAAACTAAGATCTTTTTGATGTTTGAGTATGACATACGCTTTCATTAGGATCGAGACACTCCACCGTAGCATGTATTTCATACTACATGTGCTTGGCGACAATTAAGGAGGATAAGAAATGAATCTCTACTTCCTCACTGTGTGAGCCCTTCGAGTCATTTTTACATGACCAAGTTATTTTGTTTAACCAAACATTCTATGTACTCTCTGACTTTTGACTATGTCATAAAGTGAAAAAATTAATGCTCAGTTACTTTAGCATGTTACTTACGACCATGAGTGATTCGGCCTTCCAAGACATTGCTGGGAAAACAGTTAATGTTGAACTAACTGACATGAGTACTTGAGACACTATTTTCAATTTTTTTTAGGGTTGATGTCTCTATGCTAGCTCTGTAGAGTTTCTCTAGTGTAAAGCTCCCAAATTGCAGGTGTGCTCAGCGGTCTCACGGCTCATTAGCCTGTATGAATTGATGTTGATGTATTTAATGGATTGAGAGAGATGACAGTGTCGTACCCACCACTTGCGAATTGGAGATGTTAGACATTGGTTAAGTCGTGGACCTAAACTGGGGCGGCCATGGTGAGTTGACCCAAATTAAAGAATGCCCAAAGGGGCATGTCTTTTGGAGGTATCCTTTACCAAAAAGTATCCTTCACCCAAAATACATGTCTGTTAAATATTAACAGACATGTCCCTATATGATATGTTTCTTAATGACACCTATTGGTTGCCTATATAAACTCAAGGTCATCCAATAGATGACATCTCTGAAAAATAATCAAATGTTAAAGTCTCCTACTTTATTTCTCTCTCTCCCTATATAACGTGGAAAGACTTTTGTGTTGTGAAAACTTGGTGTTGATTCCTATTGTTTAACAACACTACACTGCTCGAGCAATCGAAGAAAATACGATTTTCAGATTTTAAAGTACGTTGAACATCTTCAAACGATTTTTAAGATTAAAACGAACAAGATATGTCTTTGATCTTATACTTCCACACTATATATAAAATTCCCAACAGAACACTTAGTTGTTCTTAACTTCGGTTGATTAGAATAAAAATGGAATTAGAAGGAATCCAACTATTACCCCTAAATGATTTCAAATGGAAAGATTTTCTAAAACCATTTATCACTTTTGAAAACATAGATTGAGTCATAATTGGACTCCTCTTTGAGCAACACCCTTTAGTGCTTAAGAATATTCTCGCTAGCCTTGGCTAGGTTGATCTCTTAATGACTTATGGAATAAATGGAAAAAGGCCACGAAAGGTAACACAAAGCTTGCACTCTAAGCTCACTCGAACAATACTTATAGTCACTTGAGCGGTGCATTCCTTAAGATTGAAACGTGATTTTCATTCTAGTGACAACCGCCCTCCCAGCGATCCAGCGGTCGTTTGCAAATCTGAGTTTTCTTATCTACTAAGACTATCCTTATTCCAGACCTATAAATAGAGAGAGCCCTTCTCACAGCTAGGTTAAGCCTCTTATGAGATTTATAAGAGAGAAAATCATTTTTTTAACCTTGAGAGCTTCCACCACAACCTAGATACCTAAACCTAAAGGCTACCACTAAAGATTATACCCAACTTCACAACTTAGAGATGAAGATTTTTTGCGTTTAATAAACCCAATGGTGTGTGCATACTAGGGATCATTGGCATGTCCACGATTACTCGAGACTTAGACGAACCGTGCGGTGGAGAGGTCCAAGTGAAGCTACACTAGACATCGAAGGAGGGCCTTTGGTGAAGAAACAACAAGGAAAGAAACATCTAACCTTTGTATTGGTTGATATATAAGACTCGAGTACTTGTATGTTGACTTAGCAAGTAGTGGCTTAAACTTTGGTGAATCAGGAAGGTCACTGTGATTTTTTTCGATGAAGGTTTCTGCATCAACAAATCACTTGTATTCTTTATTATTTATTGTGCACACTTGTAATTATTAGCACGCACGCGCACTATGTGTTTGATGTTTTGATTTATTTATATCCATTCATCCGTGATGTGCAATTGGGTTTGGATTTTTGGGATCGACGTGAAATTGATTATGAGCAAATTAATTGAACCTCTATAGTAGGTATTTTGGATTCCTAAGTCTCTTTTGAAGACATTTCGGACTCTTCAAGAGTTAATTGAGCCTCTATAGGAGGTAATTGTTTTGTGCGATCTTTTTTTAGGAGCACAAACTTCTAGTTTGGTATTTTGTTATAGAGCATTAACTTCTTTATTTACTCTATCTTTTCATGTATTCTCTATAGGGACAATATCTTTTATACTTACAAGTCTACCACTATTCAAGCGTGCCTTAGATTCATTTATAGTTGTGCTGCTAGATTGTCCAAGGGACATCAATTCTTGCTGGCCCATTTGCAGCTAAATTATGTGATTTTGTTACTTTATTTTGTGTCGGTGAATTCATAGTTAAGTTATTTGTAATACATTGCAAATGAATGATCTTTTGAACTTCTAGTTCACATTGATTTGTCCGGGAATCAAAATAAGATAACACTGGAACATTCCAAGTAAGTTCACGTTGTTCTTCTAATTTTTTCTTATTTCCCACTAATGATGAAAAATTGAATCTTTGAAATAAGAATCTGCAAATCGTGCTTTAAATACATCGCCAGTTGAAGGTTTAAGGTATCTAATTATTGAAGGAGAATCAAATCCAACATAAATACCAAGTTGACATTGTGGAGCCATCTTGGTCCACTGTGGCGATGAAATGGGTACATATACAGCACAACCAAAAAACCCATAAGTAGGAAACATTTGGTTCATGACCAAGAATTAGTTATTTTGGTGAATATATAGGATATGTAATTGGTTGAATACGAATTAAAGATGTTGCATGTAATACAACATGTCCCCAAGCTGAAATAGGTAATTTCATCTTCATAAGTATAGGTCGAGCTATCAATTGAAAACATTTAATAAAAGACTCAACTAGACTGTTCTAGGTGTGAGTGTTTGCAACTAGATACTCAATTTCTATTCCTATCGACATGCAGTAATTATTGAATGTTGGGGACATAAACTCACCAGCATTATCTTGACTGATTATCTTTATTGGATAATTTGAAAATTGTGCTCGCAATCAAATTATTTGAAGGAGAAATCTTGTAAATAAAACATTTCGTGTAGAAAGTAGACAACTATGTGATCATCTTGTTAATGCATCAACTAACACCATGAAATAACGAAAAAGCCCATGTGGAGGGTGCATTGACCCATAAATATCTCCTTGAATTCGTTGCGAAAAATCAGGGGTTTCAGAAATCACCTTCAAGGGGGATGTTCTAATAATTAATTTACCTTGTAAAAAAGCAGAACATGGATAATCACTTTGTAAAAGAATCTTCTAGTTTTTTAGAAAATGTCTATTGAGTTCTCAATGATCCTATGCATCATTATTAATCCAGGATGATCAAAACAATTATGTGTGATGCCCCAAAACTTGAGGGTCCATTCTCAAAACGTCGTTACACCCAATTCACCGTATTCATAACCAAAACAAGCCTTGGGCAGAGTCTCCCTTATACCAGAGCACTACCCAACACATAACCTGTACACATATCCATCACATGACCATTCCAAGGTCCATCTCCATCAATTAGGACTTGATGTTTAACCAATTATATCATTCCAACAAGAGGTCTTAAGATCTGAAGGCTTGGCGAAGTTATATTTAAATTTTGAAAATTTTTGAAGAGGTACCTGTACCTTGCCTTCTATCTACCAGGTCCCTTCCATTTGCCAAGTACCAATACCTTGGTGACTTGGTACCGGTACTTGAGCCCACTATTTTCTAGGTACCGGTACTTATATGTCGTGTAATGTAGGTACTGGTACCCATGTCAGTCTATGTACTAGTACTTGAGTCATTCGACAACATGATACCGATACTTAGTCACTTAGGTATCGGTACCTGAGCCTAGATTTTCTCCAATTCTTTCCATTTTTATCTCTTAGCCATCCAAAACTCATACCGTAATCATCCATTCACACACTTACATGAAAAACATTGTCCCAAGAGTCATTACATAACCCTTTACATAATTTTACAAGTCCAAATACAATTTATATAATGGATTACAAAATGCAATTTAAAAGCCACATCTCGGCTTCTTCATCAACAAGGTCCCAAGTGAGGGTCATCCACCGGCGCTTGTTTCGCACCTAAAATATGTCCCCATAAAGAGTGAACCACGCTCAATAGAGTATTCCCCAACCTAGATGCATGTGAAATGTTCACATGTAATTCATTAATCAAACATCCATTCAAGAATATACAATTCCAAAATGAATACCATAATATCATGCCAAGTCATGAGGTGAAACTCACACATGCAATGCAACCCGAGCTTTCCACCGGCTTCCACAACACATGCAATGTCATATGTATGCATCTAGGAATTCCAAGCCTCACCATTGATGTTGGACATCCAATGAACATTTATGAATCCTAAGTCTTTCTTGGAGTGGGTGTTTATGGACTTCCACCAAGGGGTACCCAACCGACACGACATGTATGGACTTCCACCAACGGTTTCATGTACGCCGACACACTTTATGGACTCAATACCAACAGAAGTGTGTATCCAAAATTACCGGTTCTTGCACTTGAGTGAGAATATAGTCCTTCTTACTAACCCCGATCCTATTTTCAATGCAACCCGTGCGATTCATCTGAACCTAGGTTCAACCTTCACGAAGCCCATGTATCAACCCACCAAGGATGGTGTTTGATCATACCATGCACCCACACCCACACTCATGTCGACTTTCCATGAATACGATGCTACCCGTGCATATGCAAATGTAATGAACAACTGCATTCCATATCAATATGCAATCAAGTTTTCAATTTCAATTGCAATAGCATGTTCATTATATCATAAGCATAATATGAAAATATTCCCTTCTCCATACATTTCCAAGTCCTATATGTCAATTATATCATAAGGCACATATAATTACATTTCCTAACATCAATGCCATGTTACATCATTTTCATTCAAATAACACACTTAATCATTCATAGGCATTTTATCAAACACTTATAAGGCAAAAATATTATGTAAACACATATCATGCCCCCAAATCAACAAAATTCCATATTAACTTCCCAATCAAGTAATTTCATCAAACCTAATCATGCAAGAATTTGTTCCATACATTCTTATACCATTTCCCATACTCTAGTTACACTAGGAGTTTATTAAACAAGAGGTTTCACCTCTAAAAATGCTACCCCTTCCATATGCAACCCTAAATTGAGAATAAACCTAGTTAGGAAAGGAACCTACCTCTTGTAGCATAATACCACGTAGGAGAAATCTCAAAGATCCCAAACCAAGCTTCAAAGCATTGATCCCAACAATCTTATTCTTGAGACTCTAGCAAAACCCGCGATCTTTGAAGCTTGATTTTATTTGAACTAACTTTAAATTATTTTCTATGCTATGCAATTAATCTCAATCGTGTTTATTTTAGTCGCTCGACGCCCGATCGTATCGTAAAACGTAAAAAATTTGATTGTCTCGAAATTCGACGAAAATTGACAGGGTAGCCAGATTTCGCGAGACGAATTCAATGATTAGGTCCGTTTCATCATATGAGTTCTAAAAAAATTTAGATTTTCAACCCGTATTGTAACGACTAATTAACATTTTGCTCTTTCTAAATAAAATTTTAAATTTTATGGGTTTTACATTATGTCAAAGCATAAAATTTTTTGGATCAGAACACTTCTGGTGTATCACAACATTTGATTTTATAAATTTTATTATGATATAACACACCTAAAAAAAGAGAGTATGAAGTTTTTCTAGTACATGTTTCTGACATGGTACACTAGATATGATGCATAAGTACATTGCCACCCTTATTCGTCGTTTCAATGTGATATTCATCACGATGTATATCTTTAAAGCTTACTAGGTTTCTATTGGTTCTACTAAAGTATAATGCTTTTCAATTAAGGGTTTTGTTTCTCAGGGTAAATCATATTTGCTCTGCTAAAGCCTTCAATCAATACTACAAGACTTGATATTTTATTAACAGTTGATTTAGATAAAGATAATTATGAAAAATATTTTCTATCGTGAAGGATTGTATTTTTTGTAGCACAATATGCTAGACATACATCTTGGAGTTAACCAATAAATTATCATGATTTGTGTCTCATGTCTTTATATGAAAAATTCACGCATGATTTTAATTTTATTAATAGAGAACATGCATTGATATGGATAATACGAAAATAAAAATTAGCACACATAGACATATAAATCATTGCTTTAAGATAATGTTTTTAATCTATTTTTTCATTTCAGTATCGTTCAGGTTTCAAATAAGTCAGAAACATCCAAATTAATAAAATCTCCTGGATAATCAATGAGGGTGGTGCTTGATGTCCCCTCACCAAAATTCGTCTCTATCAACTTTTCTTTTTTGTCGATGGATTTTTGATGGAGATTTGCCTGATGTTTTGGCGTACAATAGGTACGCGACTAACGTCCTTTCATTTTACATCTATAACAACCATCTTCAAGTGCGTGACCATTCATCTTTATCAATTGTTCTCTTTTGCTTCTTTGTTATGGTGGTTCCACTTCTGTGGTGTGTGCTATTGATCCATTTTTGACTTGGTGTGAAAGACTTCGAACCTCCATGATAACCCTTATGAAAATGATTATTTTTATGTTTACCATGGCCATAACCATACCCTTGTCCTTGACTAGAAAAGATGTGACATTTACTTCTGAAAAGGCTTGTTGGCAAGTTGGACAAGACTCATAATTCTTCATTAGTAATTCGTTATTCTTCTCGACAAGTAAAATACATGCTATGAGTTCATTATATATCTTGAACCCATGTTGCGTATATTGTTATTGTCATGAAATATTTGGAGAGTGAAATATGGAATAGGACTTCTCTAATTTTTCTAAATTTGGCACAAGTTAACAACATAATTCCAGTTTAGCAATGATTTTATGTACTATTGAATTGTATTTGGGCATCGTCTTAAAATCTTGGAGTTGAAGGCTAAACCATTTATGTCTAGCCTTCAGAAGGATGATGATTTTTTGGTGATCAAACCTAGCCTTTAAATTGTTTCACAAGTATGATCTTTGACATTGAGGTACTCATTTTTTAATCCTTCGTTGATGTGATGACGAAGAAAAATCAACCACTTTGTGCGATCTTTATGAGTTATGTTATTTTTGTCCTTTATGGTATCACTAAGTCTTTTTGAATCTGGTAAAAGTTCAACATCTAGAGCCCATGACATGTAGTTGTGACTTGAGATGTTTAGAGCCGAAAATTTTCATTTTGCAATGTTGGCCATTTTTGCAAAAATATATAAAACAAAATATTCAAGTTAGATAAAAATAAAATAAACTTGGTAAATCGCCTTTATTTAATTTTGCATATGAATTTTAACATCACATAAAGATATTTGTTTCTTCAATTCTGTGTATATATATATGTTGTAGAATACAAACCATAGAAGGTAAATTTTTCTTCTATGGCTTCTGAAATAAATTTCTCCTAGACTCTTCATTGTTATCTCTTTTGTATTCTAATTCTCTATGTAGTAATAAATTTATTTTTCCTTTATATAATTATATATCACTACAATTATGGTTACTACAAATTTATTTGCTATAATCTTATCGAATAATAGTTCGTAGTTTAATTTTATTTGTGTTTTTGTCCAATTACTAATAATTCTTGTTAAATTGAATCATTAATAAAAGATTATATGCATTTATATTGCTTTGCCATCAAAGAAATCTATTTATAAATTTGTCATACAAATTTTGGGGTTGAAAATAAAAATTTTAAAAGTTAAGGGACCTAACTAGTACTCCTTATATGATAAGGGGTTAAAGTGTAAATATAGTTATATTAATTTCACTGCAGACTTTCAACCGTCTACAATTGTGGGATCAATCCCTGAAGCCATGTGATCTATCCTTTGAATGATTTTGGGCTTCAAAATAGTTATTTTTCATACAAGTTAAGTAAAAATTTTATTTTTTAAGTTATTATTACAACAGCTAAATAACATATTTGAACCGGTGACCTCCACTCTTTCAAGGTGGGGTTAATCATCTCAGATAAACCTGTAGGTCTGAACAAATCTGGCAAAAAAATATACATATATGCATGAATATAAAGAGAAAAATATTGTAGATATCAATTAATATCTAAAGTGTTGTTGGCATAATTGTATGCATTTAATAATTTGTGAGCTTCAGGCTCTTGAAATTAAATTATGAACTTCTAGTATCACAATTGTTCAAAAAATACTACACTTTATGTGAAGGATCTTTCAATTCAATTATAAATGAGGAATCACACGTTAGACTTAGAGGGGGTGAATACGTTAATCAAAATTTAAGCTCGAATAGCAACCAATTTTAACCTATATCTACCACAATTACCTTGTCATACAGTGATATAAAAATTAAGTGTGAAAAACCCTTTTCAACCACCACAACCCAAAACACCCATGAAGATTAATGTATTGCTTTTGTCAATTAAACACTCGGTACTCAATCTCTCACCGGGATCCCAACCAATGCAACTCAAACCCAATCATGCAACTATGTATGATATGTAAATTCAAACAATCGATTCATTAAACATATACTGCCCATGTGTGCATCAAATATCAAGTCTACATGACAAGTAATAAATAACTCGGGGTTCACCAAAAGCCTAATCCACTAATCCAAAATCAATCTATAAGTACTCAAGTCTTATACCTCAACCAATCCACATGTCTAGATGTTCATTTCCTTCAATATATCTCTCTATTAAAACTCCCTCTTCGACATTTTGGATAGTTTCTGCTCGCCCTAAAAAGTGGGTGAATTTTCATGAAGCTCACAAGTGTAAGAGAAATTATCGTGTAGTAACTTGGAATGGAATTCCAAGGTCATATTCTCAGGAAAATCTTTGGTAACCAAGGATGATTAAAGAAAATAAAAAGTTCTATGAAGTTGAGAGTTTTTGGTAACTAACTAAATTAAAGGCAAAATTTAATAAGAGAAAGAACCAGATAATCTTTGGATTTTATCCCACCTATGAACATAAATTTACACTCTAAATCTATAACTCATCTGAGTTTGTAATCAAACTCCCTCGGATGGATGATATTCAATAAAAACTTCAATTGTAAAAATATTGATTTTGGTGACAAATGTATTGATGGAAGAATTTTGTGTCCAATCGATTTTAGGTACTCCAATAATTATCCGTACTAAAACCAATTATCTATAGGTAATAAAGGATATGACCAATCAATTTGGTTTCTGAAAAACAACTATTAAATCATTAAATCACATACTTTGTAAAGACCTTAGTTTAGATTATAAACCCTAGTTCATAGGTTGGGAATCCTTCCTCGATTATCTAGAAAAGAAACTACACACTCATGACAATGAAATTAAAGAAAAGTATTGAAGAAAATATATTTGAATTCAAGAAATAAAGGTTGACTGTACATAAACTATAAACTTGAATATAAAAGCACTTTGTATTGAAGAATTGAATTTGATTAGACTAGATGAAATTGACTAGGAATTGAGCAACAATAATTTTAAGGACACACAAAGTAAACTAAGAGATAGCTACTAGAGAAATTGACAGAAGAGTTGCAGAGAAGAAGCAAGGGAGGTAGTCAAGTGATCCTAATTTTCCTCCTCTAAAGCCTTCTATTTATGGTTTGTGGGAGGAAGATCTTCAGATTTCCTCAATCTCTTTGATGATTATCTTTCCCAAAAATATCTATACTTCTTATTGGTAGAGAATCTCCAAAAGATATGACAAAATTAGACTTTAATTAGAGTTTCCTATCAAATATGTTGTTGACTTACCAATAGAACCTTCACATTTGCATGACCTACCGATAGAACATTAGTCAACTACCAGGAGAACCTTGATCTTCAAATCCCCATAGCTTCTTCTACCACCAGTACAATACTACTGGTAGAATTACACACTGCCTTCTTGCCTACTGGTAGATTCTAACTCCTACTGGTAGGTTCTTCATTCTGGCACACTTCTACCAGTAGGTTTACTACCGCTAGAACCTATCTTTTTCAAATTTCTTCTCTAAGGCCTTCGACTTCACATCTAATGGATCAAATTCAACTCTAACTTGTCCAACACCATTATCATAATGCTCTATGTCTACCTTTACACTTAGACTACCTGCAAACACAAAGTCAATGCATGAATCGCAAAACAAGCTAAGTAAAGCAATTTAGTCTACTAGCAAGCCTAAAGTGAATATGTTTAGTTATAAAGTAATGCAAGAATGAACATTCAACATACCCCCCAAACTTAAGCTTTGCTAGTCCCTAGCAAACATTAAACTAAGGAACAAAAACAATTAAAATGGATTCTAGAACATTCAAAGCAATAATCAACAAACACAACTAAACAATTTAATTACAAAACATGTATTTAAATGAACTCAAGGAACTCAAGATCCAAAAGAGATATATTCATTAACACATTTCATTATCTTCCAAGTATATGCTGAATTAAAAAGAAAATAAAGCCTAAACTCCTAAAGGTTCTTTTAATTAGGCTTTAACAAAATAACTACTCAAAAGGAAACACCTAAGGTTCTACTAGAACCTATACACTAACTATAAACAAAAGAAAAATAAAAAGGTGAGGAAGTAAATCCTAAAATCTATCACTCTGAATCAGAAGTAGATAGCATCCCCCAAATCTTTATCATTGTCTTAATCTTCCTCAGAATTAGAAATAACCACTGCTCTCATAATTCTCATCCCTTGCTGATCACTCCCCCTTTGAAGTGGTAGCCTTCCCTGAGTGTTCATCTCTTTTGCCATACCTTCCACCACCCTTGAGTATTTGACTGCATAAAGAAGCCACTCAAAGAACCAAGTGGCCCAAGATTGTTCATCTGGAGGGTTTGAAGGTGAGATCCTCTTAGGAGCCATATCAAAAATCACAATCAAGAAAGGAATAAGAGAGATTGAAGAGATTTGAGGGAATTAAGGACTTGGGAAATATGGTCTAGGGTTTTCTAGAGAGAAGAGACAGTATTTAAAGTGAGAAAGATTTTAGAAGTAAAGAAAATCCTTGAAATTCTTGTTAAAATCCTCGAATTTTCGCCTTAGATTAAAAACTTACCGATAGGTGGTATACATCCTACTGGTAGAACATCTCTCTGTTTAAAACCTACCGGTAGGTAATATACATCCTTTTGGAGGGTTTCTAAAAAATTTCCATTCTCTGTATTTTTTCATTTTTTTCCCTTTTCTTTAATAAAATAAAATCAAAACTAAACCCTAGACTCACCTAATATCTATTCCTAATTATTCAAAAACCAAAAGACAACGATCCAATTTGTGCTGAATTCTAAAATATATGCAATATAATTCAATCCAATAAAAGCTCGAAATAATATGCTATGGCGTTTAAAGCATCACAAAAAAAAAAAATAAATAAATAATCTAAAATGCAAAATTACTTTCGTAGACATTCACGAGTGCATTTAGCATATGCAATAAACCTTTAAACCCCTAGGTGATCCCTAGTAGACGAGTTTTATCTCGTAAAAGTTTTCAACAAAGATAGCTACAAATTTCTCCACTTTAAAGTATCTCAAATGCATTATTCTCATGTACTCATCAATGAAAACATCAATATGCCAATTAAACTTAAACCAATTCACACACTTTATTATCAAGAACTCGTGTGTGTGCGCTCAAATAATTCAGAAATCTACCAAACCAAATTCCCATCCTTATAAGCTATCCAACTAGCTTTGATGAAATTCTTACCAAGATGTCACTCTGAATAGAACTCTCCAATTATAATAACTGTTTCACTCAAAGTATATGAGAGCAGAATTTATGTTAACAAACAAATATATCACACATATTTATATACAGTGAAAGGTATTATGAAATGAACCAGGTTAACATAATCTCATAATATAATGTTAAAGCAATAGGAACAATACAATTAGTGTATCCCTTTATCAAATCCAACACATAACTTACCATCATTCTCAAAATTAATTAAGACTTAATTAAGGTTGTAATGGGGCTGAAGTGAGGTAAAAGAAATGAAGGATTAAGGAATTCAAAAAGAGTTATCCCAAGACAATTCACTTTATTTTGAAACACTTGATTTCCTTTTGAACATTTTCTTTTGACATCACTCCATTCATTTTTTTTTTTGCAACCTTTGACTTTTTCATCTTTCTTCTCTTTCTCATATTGCAAATTTCCCAATTTTCAAGCATTTTTTTTTTTGCTTCCTTCATCCTTTTCTTTTCTTTTATGACTTTTTCAAATTGCATCTAGTTGAGCATCCATCACAAATCTCCTAGCTTACTTGACAAAAGCATAATAATTCTAGGGATAACCAAGGTAAGGTATTTTTTTTTAATATTTGGCTTGGTTATTATTCATGGTTAAGAATTGAACATTCATTTTGGTCTCAATCATGATTTCTAAAGGAAAACTTATAAGAAAGAAATAGGTTAAGGCTAAAAAATTTACTCAATAGATGGCCTAAAATTATTTTTTAAAGAATAATGGCAAGTTATTAATTGATAGAGATACAACCAATTGATCACTCCTTATACTCTAACCAAAACATACATAATGAGATTACTGAAAGAACTTAATATGAAAGAACTATTTCATGAGTAAATTGTAACATAACCCTCCAACAGGATAGGCTCTAAACTCACATGGTAATATATTCATCTCCACTATACATATCAATCTTTTAAAGACAAGAATTCCATCCAATAGATTGAAAGAATTAGATGATCGTAAATAAAATTGAGTTCCTAATGAAAAAACAAGCATGATAATCAAGCATAGAATAAATTCCATCAATTAGCCACTATGCAAATCAACATATCAAAGCTTTCAAAGACTTTTTAAATCAATCATAATACATTCAAAATAGCTAAAGCAGATTTTTTTTGTTTTTGTTTTTTTATAGGAGCAAACAACAAAGCAAACAAACAAACAAAAAGCAAGCAAAAAAAAAAAGTGGTGTAAACAAAAGGTGGTGTAAACCCTCACCCCAACTTGAATTAAGCATTGTCCTCAATGCAACAGAGATAACCATATACATAGAGAAAAATGAAATAAATAAGGGAACGAGGTCACCTGAAAAGTAGCTCCATAAAGAAACTTACTACAAAACCATAAAGAAAGTAGTTATAAAACATAAGGAAAAGAACTATCTAACTAATATACAATAAATCATATGGGAAAGATCACTCTATAGTAGGGTCCTAATAAATAGGTTCAACAAGCTCGTCCAAAGGAAAATCCTCCAAGAATGGCTTCAATTATTGACCATTGACACTGAAAGTTTGGCCATTCTTTGAGTTTTCTACCTCTACAACTCCATGAGGATATACCGTGCGGACTATAAAAGGAGCGGTCCAACGAGAATATAATTTTCTGGGAAGAGGTGAAGTCAGGAACTATATAAAAGTGCCTTTTGTCCTTTCTCAAAGGTCTTTCTCCTAATAGATTTGTCGTGAAAAATGTTGACATTTTCTTTATAAATTTTGGTACTTTCATATGCATCCTTACGTATCTCCTCAAGTTCATTCAATTCCAACCTCCTATTACTACTAACAAGCCTTAAATTGAAATTAAAAGTTTTAAAAGCCCAATATGCTCTATGTTCCATCTCTATTGGCAGATGGAAAGCTTTACCATAAATGGGCCTATAGGGAGACATGTGTAACTGTGTCTTATATACAGTTTGGTATGCTTACAAAGCATCAATCAACCTAAGGGACCAATCATTCCTATCATTTTCTCAAGTATGTACTTAGTCTCCCTATTAGCCAATTCAGCTTAGCCATTTGTCTATGGGTGATATTTCATGGACAGGTTATGTGTAATACCATGTTTATGCATGAATGCAACAAATGACCTATTACAAAAATGCAAACCACCATCACTAGTGATAGCCCGAGGCATCCCAAACCTAGATAAAATATTTTTTAAAAAAAATTTGATTTCAACCTTGTGATCATTTGTCTTAATTGGGATAACCTCTACCAAATTTGACACATAGTCAACTGCTAATAAAATGTAAGCATAACCAAAAGATATAGGGAAAAGACCCATGAAGTCAATACCCTAACAATCAAAGATTTCTATGACAAGTATGGGGGGTAAGGGGCATCAAATTCCTACTGGTCATACCTCCTAATCTTTGACATGTATCACATTACTTATAAAACATAAAACATCCTTTCAAAAGAGAGGGCCAATAAAAAACCACATTGAAGAATCTTTGTTGAAGTCTTTTTGGATGAAAAGTGGTCTCCACAAGCCTCGAAACGACAAAATGCTATCTTGTCCCTTTGCTCTTCATTGGGAACACATCTCTTCATCACTTGGATGGGGAAATATTTGAATAAATAGGGATTGTCAAAGTAAAACTGCCTCACCTCTACCAAGAATCTTTTTCTTTCTTGAGGAATCCATTGAACTGGTAGTAACCCTGTAATAAGATAATTAACTATATCAACATACCATGGCACAACTAAATTTAAAGAAAAGAGTTGCTCATCAGGAAAAGAATTAGGGATAAGAATATGCTAATCCGTGTCTTGCTACATCAAGCTTGATAAGTGGCCAATCATCATATTCTTCACTCCTTTCTTATTTTTAATGATGATATGAAACTCTTGAAGTAGGAGGATCCACCTAATCAATATTGGTTTCGCATCCTGCTTAGTCAAAAGATATTTCAAAGCAGCATGGCCAGTGTAAACAACAATATGTGAACCAATACTGTATGACCTAAACTTATCTAAAGCAAAAACTATCACTAGAAACTCCTTTTCAATGGTAGTGTCATTCATTTAAGCCTCATTCAAGGTCTTGCTAGTGTAGTAGATGACATGAGTCTTTTTTTCTTTCCATTGGCCAAGCACTGCGCCGACAGTATAATCACTTGTATCGCACATGAGTTCGAAAGAAAAATCCCAATTAGGTGGTTGCATGATTGGAGGTGACATAAACACATTTTTGAGATTTTAAAAAGCTTTCTCACAATCATTTGACCACTCGAAAGGGACATCCTTGGCTAATAAATTACATAGAGATCGTGCCAAGGCACTAAAACCCTTTATGAAGCTCTTGTAGAACCCAGCATGACCAAGAAACAACTAGACATCTTTAACAAATTTAGGGGTATGGAGATTATAAATCAATTCAACCTTTGTGTTATCTACCTCTATCTATTTTTCAAACACTATGTGACCCAAAACAATACCCTGAGTCACCATAAAATGACACTTCTCCCAATTAAGCACCAATCCTTTCTCCTCACACCTCACAAGTATCTTCTCAAGGTTCTCCAAACAACCATCGAAAGAGTCACCAAAAACTAAAAAATTGTCCATAAAGACCTTGATGATTTTCTCTACCATGTCACTGAATATACCCATTATGCACCTCTAAAACGTACTTAGGGTATTACAAAGCCCAAATGACATTCTTCTATAGGCAAATGTTCCAAACAAGTGTGTAAAGGTAGTATTTTCTTGATCCTCTAAGGCTATCTCTATCTGATTATAGTCCGAATAACCATCTAGAAAGAAATATAACACATGCCCCGTAACTCGCTCCTACACTTGGTCAAGGAAAGACAATGGAAAATGGTCATTTCTTGTGCATAAATTCATCTTCCTGTAATCTATGCAAACCCTCCACCCAGTCACTATTCTTGTAGGAATTAGTTCATTTTTTCCATTTGTGACCATGGTGACTCCTGACTTCTTGGGAACCACTTGTGTAGGAGTTACCCATTTACTATCAGCAATTAGGAAGATAATTCCCACATCAAGCATCTTCAACACTTCAGCTCTTACAACATCTTTCATGATCGAATTTAGTCTTTGCAGTGATTGTTAAGACGACTTGACATCATCTTCAAGGAAGATCCTATGGGTGCATATGAGGGGGCTGCTTCTTTTTATATCTATTATGGTTCACCCAAGAGCTCCCTTGTGGGCTTTCAAAACTTGTAATAGCCTTTCGTCTTACTCTAGTAGCAAGGATGAATTGACTATCACCAAGCAAATATCCTTATGACTTGATCTAAAATGTGTACACCTCGAGTGCAGGAGGTCAAGTTGTAGTTATAATCCGTTTAAGTTTGAAGTTGAATCCACAAGGAACTAATGTTGGTATTTTGGAGTAAATAGTGACAGAGACCAAAGTGACTGAAACCCTTGAGATTTAAAGTTATGAAGTTTATGGGGTTTCTTGAACTGAATATAAGATTCTTTCCAAGGGATTTTCTAGACAAATATAATATTCTCTCAAATGTGTCATTGGAAATTTCAAAATAGAACAAGCATTGCTTGATCTTGGAGCTAGTGTCAATTTTCTCCTTTTCTCTATCTACCAACAATTGGGTCTGGGTGAACTCAAACACACATGTATTATACTCCAGTTGGCAGATGGGTCTATCAAAGTCTTGAGGGACATTGTTGAGGATGTCCTTGTTCAAATGGACAACTTCTTCTTTTCTACTGAGTTCATTGTTTTGGATACTCAACCAGTAATGCATTCAGAGAACCAAATTTCCTTCATTCTTGGTCGTCCCTTCCTAGAAACTTCAAATGCATTAATCAATCATAGGAATGGAGTAATGAAATTAACTTTTGGGAATATGACTCTTGAGCTTAATATTTTCAATATTACCAAGCACCCAGAGAGGACAAGGAAGTGAGAGAAATAAATTTCATTGAGTCTTTGGTCCACGAACATTTGAATGATACATTTTGTGAAAACTCTGCCAAATCTTGTCTGATGGAGTCTATCACATTTGAGTTAACAGATGATGATCAAACTCCAAAGAGTTGACCTACCCATTTTGCTGGGGCATGGGCACCCAAATTTTAAGAACTCTCACCAAGTGGTATAAAGCCATTCTCATCAAATGTCAAGCCACCAAAGCCTGAATTAAAACCTCTCTCATCTGACCTCAAATATGTATTCTTAGGGGAAGACGAGTTATACCCAATGGTTATTTCATCTAAGCTTGCAGGTTTGCAAGAGTCTAAGCAGATTGAAGTCCTTAGATGCCATAAAAGCACCATTGGGTGGACCATTACCGATTTGAATGGTATAAGCTCGTTAATCTACAATCATGCTATATAACTTGAGGAGGATTCAAAACCCTCTCATCAAATGCAGCGACGACTGAACCCTCACATGAAGGAAGTTGTAAGGACTGAGGTGCTTCAATTACTAGATGCAGGAATAATCTTTCCCATCTCTGATAGTAAATGAGTTAGCCCAATCTAAATTGTGCCCAAGAAGTCTGAGGTCACAGTAGTCAAAAATGATGCCAATGAACTAGCACCAACTCGAGTTGTCATAGGATGGCAAATGTGCATAGACTATCAAAAACTCAATTTGGTAACTTGGAAATACCATTTCCTCTTCCCTTTCTTGATCAAGTCTTAGAAAGAATTACAGGTCATGCATTCTACTGTTTCTTAGATGGGTATTCTAGGTATAATCAAATTGACATAACACTAAATGACCAGGACAAAATAACATTCACCTACCCCTTTGGCACCTTTGCATTCAAAACGATGTTGTTTGGACTTTGTAACGCTCCTGCAACATTCCAATGATGCATGCTGAGTTTGTTTAGTGACATGGTTGAGAGATTTTTGGAAGTGTTCATGGATCATTTTTCTATATACAGTGATTCGTTTGATTTATGTCTGACAAATCTGAAAAAAGTGTTGATAAGATGTAAGGAATCCAATCTAGTGTTCAATTGGGAGAAATTTCATTTCATGATAATACAAGGCATTGTCTTGGGTCACATTGTGTCATTTGAAAGCATGAAATTTAACAAGGCAAAGATAGATATGATTGACAATTTGCCTGCTCCCAAGACTGTGAAAGATGTCCGATCATTTCTAGGACATGTAGGGTTCTATAGGAGTCATAAAAGACTTTAGTACCATATCTAAACCCATGTGTCATCTCCTAATTCAAAAAGCTTTTGATAAGCTTAAGGGTATGTTAATTTCTGCCCCAATAATGCAACTCCCTAACTAGACTCTACCCTTTGAACTAATGTGTGACGTAAGTGATTATGTTGTGGGAGCTGTGTTGGGACAAAGAAAGGATAAGAAACCCTATGTGATTCACTATGCAAGCAAGACTTTGAATGATGCTCAAATGAATCGCTCTACAACTGAAAAAGAATTGTTTGCTGTAGTTTTTGCTTTAGAGAAATTTTGTTCTTACCTTGTTGGTTCATCTTTTATTGTATTCACTGACCATGTAGCACTGAAATTTTTGCTCACAAAGAAAGATGCCAAGCCACGACTCCTAAGATGGATACTCTTATTGCAAGAGTTTGATTTAATCATTAAGGATAAAAAGAGAGTCAAGAATGTGGTGGCAGATCACTTATCTAGGTTAATATATGAATTTCATGAGGATGGGCTGCTAAGCAATGAGAATTTCCCCGATGAACAATTATTCACAATTGAGGAGACACCATGGTACGCTGACGTTGCTAACTTCCTTACTATTGGTACATTTCCTTATTTCTTTACAATAATGGATAAGAAGAAATTTTTGAGGGAGATTCGTAATTTCTTTTGGGAAGATCCATACGTGTTTTAGTATATAAGGATCAAATTATAAGGCTTTGTATCCCTAATCATGAGAGCAGATAGGTAATATCTATTTGTCATTCTAAAGCATGTGGTGGCCATTTCTCGTCTAAAAAAACCGCTACAAAATCTTGTAGTGTGGATTTATTGGCCCACACTTTTCAAAGATGTCCATGCCTTCTGTCTAATGCATGATAGATGCCAAAGGTTGGGAAGCATTTCTAAAAGAAACATGATTCCCTTGAACCCCATTCTAGTAATTAAAAATTTTGATTGTTGGGGCATCGATTTTATGGAACCATTTCCCCTTCCTTTGACTATCTACATATTTTAGTGGTCGTTGATTATGTGTCAAAATGGGTTGAAGCAATTCTATGCCGAAATAATGATCACCAAATAGTGATCAAATTTTTTAAAAAAAATATTTTGTCCGGATTTGAAATTCCTAAATCCATTATAAGTGATGGGGGTGCTCATTTTTTCAATCATCCTTTTTGGAACCTGATGAAAAAGTACTTGATTTCTTATAAAATTACAACCCCTTATCACCCACAAGCTAGTGGATAGGATGAATTAGCTAATCGAGAAATCAAACTGATTTTAGAAAAAAATGTAAATTCAGACCGTAAAGATTGGTCGTCATGACTAACCGATGCACAGTAGGCATATCACATTGCTTTTAAAACAATTTTGGGCATGTCTCCTTATCGATTAATCTATGGTAAGTCTTGTCACCTACCTGTGGAATTGGAACACAAAGTATACTGGACCATTAAAACAATGAACTTTGATCTAGACAAGGCTGGAATCTCAAGAAACCTTCAAATTATTAAGTTGGAAGAGTTGCGAAATGAGGCATATATGACAATGCAAAAATTGCAATGGAAAGGATGAAGATCTTTCATGATAAAAACATAGTGAAGAAATCCTTTGCCCTTTCACAAAAAGTAATGTTATTCAATTCAAGGCTCTGCCTATTTTCTGGTAAGTTGAGGTCAAGGTGAACTGGGCCTTACATTATCAAACAAGTGTTTGGACATGGAGCAATAGAGGTGGAAAATCCGTCAAATGGTAATATTTTTATTGTCAATGGCCAACGTTTGAAACCATTTTTTGAAGATATTGTTAAAGATGTGAAAATTATTTTTTTAATGGATCCAGAATATTCCTTTGAGATTCGTGCCTACCGACACAAAAAGGGGTCAGGTCAGAAAAAATCCAACCTAACCTGACCTACTGGGACGCCTGTATAAGGCCTCCAACCCTTGTCCTTTTTCCCCCATCCACCATTATGCTTCTTCTTCTTCTTCGACCCTTTTTTCTCTGCAAATGACCCACGCTCTGCAACCCCATCGCTAGACACTCCACAGACACAATCCTTTGTTTCATGTTTTGCATTTTAATTCTATACTTTCTTATGGGTGTCCTTCTTCTGTTTGCACCCCGATTTCTCCAGAAATGATTAAAATTGTGTATTTTGTTTGTAGGTGTTGGCAGGTGAACATTTCTCTACTTTTTAACCTTATCTCCATGTTGTATATACTGGTAAATTTGAAATATTGGGAACAATTTTCACTTTAGGTTGGGGGTGAGAACTACTGTTCATATTTTGTGCCTGTAAAAGTTTTTTTGTTCTTGATCATATTGCGTATTTTGTCTTGTATTTTGTATAAATTAATGATCTTGTATTTAAGTCAGCTTCAATCGTCTTTGTGGTTGACATACATTAAAGAACTAGATAGGGTGTCTTAAGCTTAAGCAAAGCACGGATACTAAGATTTTTTGGTTCATTCTGGGAGTTTTACCCACTTTTCCATCTAATGTGCATGCTATGATCATGTGAAAAGAAAGATTGGTAAGAAAAACCAAAATCCAAGAAAAGCAAGCCAAACCACTGTGTAGCAGAAGCACTTTTGCTAAATGTAATCATGCGAAAGACTTGGTGCATGTAAACAATGTGGCAGGATCTTTCACATGAAGGAATATAATCAGTGTTCTATACCAATTTTTGGTTGCGCACTCGATCGATTAGACTGGATAGTGAATGGGCAGAGTAAGAATTAACCTGAGATGCCATGTTATTCCAGTTCTATGCTTAGATGTTTTGTGCAACAAGAAATTGGGAGAATCCTAACTGTACGAATGACATTGAGTCAGGGCAATAATCAGATTAGAATGTTTCTTATCAAAATTATGGAAGACCATGTTGTTTTTGGAATGAAAGCCAAAGGTTTGAACTTTTTGTAAAAAGTGTAAATATCTTTTTACTAGATGTACAAAATCCTTTTTGTTGAAGGAACATATGGGCCGAGTAAGGAATGCCCTAGAATACCAACCTAAAGCCTGTGTAAGGACTTATCCTGAGACGCCATGAATTTTTTCAAAGTTTAATTTTTATATATAGCCTTCTTTAATTTGTGTATATAAATGTGTATAAGATTGTGATTTTTGATTTGGCGTTCGAATGCCAATTAACGTTCGAATGTTGGTTGTTTACTATACTTTGGATTTTCCAGGAACTCAAACGTATTGGGAGCACCAAACATTGGAACGCCTTCTTAACGTTTGAACTAGGACCCAACATTCGAACGCCAAACCCACATTCAAATTCCAAGAGTTTACAGTACTTTGACTTCTATAGGAACTGAAAAGTACTGGGAACACCAAATGTTCGAATGTATCTATAATGTTTGAACCATCTGTTAAAAATCCTTCCATCCACATTTGAACATTAGTAATGTTCAAATGTTGTCTGCTTGGGTATAAATACGTGGTTCGTCTTCTCCATATCAAAATCACCTAAAACCCTTGAAACCCCTCAAACTCTTAGCAATTCTTCACTTCCCAAGCCTCAAACCCTCATTCATTCTCAATTTCTACCCAAAATCTACCATCCCAAACACATGCCCACCTTATTTCTCTCATTTCTCACAATCCAAGATCTTCTTGTCCTAAAACCCCAAAAATCCAAAAATCATGCCTCCAAGAATGAAGATGCCTGTTAGGCGAAAGGTGGCCAACCAAGAGCCCAATTTGTGGAAGAGTTACCATAAGTACCAAGGCCGAGCTACCCCCCAAGAAAGAATGTGGGGATGGATGTGGAAGGCGTTGAGTTGATGGGCTTGTCAACATTTGTTTGGGGAGGACGAAGATTTTTTTGGCAAGGTGAATTGACAAACAAGTACAAATTGTTAAACTTGATTGTTGTCTCAAACCTTGCCCCTATTTGACGTAAGAATGAGACACTCCTGGAGATGGCCCGATTGCTATACGCAATAGGTAGGGGCCAAAGCATAAATCTCTCGTCCTTGATCTTGACGGAGATGATGAAGGGGTGTGATGTGAAGAGGAATTCACTCCCCTTCGGTGTACTTGTAATGGAAATGTGGTTGGACTATGGGGTGAAAGTCAGGCCACAGATGGGAGTGCAAAAGCTGATGGGACCATTGAACAAGGCGTCTTTCTGAAGGAGCCAATGTCATAATGGTGGCCCAACGGCGAGAGAAGATGTGCCACCTACCCAAGGCACAGATGAAATGCAGGATGCTTTGGGCGAGGAGGAGGAGACAGAGGCTGAGGTAGTCCATGAGGAGGCACAGGCATAGGTAGAGACCGAGGTAGGTACCTGCACCAGCACCCAACGGACATTACAGGACTTCATGCTTGGCATCGAGGCCAAGCAAGATGAGATTCTCTGACAGCAAGAGGAGATTCTCAAACTTTTGAAGGGTGGAGATGGAGGACCTTCAAAGGCGGGAGAGTGAGAGAGATTTTTGTACTCGGAGTGGATGATTATTGTTATTTTTGGATGTTTTGAATCTTTTTTGTGCTGAACGATGATATTTTGTGAAAAGAATGAATTAGCTTTTATTATATTTATCTTTTTAAATGCATGTGTTAGATTTAGCATTACAGTGTTAATTGTTAATGATTGACGAAACATATGTTAATATTGAGACTGTTTGTGAATCCAGACTTACAACCATATGTTTTCGAAAAAAATGGTATTTGCTTTATGCTTAAATGTTAAATGTACATTGGTATTTGTTGTTCTTAAGGTACAAGATGACAAGACTCAAAAATAGAATTGATATATAACCGACATTCGTTGAAAAACCTGACATAACCAATGGAGATAAAAAAGAATATCATGGTAAGTTTTCGAGCCTTGTGATGCTTTTGAGAGAAAATCAACATTTATTCAAGGTTTTTCACTTTCTATCCTTGAATAGTCTCATTAAAATTGTTTTTGATTTACACAACTAGAGCAATCTATTAACATATCCCAGAAAGAATCTGTTCATACGACACATACATGTGCACTTACTTGAGTAAATGTTGATTTTCTCTCAAAAGTATCGCAAGACTCAAAAACTTACCATGATATTATTCATTATCTCCACTGGTTATGTCAGGTTTTCAAAGAATGTTGGTTATATATCAATTCCATTTTCAAGTCTGGTCGTTCTACACCTTAAAAATAACAAATGCCAATGTACATTTGACATTTGAGGGTAGATAAAATACCATTTTTCAAGGAAACGTAGTTTTAAGTCTGGATTGTTAGGTGAGGTGTCAAACCAATCATCTGCTTAGTCAATTTAGCAAACAATCTTAACACCTACATATGTTCCATCAATCATTAACAAATAACAATGTAATGCTAAATCTAACACGTGCATTTAAGAAGATAAATATATTAAAACTAAATCATTTATTTCACAAAATATCATAGTTCAACACAAAAAAGACTCCAATCTTCCAAAAACAACAAACAATCATCAAATTCAAGTACATATATCACTTTCACTCTCTCACCTCTCCAGAGCTTGAAGGTCCTCCAGCTCCACCCCTCAAAAGACTGAGAATCTCCTCTTGTTGTCGAAGAATCTCATCTTGCTTAGCCTTGATGCCAAGTATGATATCTCGTAGCGTCGTTTGGTGTTGGCCTCAGCATGGGCCTTCTCGGCCTTTTTTTCCTCCTCAGCAGCCAAGGCATCCTAAACTTCATCGGTGTCTTGGGCTAGTGGCACATCCTGCCTCGCTGCTAGCCCTCCACTGTGGCCATGGCTCCTTCATAATGATGTCTTGTTCAAAAGTCCCATTGGCTTGAGCACCCCCATCTCTGGCCTAACCTTTACTCCCCAATCCAAGCATATCTCCGCCACAAGCACGTTGAAGGGGAGTGAATTCCTCTTCTCTTCACATCCTTTAATCATCTCGGTCAATATCAAGGATGAGAAGTCTATGCTTTGGTTCTTTCCTATAGCGTATAGTAATCGAGTCATCTCTGGGGGATCTCGTTCTTGCATCCAATGGGGGCAAGGTTCAAGACGACAATTAAGTTGAGCATTTTGTATTTGTCCTTCAACTCCCCTTGCCTAAAGAACCTCCTTCCTCCCCAAACAAATGTTGACTATCCCGTTAACTCAACACCAACCACATCCATCTCCGTTTTCCTCCTCGGGGGTAGCTAGGCCTTGGTACTCATGGTACCTCTTGCCTCATCTCCACAATGTAATCCTCATTCATGTTGATCGGAGCCCTCCTCACATATGTATTGATAGCCCCGTTCACAATCTCGGCATTGGATTAAAAATCCCTTATTAACTCTTTCACTGCATCACCACCACTCCTCATATACGAATCCCATCCTCTTGCCTCCATATTTGCATAATTTCCCAATTCCAAAATCCGACAAAATAATAGTTCGTTCACAAACAATGGCTTGGTTTTGAAAGAAATTTTCATACCTATCGGCCTTGAGAGCATTGGAGAAGTGAGTACGATTGTACCTTCAGACCAAGAATGGCCTTCCCTCCCTTTGTTCGATCACCTCCTCCATAATGTTGGGCTCTTGGTTGGCCACCTTTCGCCTAGCGGGCACTTTCATTCTTGGAGACATTTTTTTTTGGATTTTTGGTGTTTGAGGGCAAGAAAAGCTTGGATTTCTTGGTAAAAATGTGAGAAATGAGGTGGAAATGTGGTTTATGTGCTTGATTTTGGGTAGAAAATGAAAGGGGATGAGGATATGAGGCTTGGGTAGTGAAGAGTTGACATAGGGTTTGAAGAACTTCAAGGGTTTTAGATGTTTTTGAAGTGGGAAAGATGAAACAAGTATTTATACCCAAGCATCCAATGTTCGAATGTCACTGACTTTCGAACGAGGATAGAAGGAATATTAAAAGAAAGTTTGAATGTTAAAATTTTGTTCGAAAGACAATTGAAAGAAAGTTTGAATGTTTGAACTTCTTCTAGTCACAAAGACAATTGAAGCTAACTTAAAGACATGATCATCAAATTATACAAAATACAAGACAAAATATGCAATATGATCAAGAAAATTTATTTTAAGGGCACAACATATGAGCTGTAGTTCTCACCCCCCAACCTAAACTGAACAATGTCCCCAATGTTTCAAATTTACCAGTATACGCAATGTAGAGATAAGGTTGAAAAGTGGAGATCTGTTCATCTACCAATGCCTACAAACAAAACACACAATTTAATCATTTTTGGAAAAATTGGGGTTTCATTTAGACTGGAAACCCTTGTGCATGAGTGCAAATAGAAGCAGGACACCCATGAGCAAATACATAATTAAAATACAAAACATGAAACAAAGGATTGTGTCTATGGTGTTTGTGGCCATGGAGTTGTAGAGAGTGGATCGTCTGAAGAGAAAAGGGAAGAAGAAGAAGAACAGAGGCGGATGGGGAAAAAGGGATTAGGGTTGGAGGCCTTATAAAGGCATTCGTTCGGGTCAGGTTGGGTTGGATTTTTCTTGACCCGACCATTTTTTGTGTCAACAGACACGAATCTCGGCGGAATATTCTGGATCCATTAAAAAAATGGTTTCCACATCATTAACAAAGTCTTCAAAAAATGGTTTCAAAAGTTGAACATTGACAATAAAAATATTACCATTTGATGGATTCTCCACCTCCATTACTCCATGTCCAAACACTTGTTTGACAATGTAAGGTCCAATCCACCTTGACCTCAATTTACCCAAAAACAAGCGGAGCCTTGAATTGAATAATAGGACTTTTTGTGAAAGGGCAAAGGATGTCCTCACTATGTTTTTATCATGAAAGACTTTCATCATTTCCTTTGCAATTTTAGCATTGTCATATGCCTCATTCTGCAACTCTTCTAACTCATTAATTTGAAGTTTTCTTGAGATTCTTGTCTTGTGTAGGTCAAATTTCATTACTTTAATGGCCCAGTATGCTCTATGTTCTAATTCCACAGGTACGTGACAAGGCTTGCCATAGAATAATTGATAAGGAGACATGCCCAAAATTATTTTAAAAGCAGTGCGATATATCCAAAGAGCATCAGTTAGTTTTAATGACCAATCTTTGCAGTTTGGGTTTACTGTTTTTTCTAAAATCAGTTTGATCTCTCAATTAACTAATTCAGTCTGTCCACTAGTCTGTGGATGATAAAGGGTTGCAATTTTATGAGAAATCAAGTACTTTTTCATCAAATTCCAAAAAGGAAGATTGCAAAAATGAGCACCCCCAACACTTATAATGGATTTAGGAATTTCAAACTAAGACAAAATGTTTTCTTTCAAAAATTTGATTACTATTTGGTGATCATTATTTCAACATGAAATTACTTCAACCCATTTGGACACATAATCAACAGCCACTAAAATATATAGATAGCCAAAGGAAGGGAAAAATGTCCCTCAAAACTTTGATAGACCTATTTGCCCGTTGGAGTGTGATACAAGTGGGTTTGAGTTCACCTATACCCAATTGTTGGTAGACAGAGAAAAAGAGCAAATTGACACTGGCTCTAAGATCCAATAGTGCTTGTTCGAACCTGAAATTTTCAATGACACGTGACACAGTTGGACACCCTGGATCCCTATATTTTGGAGGGGTTTTGTGTTGGAGTATAGTATTGGCTTGTTCTGTCAAGAAGGCTCTTTTTTGGACATTTTGGCTTCTTTTGATGTGCACAAGTCTTTTAGAAATTTGGCATAAGAAGAACCATCTTGATTGCATCCAAAAGTGGAATATTAATTTTTACTTGTTTAAAAAACTCATAAATTTTTGGATAGTTATTCAACTTCTATGTTTTCTTGCGTCTTTGAGGAAAAGGAGCAGAAATAGGGCATGAAGGATCTTTTTCCTTTGACGGTTCTGGTTCCTTTTCAATCACAGGTTTAGGCTCAACTGGTTTATTGACTGGGATTGACTCAGGTTTTGACTTTGGAATTAACATGTCTCTAATGGTTTTGTCAATCACCTTGCCACTTATTAGTGTAGTGACAGCTTGAGCTTGTTCTTGAGGAGTTTCCATAGTTGAAGGATTTTTCACATGAAATTGGCCTCGTGTTTTATTGGTTGGGCAGGAAACTTGCCCTTCTCATGTGTGGTCATTGATTGGGTAAGCTTTTGAATATGGCTTTTGAGATCCTCGAATGACTGAGTGGTCTAGGTTTTGAAGTCATTGAAGCCTGAGTGGAATGATTGTTATAGTTTATTTGCTTTGCATGAACTGATTCAATGTGTCATCAAGACTTTTTTTGTGTGGTGGTTAGTATGGTTTATATGCAGGAGGTCCTTGAGGTGGTAGTTGTGAACCTTGTTGTGGATTCATGGGAGTTGGTTATATGTTCCTCCAACTGAAGTTCAGGTGATTCCGCTACCTTGGATTATATATTTTAGAATATGGGTTGGAATAGGGCTTGTTGAAATTAGAAATTACATTTGTTTGTTCTAATAAGACCTCTTTGAATGTTGGAATGGTAGGACACCCCCTAGTAGGTTGTCCTATAAGCGCACAAATCCCACACATTGTTCCGTGGGAGGGCCAACATCAACTTGATGTACCTTTTTCATCTCTAGAGCTTCAAACTTTTGAGACAAGGTAGTAATTTTTTCTCTCAAGTCATCATCTTCTTCAAGACATACTTAGCCCCTTGGGAAGTAGATGGTTTGGCTTCAACAGTGGTAGGAGAGGATGAGTTCTACATTTGAGAACTATCAGATATGGTTTCAAAAAAATTGAATGCCGCCTGTAGACTCTTTCCCATGAACTCTCCTTGAGCCATCATTTCAACAAACTGACGTAGTCTAGTGGACAGATAATCATAGAAAAATTCTACCAAAGTCCAATTCTCAAAAGCATGGTGTGGGCAGGATTGGAGAAAATCCTTGAATCTCTCCCAACATTGGTAAAATGTTTCTCTCTCTTTAACCGAGAAATTCATGATTTTCCTTTTGAGTGCATTGGTGTGGTTCAGAGGAAAAAGCTTTATGAGAAACTCATTCTATAATACCTGCTGGTTTGATATTGAATGACCTTTCAAAGAATTTAGCCATTGTTTAGCTTTGGCCTTTAAAAAGAAAGGAAAAAATTTCAACTTGGCCAACTCAGAATTATCTTGAAATATTCCACATACTTCCTCAAAATCGTTAATATGCATATATGAGTTTTCTGATTCGATTCCATGAAATTGAGGTAGCAGTTGCACTGTCCTTGTCTTTACATTAAAGAGGGGTGCATTTTCAAAAAAACATAAAATAAGGGGGGACACTGTTTTGTGTGGGATGCAAATAATTCCGTAGAGTTTGAATGTTAGGGAATTCCCCCCTTCTCTTAGGAACTTTCCCTTATCTCCTATTATTTGCTATGCTATTATCAAAAAAGGTTGCTACTAATCGAGGTGAAGATAGTCTAGACTGGTTTACAGATCCAACAGATTCTTCTGACAAATTTTGAAAGCGAGGATCATCCTTAGAAATAAAATAAGAATTATATATAGTAAATCAAAAATATATACAACAAATAAAGTTCTTTTCACCTTTTACTTTAAAACACCTTTTTGGTTCCCCGACAATTGCACCAAACACTTATCTTGATCAGAAATGTGTACACCCAAGTGCAGGCGGTCTAATTGTAGTTATAATTTAGTTCAGTCCGGAGTCAAATCCACAGGGAATTAATATTGGTATTTTGGAGTAAATAGTGACAGAGACCAAAGTGACTGAAACCCTAAAGATTTAAAGTTATAGTGTTTATAGGATTTCCTAGATAGAATATAAGATTTTTTCCAAAAGATTTTCTAGAGAAAATATAAATATTCTCTCATATATAAAAGTCACCCTTTAGATCGAGGATCTGGACATGTAGTCAATCATCCGGTTGTTGTATTTGTGCTTGGGAACTCAATTAACCCCTGTGTTAACAGCAAGTTAATTGGAGGATAAAGATGGATTGTGAGAATTAAGAGCATGGTTCTAATGTCTTGTAGAGATTTACAAGAATTGTCTGTATCGGAACTCAACCCGTCTACAAACAAGCAAGTAGTTGTACAAGCCATCCAACCACTATGTTAGTATTTCATTCTTAGTTGAAGTACAATAATGGTAAAGATTGAAATGTAGTCATGAAGATGTAACTGGGGTACTTGCAAAGAACCAATGAGTCTTCCTATGCCAATAGTCATCTTGTTTTAGAAAGGACTCATGGTTGTACAAAGTACCTTAGCTTTGCTAGATGCATTCAATCATGCAATAAACAATCAAAAGATAAAGCATTAAGCATAAATGAAATGCACAAAAATAACTTCTGAATAATTTATACATGTCCATCACCTCCTACTAAAGAGTGAATGAGAAACTACTCACTCTTCATGGCCTTGAGAAAGCTAGAAAACTAAGTGATTCTCATCCCTCCAAATAGAGTGCTTTACAAGATACAATAGAATATTTCTAGGTGCTCAAAGTCCAAGTGAATGCCCCAAGATCCGGATGAAAATCCAATCCTTTACAACTTGTATGGGTAATACGTTCAAACGTGAGATGGTGTTCAAACGTTGACTCCTATCTTCTTTTATGGGCGTTCAAACGCTGATTGGAGTTTGAACATAATACTCAAGTGGCTTATGTCCTCCACAGTGAAGAGCTGCATCATGCCATGTGTCATCACCCTAGCAATGTCCTAGAGTCCTCAAATACTTCAAGCCAATGTTTGAATGTGGATTGGTGCTCAAACGTGGTACTTAAGTAGCTCTTTGTTCTTCTTCTCAGTGAAGAGCTACAACACGCCATGTGCCATCACCCTAGCAATGTCCTAGGTCTCCTCAAATAATTCAAGATGGCGTTCGAACGTGGATTGGCGTTCAAACGTAGTAGCTTTACTTCCTCCTTCTTTAATTTTCTTCTAGAACACATGGGTGTTGCTTGAAAGTTTGGTATTCATTGGCTTTATGCTTTTTTGCAACTTTTTCCTGAAATATCAGTTAAGCTCCATCAAAGCATAATTAGTCTTGTAAAAGCATAGTAAGATGCTAATTTTAACTATTCATCAATGCCATTCTTCGATTTGTTGGACGAAGGTTAGAGAGAGACCCTCCACGAGTCCAAATTTGATTAGAGACACCTTGGAGAAGTTGGACTTGATACAGAAGCGTCTTGTTATGGCACAAAGATGGCAAAAGAACTATGCCGACAAACGATAGACACCTTTGAAGTTTGAGGTTGGTGATCACGTTTTCTTGAAGGTGATGCCAAAGAGAGGAGTGGTCAGATTCAGGAAACAGGAAAAGTTGTCAGGGAGGTATATCGAGCCCTTTGAGGTACTCGAGAGGGTTTGTATAGTTGTTTACTGTTTGGCATTACCACCAAATTTATTAGGAGTTCACGCGGTGTTCTATGTCTCCATGCTTTGGAAGTACTCTTCAGATCCTACGCATGTGTTGGATTGGGGTGAGTTGGTTGTTGATACAGATGGGATATTCGAGAAGGGACTGGTGCGTATCATGGATAGCCAAGAGCAAGTTATGCAAGGCAAGACCGTGAGGCTGACGAAGGTGTTGTGGCAGCACCGTGGTGTAGAGGAGGCGACATGGGAGCGTGAGGACACTATACATGCCAGTTATCCATTCTTGTTCGAGGATGGAGGCACATTCTTGTATTCATTACGTGTTATATATTGTACCCCTTAAATACTTGGCCCTTGTTGCTCCACACGTCTGCTTTTCTCAGGTCTGATTTTGTCCCAAATCAATTGAATCTCGTCTCGATTCTAGTTCAATATATTTTTATTTGAACTAACTTTAAATTATTCTTCAAGTTTCACAATTCATTTCTCAATCGAGTTTATATTGGCCATGCGACACCCGATCATCTTGTAAAACGCAAAAATCAGGTTGTCTTGGACTTCTACAAAAATTGACTGGGTAACTAAATTTTACAAGACGAATCCAACGATAAAGTTCATTTCGTCATCTAAGTTCTAGAAAAATTTGGGTTTTTGACCCATACTGTAGCGACTAATTATCATTTTACCCTTTTTCATATAAATTCAAAATTTTCATGAGTTTTACATTTAAGAAAAATCAGATTTTTCTCCCCAATACACAACTGAATTTCGTTGGAGAGAGAGAGGGAAGAGGAAAAGGGAAAAAAATCAAGGGTTTCTTCATCTTCTCTCTACGATTTAGGGCTAACCTTTGGTCGGAGTCCTTCGGGCCAAGAACTAAAGTTTATCTACTTGACGAGGGCTACATATACGTACCAAAAACTGTGAATTTTGACGAAGCCTCAAAGATAGGATTTTTGGAAATCAAGGCTTGAAGCTTGATTTGGGTTCTTGGGAGTTACCTACTACGTGTATTACGCTTCAAAAGGTAGGGTTCTTCTCATAGCTAGGTTTTTTTTTCAACATAGGGTTTCGTATGAAATGGGTAGCATGACTTGGGATAAAATCTCTTGTGTAAATGTATTTCTAGTGCAACTAGATTATGAGAAATGGTATGAGAATGAATAAAACCAATTTCGCATGAATTGGGTATTGTTAAAATTGTTTGTTTGGTAATTTCATGAGAAATGTATTGATTGGGCATGATTTTGTGCTATACAGGTGTTTGATAAAATGCCTAGTTTGATTTAGTATGGTTGTTCCATTGAAAATGCTATAACATGCTTGGTGAGAATATAGATTGTAATTTATATGCACATAATATAAATTGACAATTGGGAATGTTGGTTGAAATAAAATATTGTTCATAATGTGCTCATGATATATTGAACATGATTTGAGATTGCAATTGTACATTACATTTGCATATGAACGGGAAGCATCACATTCGTGGGCATGTGACATGAGTGCGGGTGTGTGCATGGTTTTGATCAAACACCATCATCCACCAAGAATGGTTTGGATCAAGGTTCGACTGAGTCATACGGGTTGCATTGAAAATAGGGTCAAGATTAGCAAGAAGGGATAAATTGTCCCTCGGGTGCAAGACCCGATGATTTGGATACACACTCCGTTGGTATTGAGCCCATAAAGTGTGTCGGTGTATGCGGAGCCATTGGCGTAAGTCCTTAAATGTCATGTCAGTTGGGTGCCCGTTGATGTAAGTCCATAAATACCCAACCTAAAAAAGACTCGAGAATTATAGTGGTCATTGGATGTGTAACATCAATGGTGGAGGCTTGGAATGCTCGGATTCATACGCATGGCATTGCATGTATTATGGGAGCCGGTGAAGGCTCAGGTTAAGTTGCATGTGTGAGTCTCATCTCATAACATGACATGACATAGAGAATTCCATTATGAATTGCATATTCTTAAATGGATTGTTTGTTGATTGTTGAATTACATGTGAGCATTTTATATGCATCTAGGTTGGGGAGTAGCCTCTTTAGGAGATACTTTATTGAGTGTGGCTCACCCTTTATGGAGACAACATTTCAGGTGTGGGACAAGCACCGGTGGATGGCTCTTACTTGGGTTCTCATTGATGAAGAAAAGATGAGATGTGGTTTTAAATTACGTTTTTGTAAAACAAATATTGAATTTAGTTTTTGGATATGTAATATTGTAGAACTTTGATTATCTATCGGTAGAAGAATTCTAGAGAGCTCTTCTACCGATAGAACTTTGATTTTCTACCGGTAGATGTATTCCAGTAAGCTCTTCTACCAATAGGTCCTCTTTAATTTTCAAAAAATTAAAATGATCGTGTTAAGCCTTCGGGCCTTGAATCCTTTTGTTCAAAGGATGTAAATGGAGTAATATTAAGGTCAATTTGATGCATATTGGATCTTGGAATGGTCAAGTGATTGAAATGCTCACAGGTTGCATTTGGGAGTGCCTGGTATAAGGGAGACTCTACCCAAACTCTGTATTGTTTACGGTCTCGGTGAAGGGGATGTTGTGTTGTGGTGTTTGGTTATGCGGCATTCACGGGTACTTTTGCAGGTTGATGGGTGATCAAGGGGTTGACAAATGAAATCCAATTTTAGGGGCGTCACAATAGATGTGGTAAAACTGGACCACAATATGCAATTGAAACTCCCTAGATCAAACACCTCTATTCCCCATCCCTGATCAAGGCAAATAAGCCCTCAGAACATAAAATAAATAAATAGGGGGATAATGGATCTCCTTGCCTTAAGCTCCTATTCGGCTTGAAAAAGCCCATTTGCTCCCCCTTTAATAACAGAGAATAGGGGACAGTTTTAACACACTTCATAATGGTATTAATTGATTTATCAAAAAAACTAAACTTCTTCATAATAGCCTTCAAAAAATTCCATTCAACCCTGTCATACGCCTTGCTAATATCAAGCTTAAGAGATGTGAAACCCATCCCTAAATTTTTGGTTTTCAAATAATGACTCAAATCATAAGCTATAAGGCCATTATCAATAATCAAATGCCCAGGAACAAAAGTGCTCTAATAATCTAAGATAATTTTGGAAAGAAGATGTTTAAACCTATTAGCCAACACCTTGACCATAATCTTATACGCCATATTACAGAGGCTAATAGGCTGAAATTAGGACATGCTCTTAGGGGCATTGACCTTTGAAATAAGGACAATATGAGTATAGTTAAGGTTTACACAAGAACCCTCTGAATTAAGCACATTCAAAATAATCTTAGATATACCTTTACCAATAATATGCCAAAAATTCTAGAAAACAAAGAATGAATTCATGCCATCACGGCCAGGAATTTTTGTAGGTTGAAAATTCTTTACAAAATCAATGACTTCAACTTCATGAAAATCCATAGTTAGGAATTGATTGATCGCAGGTAATACAATAGACTTAACACAACTTAGAACCAAATCCATGTCATTCTCCAAAGGAAAATTAGAAGTGAATAACTCTTTAAAATACTTGACTGCTATTTCCTAAATATCCTTAGGCTAGTAGCCCAAAGTCCTTGATAATTGTATAGCCCAACCACTTTATTATTAGTTTGCCTTCTAATGGAAGCATGGGAATGGAAGAACTTCGTGTTCCGATGTCCTTCTTTCAACTAATTGATTCTTAACCGTTGTTTCCATGCAATTCTTCACCTGCCAGCAATTGATTCGTACTATTCTAAACTTATNGGAATGGAAGAACTTCGTGTTCCGATGTCCTTCTTTCAACTAATTGATTCTTAACCATTGTTTCCATGCAATTCTTCAACTTCCAGCAATTGATTCGTACTATTCTAAACTTCTTTTCAAATTGATCATGTTCTCTTCTATCATATTTGAACCCAAAAATTGAGAAATCTTGGATCTATTAATTTCCAACTATTTGTTCACTTGTCCAAAACTATCCTTCCATTTTAGCAAACCAATCTAGCAATTATTAATATTCTAGAGCATATAATGTTCCTCAGATCCACCCGAAATATTTACCCAGCACTGTTGAATCACATTTGCACAATATTCCTTCATAAGACATTTGGATTAAAAACTAAATATTTTCTTTGGTCTTCTAGAAGATAATACTTCTTCGTAGCTGAGAACCCGAAAAACTAGCTAGGAATGGGTTGAGGACAATGTAGAGATAAAATGGACATAACTCTGTGGGAAGATGTTTATTCATGAGGGAGATACCCACACTCGTGTACCTTTCCTAAATTGAAAAAGGAATAATACTAACATTCCACCAAGTAAGCCCAATATCCACTAGTTGACAATCATCAATCACCTCCCTGAAATTCCTCAATTGCCAATTTGGCTGAGGACAACCACCAATCTTCTCTGTATTTGAAACAATCTCATTAAAATCACCCCCCCCCAACAAATAAATGGTAGACTAGAATGTGTGCTTAGCCATTTCAACAAAGACCCTATTGTTTACGTTTAACTATGACTGGATGACCATAGAAACCAACAAATCTCCAACTATCACTCTGACCCTCATTCAGAGTAGCTTCTATATGAAAATCTAAGTAACTTTGAACACTAACATTGAAATCTCTACGCCATAACAGTACAATACCCCTTACTTTTCCCATTGAATCAACAATCAAGCCATGGGGAAACCCAATTTTCCACTTAATAACATCAAATTTAGAAGAATTTAGTCTAGTTTCCATTAAGAAAACCAATTGGGGACTTTCTCTCTTCACAAGTTCTTGAAAAGCTTGAACTGAATAGACATTCCCAAGCCCTCGATAGTTCCAGGTAACACCAATCATTGCAATCGATAGGACTACAAAGCAATCTTTGCCGTTGGAATAGAAGATAGGATTGACTTATCATGATCTTCTCTTTAAGCCTAACTCTTGCCCTTCTGGAATTACATCAACACAATCATGTTCTTTCCTCCTCCCCCTAATCAGTATCTCCAGAATTTCCCAACTCTTAGCCATAGAAGGAGTGGGAGATTTCTTAATCCATTTACCCTTGTCCTATTTGACAACTTATTGGATATGGATCCCATATACACAGAATCTGGGCCTGGATTATTATGGCTCTGATCCAAAGAGCTACCAATCTTCAACTTTGGGCTTGGGATCTTATGGCCTTGGATTTTAGAAGTAGTTTGCTTATGATTATTAGATTTCTCCTTTATAAACCTTGGTACATTAACCACAACTATGTGACATAGACCCAAACCAAATGAAAATGGGTCATACAGTAGGAGGCCTACCTTCATCATCCCGGNTTAGAAGTAGTTTGCTTATGATTATTAGATTTCTCCTTTATAAACCTTGGTACATTGACCACAACTATGTGACATAGACCCAAACCAAATGAAAATGGGTCATACAGTAGGAGGCCTACCTTCATCATCCCGGAATCATCATGACTTTGGATCGGATACACCCTTTCCAAATGTAGAAAAATATCCATATTTCTTTCCTTCCCATTAAGCAATAGATCCAAACAACTAAGGTCAGTTACTTGAGCAGTTGGGTCAACTTTCTTCTCTCCATCTCCCACGTTAACAGACACTGAAGAATCCTTCATAACATTATCCACTAAAGAATCCTCTAAACCACAAATTTGTTGACAATGACAAAGAATTAGAATAGAATGCCCAATAAGGGCATTCATCCATGGACCATATTGATCATTCTTTTTGCCATCAATGGGACAATTAAGATCCTTTACATCACACTGCTTAGATATATGGCCTAACTTTCCACAATTGAAACACAAAAAGGATAGTCGTTCATAGGTGAATCTAGCAAATGAAATATTATCATCCAGATCAAGTAGTTTAACCCCTCGATGAAAAGGCTTTAGAATATTGACATCCACACGTATTCTCAGAAACTTCGACCCTCCAGCAGTGGTTTCTTAGATCTCCACCACTTCAAATGCACCAAACCTATTTGTAATCTTTAAAGCTAGATCCTTTGTGTAAAATTGCAAGAGAAGTCTAGTGACTTGAATCCAGAAAGGTGAAAGATCAAAAGACACAAGATTTAATGGAATCTCCTATGACCATTGCTTTAAAATAACAAGATAATTATCAAAACACCAAGGACTTTGATTAATAGCCTTTGCACGGGCCTGTCTAGATACACAATACTCAACCAAGTGCTCTACAAGAAAGGATACTTGCTCCCATATTTAAGGCGTCTAGCTCCTAGTGAGGTAGCGTATGTACTCAAAGGGAGACACGAAGGAGATTGTGGTAATCGCTTAGGAGGACATGCCTAGGCAAAAAAAATGTTTAGACAGGGATATTTTTGGCCTACAATGAAGAAGGATGCACAGAGTTATGTGAGGAAGTGTGAAAAGTGCCAAAAGTTTGTGGTTGTCCCAAAGTTGCCCCTCACTAAGCTCACCCCAATAATGAGCCCCTTGCCTTTTTGCTTAGTGGGGAACAAAAAAAATTTGCAATTGTAGTCATCGACTACTTCACCAAGTGGTTCAAGGCATAACCCTTAGCAACAATCATTGAGCAAAAGGTCCAAGGGTTTGTATGGAAGTCGACTGTGTGTACGTTTGGTATCTCGGCTGTCATCACTAGTGACAATGGGAAGTAGTTCTATAATGACCAATTTTGAAGGTTCTTCTCGGAGCTTAGAATCCATAACCATTACTCCTTTCCAGGCCACCCGCAAGGCAATGGGCAGGCTGAGGTAACTATCCGAACTCTCCTCAAGAGTATCAAAACTATGCTTGAATACTCTGAAGGGTTGTGGGTAGAAGAGCTCCTGAGTAGCTTATGGGCTTACAGAATCATTGTTAAAACTCCTACTAGAGAAACACCGTTCTCTTTGGAGCTTAAAACAGAAGCAGTAATCCTAGTGGACATCATTCTGGAAACATACCGAACAAGGGTATTCAACCAAGTTCAAAATGACCAACAGCTAGCCTGTAACTTGAATCTGCTGGAGAAAAAATGATAGGAATCACAAGCAAGGGTGGTAGCTTATCAGCAGGGGATGGCAACGTATCATAATTCCATGGTTAGTCCACGAGTTTTTCTCCCAAATGACTTGGTCTTGAGAAAATTTACTCCAGCTACAAAAAATGTTAGAGAAGGAAAACTAGAAGTAGTGTGGGAAGGACCATATCGANATCTGCTGGAGAAAAAATGATAGGAATCACAAGCAAGGGTGGTAGCTTATCAGCAAGGGATGGCAACGTATCATAATTCCATGGTTAGTCCACGAGTTTTTCTCCCAAATGACTTGGTCTTGAGAAAATTTACTCCAACTACAAAAAATGTTAGAGAAGGAAAACTAGAAGTAGTGTGGGAAGGACCATATCGAGTTATACAAGCTCTAAGGCCTGGTATCTACGATCTGGAAAGCTTAGAAAGAGTCAAGTTAGCTCATCTGTGGAATGCAAAGCACCTAAAGAAGTTCTATTAGTAATGTTTTTCTTTTACCTAAAATAAGGCTTCCTTTCTGGCCCACTCATTTGCATCAACAAATGGCATATTTTTTAGTAAATCTCCAGTTTTCAAAGTCCATTTTGTGATTGAACCTAAGAGGTCTTAGGTCTATTAGCAACTTAAGGCACAAAGCCTAGCTTGGATTGGACCTCTAGGCTTGGATTGGACCTAAAAGGTTCATTAGCAGCTTAAGGTATAGAGCCTAGCTCGGATTAAACCTAAGAGGTCGTTAGCAGCTTAAGGCATTAAGCCTAACTTTGATTGAGCCTAAGAGGTTCATTAGCAGCTTAAGGCATAGAGCCTAGCTAGGATTGAACATAAGAGGTTTGTTAGCAGTTTAAGGCATACAGCCTAGCTTGGATTGAACTTAAGAAGCTCATTAGTAGCTTAAAGCATAAAGCCTAACTCAAATTGAACCCAAAATGTTCGTAAGTCGCCTCGCCTAGCTGGGGCAATAGCCTCAAAGAAGAATCGTTTCAACCAAAACAAGAGAAGGGGAACATAGTTTGATTGACAAAAGTATTTCATTATAAAAAAAAAAAGGTTACAAGTACCAAAGAAAAAAAGAAAAAGCTCAATTTGCCTTCTCAACTGAGAGGATTTCCACAGTCAAGTTTTTTGTAGAGGCCCCCACTTCAATGTCAAATTTAACCTAGTCTACTCCAGTAGCAATAGGGGCCTCATCACCATCTTCTTCCTTTCCCTCATCTTATTTCTCAGAGGTTGAAGGAGGATCATCCTCATACAAAATGTTGGAGAAGTCTAGCTCCGGGAATGCACGAGAAGCTTTAGCTCTAAAGCCCTCAAAGCCACTATCATAAAACAAGAGATTCTCTTTCTTGAAGTCAAGAGAATCCTTGAAATCTTTTACGGCTACTCAAGAAGTAGCTTTGATAGCATCAGCAAGTTCAGAGTCCTTCTTCTTCAAAGCATCAGAGAGCGCTCTGACTCTCTCTTTTTTTTTTTTTGCAAAATAACAGATAGCTCAAAAACCTTAAGAGAAAGAGACTTGTTCTCTTCAATCATCTTCTCCACTTGTGAGGAGAGATTAGCAACAGAACTCTCAAAGGAGATAAGATTTAGTTCTACCTCCTTATTTTTATCCAAAAACCAATTCCTTTCCTCTATAATGTTGTTCAAGCTTTGCTGAAGATTCCTTTTCTCCTTCAATTCCTAAAGGACCCTCTCTTGGGAGGCCAACAAGCTCTTCTATGACTTCTTTAGCTTTTGCACCAAATGAAGGAACTCCTCTTCACTTGTCTTCCTCTTATGCAAAGCTATGTAGGAAACACTTGAGACAAGGATAATCAGCCCCGTAACGAAAAACAAATTATTTATGAGTGAAAAAATAGGAAACATCAAGCAGAATGCCAACAGATGCATTACTTTCTAATGGTCTCCTACAGAATAGCCATAGCCCATTTGGGATCCATTGATAAGGTGGCCTGTGATGAGCACAAAATATTGCATATTTAATGGCCTCATTATATGCATTTTAACTCAACTTTGCCTCTAAGTACTTAGAGTTAGCTGAAATTATGAATAATGTTAAAATTTTGATGTTGCAGGTAATTATAGCGTAAATCATGAATTTTAGAACCTTGCAACTATGTGTGGATGTCTGGTGAAGATATGGACACATTACTTGAGAATTTGGAGGCTTAAAAGTGAAAGAAATCAAGGAGGTATCGGTGCTTGGCAACATAGGCACCAGTACCTGCACCCGCACTGTTTGGTTGCAGTACCTTAGTTTTCCTCCTTTTTGACCATGATCCATTTCGAATCTGAAGAAGTTTAAAATATACAAGTTGTAGATCTGTATGTCCTCTATATCATGTCAAAATTTCAGCTCAATTGGACAGCTAGATCAAAAGTTATGACAATTTTATGAAAACTGGTCCAAAATAGACAATACCGGTACACTTTAGCTTCTGGTGTTCACGGTACCGGAACTCAGTACCGGTACGCTACCCAGAATGCCCAGAACGCCTGCAAATCATGATCCACTTGCTTGGGGGTCCCACCATTGATTCTCCCACTTATCCTTTGACATATTCTACATATATACATGCCTCTTACACCCTAAAGTCAGCCAAGGAAGGTGGATGATGGGAGAGAAGGAGAGAGAAAGATGGAGGCTTGGTGTGTTGCAAGCTAGATTGTTCCTAGCTTGTGCAAGGCATCAACTCAGCCTCCTATGGATGGGAGGCCTTTCACACACCTAGGGGGACCCCTATAGACGAAAATGCAGAGGTTCTTCACCATATATTCAACATTCATAAGCCATTTTTGGGAGTGTGGCTACCTAAGTTTAGAAAGCTCCAAGAAAGAAGATGATGAATAGTAGATAGAAATTTATGTTTTTTCATTTTTCTTTCCATTTCAGTTGTAGTAAGCTTTGAATTTCTTGTAATCCTTAACTCTTGCACTTTAATCTCATTTATTTCAAGTATATTGCAAGTTTAGTTACATGTTCTAGTTTCCACCATTGTTGTTTTCAAGTTTTCTTCATTTCCTAGCTTTAAAATGGGTATTGCATATTTTTCTTCATAGTTTAAGATTTATTGCATTAAGTTAAGTTTCATGTTCCATTTCTTCATTANATTGCATTAAGTTAAGTTTCATGTTCCATTTCTTCATTATGTCTCTTTACATTATGCATGTCTTTCCTTTTTGCATAAGTAACTAGAGTTTTAGTTGGCTAATCTAAGGGAGACCTCCTCTTGGGTATACCATTTCAACTCATCCCCTTTCCTTCCCTCGGTGTATGGTGGNAACTAGAGTTTTAGTTGGCTAATCTAAGGGAGAACTCCTCTTGGGTATACCATTTCAACTCATCCCCTTTCCTTCCCTCGGTGTATGGTGGTTCGGTTTGATTGGGTTGAGTGTGGACCGGAGTTTGAGTCTTTGATATCTCATAGGCATTGTCACGGGTTATGTTTGGATCTTCACTTCCATTTTGTCCCTCACTTCCCATGAATCAATCGTTCATTTACGCACCATTGGAGGAAGGCTTCGAGTTGATTTGGGATTCCCATTGGAATGAACCTTTTGGATTAGCCAACACTTGTTTTCATTTCATTTTCCTTAAGAACACAACTCACCAAAACTCAAAACAACAAAAGATTTACAATTTTACATTTTCACAAAATCACCTTCACACACTTGAACTTTCCTTCCTTGAGGAGACGACCTTGGAATATTTTTCCAAGTAAAACACAACATTCAAAAAACTCCTTGCGCTTGGGGAGCACTTTTGTTCACAATATTACACACGTTTTGTACATTTCATATTCCACCATTCTGTTGCCCCTTTTCCCCCATCATTCCGAGGGAGAGTGACACACCCCCATTCCTATAAGCCACACACATTGAGGGATGATGTTAAGAGGTTAGGGAATACAATAGAAATAACCAAGCATTTTTTGTGTCGTTGCCAGGAAAGGTTAAGTGTCGAGTTCAAAGGTGATTTTGGGCAGCATTGGTAAGTCTCGTGATTTTCATCATGAGCCAAGGTATGTCGTCTCTTTTGTAAATAGTTTGTAAAGAGCTTGTGTTTTATGTAATTTCTTATAATATTTATGATAATTTATTAAATGCACCATATTATGAAAACATGTGTGAGATTTGTGATGAGTATGGGCACATCACTAGTGAGTGTCCAATAAATGCCCCTTATTTTGAAAATATTTGTGGGATTTGTGGTTAGTAAAGACACATCACTAATGAGTGCCTATAAATGCCCCTTATTTTGAAAATATTTGCTAGATTTGTGCTGAGTATGGACATATCACTAACGAGTGCCCAATAAATTATCATGTTCAAAACTTTGCATGTGAAGGTTCAAATTCAATTTTGGCCTCTGAAAATTTTTACCCCGACCAATATGTTACATCGAGTTATACGAGTTATGGTTGGGAGAATGAACCTTATAATTTTTCATCCAATCTCACGCCACCAAGTGAATTTTGCCACTATCCAACATATGGGGACTCAACCGAAGAAGAATTGGAAAATATTTTGTGTGATTTCATATAATACCAAACGGAAGTCAATGCCCAAATAACCCAAGACCTTATTACATTGAATCATGCTATAAGTACTATGTGTGAAGAACAACATCTTGAGCATGGTCAATGTATTGAGAATGATCATCTCAATGGATTGCATATCGATGTTGAATCTCCCACCGCTCTTGATTGTGAAACATTTAATGATGATATTATCTCACATGAGGCTAATGTGCCCAAGGTCATTTTTCCATTTAAGAGTGGTGTTGAGGTTCACATTTTTCAACTTAGGGAGGGCATTGAAATGGAATTAAGTGTAGAGACTTCTAACAAGAAATTGTATACTCCATTGTGGAAATTGCATAAACTTACCTACACATCTATTTGGTTGAGCTTTTTGAATCATTATCCTTTGTATTGTCGGATAGATTGGTTAGGAAGGGCATTTATACAACAAAAAATTTTTAAAATCAAAAAAATCAATGGGCGCAAGCTCATATCCGAATTGAAGTCGGATTGACATATGTCATTTTTATTTTGTTTCCATGTACATAGCAGTTAGATTTGTTTTATTTTTATATTTTTATTTTCATAATGTTGTAGTGTAGATTTTAGCATGAAGGTTGTTTACCACTTCCTAATTTGGACTCATTGCACTTTGAGCATCATTGTAGCAAATCTTATTGGGTATCATGTTCTAGTCTAAGTTGGGGGGTGAAAAAAAAGCTTTTAGTGTTTTATTTTTTCCGTTAATGTGTATATATATATAAATATAAAAGGGGGGGTATCTTATTTCTCATGTTACTTTCATTTTTCTCATTGCATGATTCCTTATACATTGAGGACAATGCATGGTTCAAGTTGGGGGGGTGAGGTGCAGCATTTACATTTTTCACCATTTTTTGCATAGAATAATGGGAAATGTGAAAATTTTGGACAATTTTTGTGAAAAATATCCAATATTGAACTATATTCCCCTACCCTAATTGTTGTGGGAGTTGTGATAATTTGATCTTCATTTTGAACTTTGAATACATGAGCACATTATAGAAGTTTATCCTATTGCTAAGAGTATCACATGTTTGTTTTTGAACTCAACCATAAGTGCACCATGAGCTTGTAATTTTGACAATTTACTGATTGAGTTTGCATTTAGTGCTTGACATGAATAGTGGAGATGCGTAAGAACCCGTATGAGCTTTAATGTCAATCCTTGTTTGGAGGGAACTTACATTTACTCAATGAATAATTTTTCAAATTCTAAATTTGTTCAATAATCTCATTATGCTTGTTTTAGTTAGGTGCATTTGGGTAGTTGATTGACTTTGTCTTGAAATGCAATGTGATCTCTCATGCTTATTTGGAAATGATCTTAGGCCATCTTTGAAATGCTTTGAGCCTTAGTTTTTTTTTCTTGTGAAATTATATCCCTAGTGCCATGTTTGAGCCTTATTTGAAATTCATTTCTATGCCACGCATTTGACCAAGCCAATGAAAAATGATATAAATCTACCTCACCTTGGTTGTTCCTAGAGCTGAGTATGAATGATCATAAAAAAGAAGGCAGAAACTCAACAAAAGGGATGAATGAAGTTGAATTCAAAGAGTTGAATTCAAAAAAAAATACAAGAAAAGGAGAAAAAGAGGTGAAAAGAAGAAAAGAGGAACTAAACAAAAAGGAAAATGTTAAGGAAAAGAGAGAAAAAGAAATAGAGAGTGAAGTGATGGTGTTGACTGAAAATCCCATAGAAAGGGAGATCTTTTTGAAATAAATGTCATGCACTCGGAACAACCCTCTTTGTTATCCTATATCCTTTGTTCATTTACCTAGATATCACCCCAAGGCCTCATTACAACCTATGAAAGTCCTAAATGATCTAGAGAAGCATGGGGGATGCATACTTTTAAAGAAAAAGATAAGTTGGTTTTGCTATCTATGCCCTAGCATTCCTTTCATGAGATTATGTCAAGGTTGTTTCATTATTATGCATGTACTTCATTTTGGATTATATGTGAGCATACTTCGGTTTGTACATAATATTCTATCTCACATATACACATGGAGAGTATGCCAGGATAATCATAGTGTGATTCATTATTGAGAGAAACCCTTGGTGAGTTTTGCATCAAAGCTTAATTTGGATAGTTAAGTGAAGGTGGATTCCGTTGAGTAAATGCTTTAAATTACATGTTCATTTTACACACACACACAAATTTTGAAAGAAAATGTGTAGGTGTATACTCTAGAATAGCATTTAAAGCTATGATGATACTCATGTGTGATTGGTTCAGGTGTATGGAGCAAGTTGTTTTTGACATTCCAGCGCTATTTAGGATGCGGGAATATGCTTTAAATATTGGATACTAAAAAAAGAAGTTTGTATGTATCTTCACTGAAAACTTTCACGAGACAAAACTCGTCCACTAGGGATCACCTAGGGGTTTAAAGGCTTGTTGCATATGCTAAATGCAATTGCGGAATTAGTATAGGTTTATCTTTGTTTGCTTAATTTTTATATTTTGTTTGCTACGGACTAGAAAAGCTTAAGTTGGGGGGTGTGATGAGCACAAAATATTACATATTTAACGGCCTCATTACATGCATTTTAACTCAACTTTGCATCTAAGTATTTAGAGTTAGCCGAAATTATGAATAATGTTGAAATTTTGATGTTGTAGGTAATTATAGCGTAAATCATGGAATTTAGAACCTTGCAACTATGTGTGGATGTGTGGTGAATATATGAACACATTAATTGAGGATTTGGAGGGCTTAAAAATGTAGGAAATCAAGGAGGTATCGGTGTTTGGCAACATAGGCATCAACACTTGCACCATTTGGTTGCAATATCTCAGTTTTCCTCCTTTTTGACCATGATCCATTTCGAATCTGAAGAGGTTCAAAACATGCAAGTTGTAGATCTATATGTCCTCTGTATTGTGTTAAAATTTTTGCTCAATCGGATGGTTGAATACAAAGTTATGACAATTCTACAGAAACTAGTCCATAGCAGACAGTACCGATATGTAGTACCGGTANAAGGAAATCAAGGAGGTATCGGTGTTTGGCAACATAGGCATCAACACTTGCACCATTTGGTTGCAGTATCTCAGTTTTCCTCCTTTTTGACCATGATCCATTTCGAATCTGAAGAGGTTCAAAACATGCAAGTTGTAGATCTATATGTCCTCTGTATTGTGTTAACATTTTTGCTCAATCGGATGGTTGAATACAAAGTTATGACAATTCTACAGAAACTAGTCCATAGCAGACAGTACCGATATGTAGTACCGGTACACTTTAGCTTCTGGTGTTCACAGTACCGGTACGCTGCCCAGAATGTTCAAAACACCTGTAAATCATACTCCACTTGCTTGGGAGTCCCACTATTGATTCTCCCACTTGCCCCCTGACATATTCTACATATATACATGCCTCCTACACCNAATTTTTGCTCAATCGGATGGTTGAATACAAAGTTATGACAATTCTACAAAAACTAGTCCATAGCAGACAGTACCGATATGTAGTACCGGTACACTTTAGCTTCTGGTGTTCGCAGTACCGGTACGCTGCCCAGAATGTTCAAAACACCTGTAAATCATACTCCACTTGCTTGGGAGTCCCACCATTGATTCTCCCACTTGCCCCCTGACATATTCTACATATATACATGCCTCCTACACCCCAAAGTTAGCAAAGGAAGGTGGAGGATGGGAGAAGAGGAGAGAGAAAGATGGAAGCTTGGTGTGTTGCAAGCTAGATTGTTCCTTGCCTATGCAATGCATCAACTCAGCCTCTTATGGATGGGAGGCCTTTCACACACCTAGGGGGACCCCTATGGATGAAAATGCAGAGGTTCTTCACCATGTATTCAACATTCACAAGCCATTTTTGAGGGTGTGGCTACCTAAACTTAGAAAGCTCCAAGGAAGAAGATGATGAATAGTAGATAGAAATTTATGTTTTTGTATTTTCCTTTTCATTTCAGTTGTAGTAAGCTTTAAATTTCTTGTAATCCTTAACTCTTGCACTTTAATCTTATTTATTTCAAGTATATTGCAAGTTAGTTACATGTTCTAGTTTCCACCATTGTTGTTTTCAAGTTTTCTTTATTTCCTAGCTTTAAAATGGGTATTGCATATTTTTGTTCATAGATTAAGATTTCTTGCATTAAGTTAAGTTCCATGTTCCATTTCTTCATTATGTCTTTTTACATTATGCATGTCTTTCCTTTTTGCATGAGTAGCTAGAGTTTTAGTTGGCTAATCCAAGGAGACCTCCTCTTGGGTATACTATTTTAACTCATCCCCTTTCCTCACCTCGGTATACGGTGGCTCGGTGTGACTGGGTTGAGTGTGGACCAGAGTGTGAGTCTTTGATATCNAGACCTCCTCTTGGGTATACTATTTTAACTCATCCCCTTTCCTCACCTCGGTGTACGGTGGCTCGGTGTGACTGGGTTGAGTGTGGACCAGAGTGTGAGTCTTTGATATCCCGTAGGCATTGTCACGGGTTATGATTGGATCCTAACTTCCATTTTGTCCTTCACTTCCCATAAATCAATCGTTCATTAACTCACCATTGGAGGAAGGCTTCGAGTTGATTTGAGATTCTCATTGGAATGAACCTTTTAGATTAGCCAACATTTTTTTTCATTTCATTTTCCTTAAAAACACAACTCACCAAAACTCAAAACAACTAAAGATTTTATAATTTTACATTTTCACAAAATCACCTTCACACACTTGAACTTTCCTTCCCTGAGGAGNATTGGATCTTAACTTCCATTTTGTCCTTCACTTCCTATAAATCAATCATTCATTAACTCACCATTGGAGGAAGGCTTCGAGTTGATTTGAGATTCTCATTGGAATGAACCTTTTGGATTAGCCAACATTTGTTTTCATTTCATTTTCCTTAAAAACACAACTCACCAAAACTCAAAACAACTAAAGATTTTACAATTTTACATTTTCACAAAATCACCTTCACACACTTGAACTTTCCTTCCCTGAGGAGACGACCTTGGAATACTTTTTCAAGTAAAACACGACATTCAAAAGACTCCTTGCGCTTTGGGAGCACTTTTGTTCACAACATTACACACATTTTGTACATTTCATATTCTACCATTCTATTGCCCCCTTTTCCCCCATCATTCCAAGGGAGAGTGACACTCCTCCATTCCTATAAGCCATACACATTGAAGGATGATGTTAAGAGGTTAGGGAATACAACAGAAACAACCAAGCATCCTGGACTCGCTATCAGCAACAAATTTGAGAAGACAAACTTTGGTCTCCTCTTCATTGTCCCACATTGAGGGCCTGGCCCCCTAACAGCTGGTGTCACCCCTTTGTCAATGGGTTTGTCCTTAGAAAGCTTCTTCTTCCCTTCAACCTTTGATGGAACAGGAGAAGAATGAGGGAGGGGGGGGTTAGAAGAGGGACTTCAGGAATAGAAGGCCCTATTTATACGAGCCTGCATGGTCCATAGTGGCCTCCTCAGTAGTCTTGGTGCATAGGGAACTGACTAGAAGTAAGGGTGTGCGTCAGATAGAGTCTTAGAGCTCAAAAGGATTATGAAATGCATAGGAGAATTAGAAATAACTATCTTGGGCTTGGCGAGGATAGCCTGGGCCTCTTAAGGCGTGGGGTCCCACTCGCCAGATCCTTGGATGCCTTAACTTCTTTCAGAAGCTTCTTATCAACAACCTTGGGAGCCATTTTTGCAAGTCATAGAAACAAGGACTCAATATTCAAAAAGGAAAGAAAATAACATAAAATTTGAAACACTACTTACTGTTTGGTGGGGCAAGGACTTGGTGTGAATGGCAACACGATAGCTTTCGGGGCAGGGCCCAACTAGTGCTTGAATAGTGTTTGGTTAGTGACTAGGTTGGGCATGCTTTTGGTATGATAAGCCAAACTTTTCTCCATCCGAGCCTTGAGTTCAATAGGAAGAGAACTAGTCTTGCCTACACCAAGAGAGCATATTAGTCCAAATCTAAAAAGGAAGGGCTAGAAGAAAGAACTAGACAAACTCACGCAGTGAAAGATGAGATGATCCCCAGAGTCGAGGGATCAATACCAGTCTTCCGATAAGGGGGTCAGAAGGGCCAAACTCCCAACCAGGCCTGGACACGAAGAAAAACTTATTCTTCCATTCCTTCACACTAAAGGAATAGCCCGTAAGAAGCTCAATTTTCTCCCTTTTCGAGCAGGGTGTGAGTTTGTAGTTGTGTAGGAAAACTGAGATGGTTGAATGAGGACCCACACCATTGGTTCTTGCCCAAAGAACACCAATACCAATTAAAAACCTCAACTATTTGGAGTTAATTGAGAAAGGACAAGGTTCAAGTAGTGAAGAGCTTCCCTAATGTATTGTGGCATAGGGAATTGAAGGTCGCACTTGAAGATCAATTCATAGAAGCACACGTTGTTGCTCGCAAAAGATTCTGCGATTACCTTTAAGAAAGGGATTCGGATGCGAACAAAAGGGGGAATTTGATAGAGTTCCCTAAGTTTGTCTAGGACTTTCTCGCCAAGAGAGCTTTGGAATTACATTGCACCTNTGAAGATCAATTCATAGAAGCACACGTTGTTGCTCGCAAAAGATTCTGCGATTACCTTTAAGGAAGGGATTCGGATGCGAACAAAAGGGGGAATTTGATAGAGTTCCCTAAGTTTGTCTAGGACTTTCTCGCCAAGAGAGCTTTGGAATTACATTGCACCTACTGCTACAATGGAAGAGGAAGTGATCTCTAAGATGGAATATGGTTCTTCATTAGCACTATCGGCTTTGGCCATAAAAGATGCATGTTTCCAGAGAGAGTTCGCTCTGAGTCACTCATTGTTGGGAAACAGTGGTGGTGAATGTACAAATTAGGTGGAAAAAGGCAGGAAGAATTATGGGAAAGAAGAGTTAAGCAAGGATCAAAGATAGATTCAAGCTGGAGTTGGGAGAATTGATCAACAAAGAGGTTTTTAGGTGATCAAGATCGAAACCCTTCAGCTTGAGAAAATAGAAACGGTAGAAGTAAAATTGAAAGGTGTGACTCCAACCTAAATACTCTTGTTTAAAGAGTTCAAGCAAATCAGAAAAAAATCAAGAAGATTGAGATCAAGGGAGAGAAGCGTACCCCGGCTCTTGGAAGAGTTCTTGAGCCGGGCTGGACTCTGATAGCGAGGCATGTTTAAATCCCAGCCACATAATGGCTCTTTGGCGATTACATGCAGACGAGCCACGATGTTGCTTCCCGAGGCACTAACGAACAAGAACATTAAATGCGGAATAAGTGTAAGTCATGTCAAGTTAAACTGGGGGCAACTGATAAATAGGGAAATAGCATGTGCTCGGAATGCCAAGCTAGGAAGCTTAGCATAGCTCCAGCTCAATACCTAACCACTCCCTAACCCCTCTGGAACTCGACAATATTCTACTCTTATGGAACCTTTAGTTTGACTCAACTCCCACTTCCACGTAGCTGGCAAAAACTAGTTCAATAGAGCAAAGTAACTAATTTAGCTAAAGTAGGCGGAGCAAGATCCACTAATGGCCTAACCACACGGCCTATAAGAGGGGAGCCACATAGGAGATCGAGGAACGTGATAAAAGCTAAATCTAAAGCTTCCTTTGATCCTCAGAATCCCTTCAACTGACTTAATCATCGGAGGGTCGATCCCTGGAACCCTTCCGGTCTCCGACTTGTCCTTGTAGGTACCAAAGGATTGTTCTAGCTCACTGTTGGCTTTGAAGCTCTATGGACATTCTGAACCATCATCAGTTACTAATATTTTGTTTTAATTTACCAACATTGTGATTGAGGTTACGACCATTTGGGCGCGACTTTAAGACAATTTGGGGTAAAGTTGGATAAAAAATATCATCATTTGAAATGATATTACAACGGTTGAAGATGAATTTATCACCATTTGTGTTGAAATTACTACCATTTAAGGTGATATTTCCACCGACTAGAGTAGTATTATGATAATTTAAGGTGATGATACAAGTATTTCGGGTGATAATACCGACTAAATAGGTAATAAGTCACTCACTTCAAAGAGTTGATTGTGACAAAGTATTGATCAATGGTTGAAGTCCACTTTCTTCAAAATCTATGATTGATATTGTATTTCAGTATGATACCAAAACAAATGTGCTTTTTCGGTACCCTAGCCGGATCCTAATGCTTAATACAACTAGCTCACAACTTTTTTGGTGTAGGGTGCAGGGTGTTTTAAGCATTAGGAGCTAGTTGATTGATATTGTATTTCAGTATTAGATGACAGTTATAATCTTTGATTTAAGAAAACTCTGTAATACATCCTATAACGTTGCAGCAATGTAGCTTTAGAGTTCATTGTTGTTAGCAAAAATAATAGCTACAGTTGGATTACAATGAATGTCAATGCTAGCATATCTATGCTGCTAATTGAAGGTGAGCTGATCAAAGCCCCCTCGAAAATTTAAGAGCCCCAAACCCATAATTAATCTTCACAACCCTTCCCCTGCTCGTTGCAGGACTCCCCTAAGCTCGTCTGCCATACCTTGTAAAAGAACAGGTTTGCGAATGAGTCCATTCATCCCCACCTGAAGGCATCTCTCCCACACATTTTCCTCAGCACTTGCAGTCAAGGCTATGATTAATGGCCAATTACGGCTTCTAAAATTCCGGATCCTCATTGCCACTTCAAACCCATCCATATCTGGCATGTGAATATCCAAAACGACAACTTGGAAAGAAGTAGTAGAGGGGCCTAGGGCACTCAAGCATTCAGACCCAGATGAAACAGCAGATACCTGGCACCCCAGCTTCTCGAGCAGCTTTTTGGTCACTGTTCTGTTTACGTCATCGTCGTCAGCTAGGACAACTTGAAGGCCTCGGAACATGGGGTTAATATTTGGTGCCTCTGAAGCCTTTCCAAAATCAAAGAAAGACGGTTGGACTTGAAATCGAAGAATAAGGGTCATGCTTTGTGCATGACCCATGGAATTTGTAGACATCCAGATATTTCCTTGCATCATCTGCAATTTTTAGTCAATGAAGAGTTAGAAGTCAAAGTATTGCCATCTTTAGAAGTCAAAGTATTGCTGATTTGACTGTCTATCATGCATATGAATAACAGGCAGTAGATCAAACATGGGAATAGAAATCAGAATGCACCAATATTCAGATTCTTTATGAACCACTTAAGGCAGTATAACAAACTCAGATTACTTTACCTATGCCTAAATGAAAAAGTAGAGGCCGTTCTTCTCAAAATTGTTGTCGCTATGGATACATTTTAAAAGACAAAACATCAATTCATTCAAAATAGTAATACGATGAAACAAAATAAACCAAGCTCTACAAAACATCTGCATTGACCTATCCACTGGAAGGAAGTTCAAAGAGGAGGAAGAGTTGAACCATTGTCCACCTTTAAGGTAACCCTTAAACATAATAATTTTGCGACTTTTTCAAAACTACATGTAACAAGATACCTTGAGAATCCCACTACTTTTAATTCTCAATGAATAAGGCAAGGTACAAACCAATAAAAAATTGGACTAAGAACACCTTTAGGCCTCGTTTGGATTATAGTAATCTTAAATAGGAATGGATATCCCATTTCCAATAATGAGATACCCATGTTTCAACTACTATAATAATCTTATATCTAGTGTTTGGTTATTGTCAGTAATCTAGTGAGGTAATTAACATCTATTTCAAGTGCTTTTTGGGAATGAAATTAATTTTAAAAAGGAGATTATTTTAGAAATGAAGTTAATTTTAGGAAGGAGCACGACTTTGAGATTTTTATTCTTTCTTTAGAATACCCAATCAATGTAGGTTTGAGATTACCACCATGGACCATTGGTTTAGGATACCCGTCATTGGAAATTTGATTAAAACAATAATCTTATTCCTGATTTGAATTACCGAGTAATTTTATTTTGAACAGGATTACCAAGTAATTGACTATGCAAACATGATAACCTAGGGATTCATGAATGCTATTCCCATTCCTGAATCCCTAGAACGGGTTATCCATATGGAAATTAAGTATTTCAGTCTGAGAATGAATCTGCTAAAATGCAACTTTAAAAGTAACCAGTGGTAAATTCTTGGGGCCTTATGGAACAAAATCAAGTTGTAACAGTGCCATAAGAACCAAAAGCAATACAATCCAAGGAAAATTCAGAAGGTTCAGAAGGTATTCAAGGTAATACTCTAGAAGCTCATTATAAATGCCATGAAACATGAAATGAAGGCATATGAAATGCAATGCAACACACTGACACAATATTGCGAATCCATAGGAAATCCAAATATGCACTGGGAAGTATTTTTAACTACTACCTCATCGATTAATCAAACTGCGCAGCAAGAGGTATACATCAGAGATTCTCACCTGCACGAGTTTTTTGCACATTCTGAAGCTCAGTCCCTCCTTTATCTCCTTGCTGTTATGCCTCCTACCACCAAAATGAATGGTAGAAACTGAGCCATCTGATTGAGAATCTCCATTACTAATTTCAATTTCAAATTTTATGCTGACGTACTCATCAGCTGTGTTTGGTCTCCTTATTCCCCAAAGTTTATCATTCCTGCCCTCATGGTCACTTTCTGAAACAACCCGGAATATAACAGAGCCCACTCCATCACTGACATTGAATATATGCCCAACCATATGTAACAAGACCTGAAAACTCCTCCGCTCATCACCTATCACCTGGTTAGGCAAAGAGTTTGGAACATCTATAGAAAAACCAAAGCCCCTATAAACACAAAAGCACTTAACAAGACAAGAAGCTTCCTTAATCATAGAGTGTAACCGAAAGGTCCTCGTGTCCAATGGAAACCTTCCATTATCTTTGGCTGATATCTCCATTACATCATTTATTAAAGCAGAGAGAACACTGTTTGTTTTCATCATTGTGTCAACAATTATCCTCTGTTCAGGGTTCATATTCTCATCCTGATACATTGAAAGTAAGCCCAAAATTGAGTGCATTGGCCTCCTCATCCCATTGCTCATCACCTTTTGAAAAGAGCATCTCGCCTGGCTTGCCATCATTGCATTCTCTTTAGCCTGTTGCAGCGCACGATTTTGCTCTCCTAGTTTCTCTCTCATTAGTTGTGACTCCTCAAGAACTGAAGCATGGGACAGAGCCACAGCCACCTGATCAGCAACCACTTCCACTACTTCCATTTCATTATAGCTCCAACTTTTATCGTTTGCAATAGGAAGAACCAAAACCAAAATGGCATAACAAGTCTTGACCTGCTCCGGCGTCCCTCCTTTGAAATTGGAAACTCGAAGCATTGGCATCCGAATTGCAGCCACAGCACCTGACTCAGCAGCCTCACCACTGCTTGCAGTACCAAGCGCAGACTCTGGTCTCAAAATCCTCACCCCCTTGTTCTTTGTTATCTCTAGTACATCTGGGTCATTTATGGGAAGAGAACTATGATAATCTTCTGAAGAACTTGCCTTTAGCTCGTGTGTCAGGTTCATCTCTGTCTTATTCTCATTTGGCATCCAAACTGCACAATTCTGCAGATCCAAGGTATTGGAAAGCTCAACTAGGGTAGTGTACAATATTGTGTGTTTATCAAGTGACTTTCTAATTTCCTGAGTCAGCATTCTGACATCCCAGCTTGCTTCTTTCTGTTTCTTCATCATCCCCACCTCTTGGTCTAGCTCCAACACATTTTGCTTCAAGAATAGCTCTCTCACTTTCACTTTGAGAAGAAGGGGTATCAAAGTCAAAAGAGTTATAGCAGTTGCACAAGACACAAGTGCGGTGAGAATTTTGGCAATGGTAAGGGCCAACATCAACTGGAAGGAGTGAGGACCATAATATGTCCACCCATTGAGCAAATGGGTCAATCCACAAAGGACTATAAATGCAATGAATTGGACAAGGACCCATTTAAATGGTACATTTGAGCAGCTAATGAAGTACAGTAACTCGATGGGAATTGAAAAATAAGCTACTGCAATCAAGAAATCACTCACTTTTTGGCACTCTAGAATGCTTTGTATGCTCCACAGGCCCTCGTCCTCACAAGGACAATGGGAAAATCCATTATCAATGGCCAACACAGAGGTGATCAGAGAAGTAATCAACAATCCAAAAGCTAGCAATTTCAACATTGCAACAAAGGAGACACTTTTCTAATTCATCTCGTTATACAAATTTGAATCTGTTAGGTCATCTCCAGTCCTTACCCAAACTTATACTCAAATTTAAATTTGGGTAAAAATGACCTAAAAATCTTCAATATTTGACTCAATAAAAAAAAAGAAGGGAAACTCATTTTTTGACCCAAATTGAGAGAGCATCAAACCTTTTTACTCAATTACCAACGGTCATACTTGAGAGTAGACCAGACTGTGTTCTCTCCTCCTTTGTATCGTGACAGACCTATTCCACTGACAGGCTTCCTAAATCTGCCTCTTTTCCGTCACCACCACAGGCCATGGAAGCTGCGAAGAGAAATAGTGCTCATCATCACCTTCTATAAACCAAGTTTCAGGGAACACAGACAAATCTTTCAATGCAGATGACTACCGCTTAAAAAACCCAGAAAAAAAGAAAAGAAAAAGCAATGAATACAAGTTATCAGATCAAATAACGAGCAATAGAAAGAAAGAAGGACCCTCGTTGAAGGCATGATTAAATCGAAATAGGAGTCTTGAAATGGTAAAAATCTATACCCTTTTCTGATTTTCTAAACACTTTTGCGAATGATCTCAATCTACCTGAAGCAAAAATCCTTTGAACATAAGCCCAACACCCCAATTTTTTTTGGTTTGAGTGACATATACCTGATAAAATAATATTATAATCCAATCAACCACGTTCTAGATCTAGCTTACCCATATGCCTCAAGATCTAACGTATCCATGTAGTCAAACCCTGAAAATTTCAATTCTTCCTCAGTGTGACAACTGGTTTTTCAATCCCCAATAAGTACGTTTAACACAATCCAGAAACTTGTATTCTCTTCAACTCAACAAGTATATTTTTCGGAAGAAAAAAACAAATTAACCACCAAGATGGAAAAACCACCAATCTCTAATTACACAAAGACACACCCAGTCACCCACATAGAGAGAGAGAGAGAGAGAGACCTGATATTAATGATCAAGAAAAGGGGGTGCCCATAGCAACAGAGCTCGTCTCTTTCGACACAAAACTAACTTCAACCTTGTTGCCCGTTTTCCCACTCACTTCCAATGCCCAATCTTTGACTCGCACAAGAGAAAACAACCCGCAATTGCAGACAGAACCACCCTAGTGCAAATTGACACTAAAATACCAACGAGGAGTTAAATTATACCCACCACCCCATATATTTTAAAGAGACCAGACGCACTCATTGAATATAAGAATCCAAGTGTTTTAGATAGGAGAGAGAGAGATAACCATTTTTCTGGAGATTCCATGCTCAACTAAAAAAAACTTTGGCTCATTGATGAAGAAGAAAGATTTTGCATATGTTCTCCGATTGACCCATTGCCTTCTCTCTCTCTCTCTTTCTCCCTCGCTAGATTTTTGTGTCTTGTACGCTCTCTCGCCCTCTATAACTTTTTCTTTTGACGGTTTTTTTCGAATAATATTGTTTAAATTTAAAATTTTGATATAATTTAATGATTTAATGACGTGTCTTAAAAAAAAATTATTGAATTAATATTAAATTTTAATGTTTAATTCGACCTCTGATCAATTTAAAATTTACAATAAATTAAATTAATAAATTAAATTAAAATTTTAAATTTTAATAATATTGCTCTTATTTCCCTCGTACAAAAGGCAGATGAGAGAGAGAAGATGAAAAACAAACTATGAGAAAGTGTGTGAAGTCTTGGGTAGATGTGGAACCCTCAGAGAGGCGCTGTTCAGAGAGGCACACAGCGCTTCAGATGGTGTGGATGTGGGACCCACAACTTTTTACGTGAAAAGAACCTGGACACTCTGTTTTCTGCATTCTCGTCAACCGTCAATCACACCGGAGTTAAATAAAGTGGATTGTATGCAACTCCAATGTGGAATTTTTTCTGTACTACTCACGTGTAATCCTGCCTAATTACTCACCGTTGGATGATCAGATCTGACAACCGGGGCCTACAAGCGGAATAAATATTTTATTTATAATACCTTTTCATTTCCATCCCAGCATAAGATATAATATTTTTTATTACATAATAATATTACGTGACATTAATAAACGCGTCTTACCTTTTCCTATACCTTTAATTTAACTTTATACTTTCAAAAAATGCTCGAATTATCAATTTGTATTCTAAAAAATTATGGGTATATTTTAATATGTTCTCAAAAAATAATATTTAAAAATATATTTTTGAGAATAGTTTTAAAAAATTATATTTAAATTTTTTATATACAAAATATGTTTAGTTATACCATTCTGAAAACAGTTTTAATAAACAAAAAAATAACAAACATGTTTGGGTAGTGATGGTGCTGGAAAATGATAGCCTAGGTTTAGAACCACATTCAAATGGCCTAAAGAGGGTGTAGAGCAAGTAAATGGATTACAACTGGAAAAAACAATGAGAGAAAAGCGAAGACATTATGTAAGTGGTTCACCCTAGTTGAAAAATTAAGGTTACGTCCACTGTAAAGGAATCTCTTGTTCGTTGGAGTTGTATATTACTTGAAAAAGATGGGTTATAGTAGTTTGTTCAGCTTAGAGCCTTTACAGGGAAAATGTTGTAAAAGTGCAATCTTTTTCTATGTAAACAATATAGAAGATGATGATTGTCCCCCTTTCACAAGGTAATAGTGTCATATTTATAGAGATAATTCTTCTAGAGTTTCTTGTTGTTTCTCTGTCTATCTCTTGCTGATTCTGTGGGCCCCTCTACCTTTGCCTTATAGTGCTCTCTGCTATATGACGCTACTACACCAACGACCCTTAAGCGTTTACGCACACCAACATTTTTTATGGCAGAATGAGCGTGGTCGTTGTGGGTGTCAGAAATGGTCCCCTTGACCTCTGGACACGTGGTGAGATGGGAGTGATTTAGGGTCAACAAGGAGGCTGAGCTTCTTAACTCCGAGCTAACCTCCTTCCGAGTTGTGCTGAAGCTGGGCCGGGCTTCTAGTTGTTCAGGCATTGCTGAGCTTTATCCTTTGGGTGTGTCCCATTTTGATCTTAGTATGGATAAACCATAAGTGAGTTGTTTGAGCTATTCTACNTTTTTGAGAATAGTTTTAAAAAATTATATTTAAATTTTTTATATACAAAATATGTTTAGTTATACCATTCTCAGGTTTAGAACCACATTCAAATGGCCTAAAGAGGGTGTAGAGCAAGTAAATGGATTACAACTGGATAAAACAATGAGAGAAAAGCGAAGACATTATGTAAGTGGTTCACCCTAGTTGAAAAACTAAGGTTACGTCCACTGTAAAGTAATCTCTTGTTCGTTGGGGTTGTATATTACTTGAAAAAGATGGGTTACAGTAGTTTGTTCAGCTTAGAGCCTTTACAGGGAAAATGTTGTAAAAGTGCAATATTTTTCTATGTAAACAATATAGAAGATGATGATTGTCCCCCTTCCACAGGTAATAGTGTCATATTTATAGAGATAATTCTTCTAGAGTTTCTTGTTGTTTCTCTGTCTATCTCTTGCTGATTCTGTGGGCCCCTCTACCTTTGCCTTATAGTGCTCTCTGCTATATGACGCTACTACACCAACGACCCTTAAGCGTTTACGCACACCAACATTTTTTATGGCAGAATGAGCGTGGTCGTTGTGGGTGTCAGAAATGGTCCCCTTGACCTCTGGACACGTGGTGAGATGGGAGTGATTTAGGGTCAACAAGGAGGCTGAGCTTCTTAACTCTGAGCTAACCTCCTTCCGAGTTGTGCTGAAGCTGGGCCGGGCTTCTAGTTGTTCAGGCATTGCTGAGCTTTATCCTTTGGGTGCGTCCCATTTTGATCTTAGTATGGATAAACCATAAGTGAGTTGTTTGAGCTATTCTACCAGTAAAGGCCTTTTGAATCTATTGGGCTTTTGACAAGGATGATCCATATCTTAAATTCTATAATTATCAGTTGTCCCCGGCCCCAAGTCACGAGGTTGCCTGACTTGGGGTTAAAAACATCATTTTCTGACTTTGGCACGACTTTCCTGTGTGACAGTTTCGCATGACTACCGGTGTTGCCTCAGGGCGTGCTGGGTTAACCCGTGTCTGCTATGATGGGACGGTTATGTTTTAGAGGGGCGCACGTGTCACTTTTAGGAGGGTCCTTTGGCACGATTTTTCTCGCACGTTATGTTCCACGTCCTGTCATGAAATAAATGTTATATATAAAAAGAGGGAAAAACTGCTTCGTCTTTCTCACTTCGTGTTTTTGAATTCTCATATCTTCATTTTTTCTTTCCTTCTCCGATTTTTTCGGCGCCTGTTCTAAGTTCTTCGGCAATCTAGGGTTTTTGCAATCGCAGTTCTTTTTCGCTTCTAGCTTTCGATTAGTTACGTTCTTCTTCCATCCTTCTTTTTGTTCGATCTAGATCCCTTCAACCTTCCTTGGTGGGGTTTGGGATTTCGTTTCCTGGTTTGGAGGTTTAGCTATTTCAGGAGCCATTCCAATGATTTTTCTTTCCTTTCACGATTTGTAGATCATTATGTGTTGTTAAGACAAGCCTTACTTAGGACTTGGTGTCAGAAGTCTTTATTCTTAATAGACTGCGTTTTACACTTGCCTTTTCTACATTCTGGTTTACGATATGAGCCAGCAATGAGTAGGGTCGTTTCTTCTTCTGAGTTTGAATTCAAGTAGGAGGTTGACGAAGGTATTGAGGGGGGTTTTCGCGGCTTTTACTAGTGGTCGTTCTGAGGAGGAGGCATATTCTCCTATTGCTGGCGATATATCTGCTGGTGGCAATCGATTTTCGCTTTTCTTAGCAGAGAATTTACAGTTTCTTCCCAAGGAGCCTACTGAAGAGGTTATGGGTTAGCTATTGAGGCTTCAACCTCAGCTTCCCCTTGAAAAAGGTTCCTTTAGCATTGCCCCCATTCCTTCTAGTCGTCCCAAGAAGAGGAAAACTAGGGTGGCCCTGCCTCCTATTCCTAGGAAAAAGACTGGATGAAATCTATCTGACCTGACATGTTGTGCCGAGTTGACTTCTAGTCACCTCGATGACGAGGATTTAGAGGAATTGAGAAAGGAATACCAATTTCTTGAATCTGTATTATTGCACCCTCCCTGTGGAGCATGAGAGTTATAACTCCTCTATTCCTGGGATGACCTGTTTCTTTGAATCTGCTTTCTGTGCTGGTCTCCGGTTTCACGTTCATCCCTTCATCCGGGATATTCTGGTTTTTATAATGTTTGCCCATGTCGGCTTTCTTCCAATGGATGGGGTCTTCTGGTTCGCTTTCTTATCCATTGGTTCGAGAGTGGGAACAATTCTCGTCCCACCATTCGAGAGTTTGCCTACATTTTTAAGCTTAAATATTCTCCTTCTTTGGGCTTTCTGTACTTTGCCAAGAGGGTGAAGGCGAAGAATTTGATTTCTGGGCTCCTGTCCTCTAATAAGGGATGGAAGTCGAGATTTTTTTTTTTATGGGTGACTCCTAGAGCCGTTAGGGGAGCCCGATGATGTCCCCTACATCTCTAGGTTTTGAGGAATTCCAAGAAATACTAGTAATGTTAATTAGCTAGCTATGCTTTTCTCTCTATATTGGTTTTCCTTACTACATAGCTAACTATTGACCTAACCTATAGGTTTTTGTCCGGCTCTTAACGTGTAGGAGGTGGCTAGAGTGGCTAGAGCTGAGGCTTTTGGCTTGCTCAATTTGTCCAAAGTCCAGGGGAGTGGATTCCTTTGCAACCCTGAGGCCGTCATGACTGCTCTGACTGATCTGGTTCCCACATTAGATCCTACAGTGGCCAAGCAGGTTCCTTTTAAGAATAAGACTCATCATGTTATCCGAGCTTGGCTGCGGTACCCTAAGTCTCTTCCTTACCCTTTTCTTCAAAATACTCCTTTCGAGATGTTTTTGTCATTTTTCCACGCTGACTGACTTCTCTTTTTGTTAGTCGCTTGCCTATGTGAGGATGATGGACTTCCATCACGAGCAGGAGCAGATGGAAACCAAGAATTTCGCTAATACCGCTGTGGCGAGTAAATAGGCTGTTGAGGGGAAGGTGAAGGTTTTGATGATGCAGACAGTTGAGCTAAAGAGAATTTATGATGAGCTGAACACCCATTATCAGGACCTCACCAAGCTCAAGGACTCTCAGCTGGAAGCCAAAGATGTCGAGCTCAAAGCCAAAGATGCCGAGTTGGCGGTGAAGGATGCAAAAATGTCGTCTCTAAAGGCTAAAGTATCTCAACTCCTCAAAGAGAGCGTCGTCACCTTTGTGAAGGGGTTTATGAATTTCCAGGAACAAGTTGAGAAGGTTTATCCTAATATTGATCTGGACTCCTTTGTGCCGTGGCTTGAGTCAAAGAAAACNCGCTCTGACCGATCTGGTTCCCACATTAGATCCTACAGTGGCCAAGCAGGTTCCTTTTAAGAATAAGACTCATCATGTTATCCGGGCTTGGCTGCGGTACCCTAAGTCTCTTCCTTACCCTTTTCTCAAAATACTCCTTTCGAGATGTTTTTGTCATTTTTCCACGCTGACTGACTTCTCTTTTTGTTAGTCGCTTGCCTATGTGAGGATGATGGACTTCCATCACGAGCAGGAGCAGATGGAAACCAAGAATTTCGCTAATACCGCTGTGGCGAGTAAATAGGCTGTTGAGGGGAAGGTGAAGGTTTTGATGACGCAGACAGTTGAGCTAAAGAGAATTTATGATGAGCTGAACACCCATTATCAGGACCTCACCAAGCTCAAGGACTCTCAGCTGGAAGCCAAAGATGTCGAGCTCAAAGCCAAAGATGCCGAGTTGGCGGTGAAGGATGCAAAAATGTCGTCTCTAAAGGCTAAAGTATCTCAACTCCTCAAAGAGAGCGTCGTCACCTTTGTGAAGGGGTTTATGAATTTCCAAGAACAAGTTGAGAAGGTTTATCCTAATATTGATCTGGACTCCTTTGTGCCGTGGCTTGAGTCAAAGAAAACGGCTGAAGTGGCTGAAAAAATCGGCTAGGACATGGAAACTGAGGGATCTGGTGCCGTGAAGGAAACTACGACTGAGGTGGCAGGGGCCAAGGAGTCTGGTGCTCAGAATGAGACAATCGTTGAGGAGGCTGGTGGTGGGGAAGAGTCTGTTATTTGAGCTTGGCTTGTTGCTATCATTTCTTCTTTACATTGTAATCATAACTTGTTGACGATCCATGTTCTGTACCATTTTCTTTTTACTAATGACAATGTTACTTGATTTTTCACATTAGCCTTTTGTCTTCCATGAATGTGTATTCTGCCTCTTTTCAGCTTTAATAGAAGAAAGTGTTTGCACTGAGCTAGGTTGTTGTAGGACTTATCATAAAATCTGGTGACAGTAGGTTGTGGCCACCAAGTTGTCTTTGAGGGTAACTTTGATAAGAACGAAAGCAGAGTTGCCTATTTTACTTAATTGACTCCATCAATTAACTAGGTTGAATTTACCCATTGGTCGTGATGACCTTGCCTATTTACCGAGCTGGCTTGACCAAGTTGGGTGGGCTTATTTTAGACTTTTCCCATTCCTTTTTGTGTACTACAAACTTAACGGTTTTGTTTAGTTGGGGACGTGGGCCGTCAGTGGTGGTAGTGGCTCCTCAAAAGTTGCACCCTAAGGCTCTTATAGCCGCCACGTGTCCCTCGTCATAAATACGATGGACATTTCTTCATAATGTCTTCTCATTACATTGTTGTCTTTACCTTAAGTATGAGTAGCTATGTCTTTAAGTTGGTTAATCCAAGGAAGACCTCCTCTTGGGTATGCCATTTCAACTCATTTTCTTTCCTCTCCTCATTGTACGATGGTTCGATTTGACTAGGTTGAGTGAGGACATGGTGTGAGTCTTTGATATCCCGTAGATTTTTCACGGATTATGCTTGGATCCTCACTTCCATCTCATCCCTTGCTTTCCCGAGTCAATCATTCATCTATGCACCATTGGAGGAAGGTTCTGAGTTGACTTGACATTCCCATTGGAGTGAACCCTTCGAATTAGCCAACACTTGTTTCCCATTTAAATTTCATCACAATTACAAACCAACCTTTAACCAACAAAAGATTTTTCACTTTGTTTTTACAAAAAAAATCACCTTCATGATAATACACCTCCTTCCTTGAGGAGACGACCTTGGAATACGATTCCGAGTAAAACATGACAAGCAAAAGTCTCTCTATGCTTGGGGAGCATTATTTTTCACACACACACACATTTGACATTTCATTCATCCACCATTCCGTTGCCCTTTCTTTTGACATCATTCCAAGGGAGAGTGATACTCCCCTTCACACACACCATACATACATTGAGGGATAATGTCTGGAGGTTAGGATATTACAATGGAAATGATCAAGTAATAAGCCCATAGTACTACGGAAAGATGAACTACCCATTGTGACTTAGATGCCTCCAACCTTGTTTTTAATGTGAGCTTGATTGTTTAGATTGTAACTTTGGCTTGTCCATTGGACTGCGGGTGTGCGGGTGTTGAGAAGTAGTTTTTAATTCCCAACTTTGCGCAATAGCCTATGAATGCTAGGTTATCGAAGTGCTTTCCATTGTTTGAGACTAGAACTTTGGGGACACCGTAGCGGCAGACTATCGACTTCCAAACGAAGTTCTTGACCTTCTACGAGGTGATCTTAGCCAACGGATCTGCTTCTACCCACTTGGTGAAGTAATCTATTAAAATTACAAGGAATTTGCATTGCCCTACCCCAATCGGTAGGGTCCCCTAAATGTCTAATCCCCATTGTTGAAAAGGCCAGGGACTGACCACATGTGTAAGTTGGTCTGGCGGGCAGTATGGTAGGTTGTCGTGGATCTATCAGGCTTGGCATCTCTTCACCATTTCCTTCGCATCCTTAGCCATAGTGGGCCAAAAGAATCCTTGTCGTAATGCCTTGCTTGCTAAGATTCTTGCACCAATGTCATTCCCGTATATGCCCTGGTGAGTTTCTCTCAAAATATAATCTGCCTTCATCTCAAACACATTTCATTAGCGAAAATGAAAAACCCCTTTTGTATAACTTACCTTGAACGATTGTGAACCTTGCTGCTTTGGTCTTCAATTTTGAAGCTTCATTTGGGTCATCTGGGTGGATTCCATTCTCTAAAAAAGATACGATAGGATCCATCCACGAGGCAGTCTCTTGGACTGGTATAGCTTGATCCTCATCAAGTTGGATGCTGGGATCAGATAAGATTTCAACAAGTACTCTTCCTGGTAAGTCCTAGTTAGCAATAGTAGCTAGCTTGGCCAGTGCGTTAGCTCGGGCGTTAGCCTCACGGGGTACTTGGATCAGCTTAGCCACTACAAAATTTCTCAATAGGCTGCGCACCTTCATCATATAAAGGGCCATTTTGTCATCTCTAGCAGCATATTCCTCTTTGACCTGTTTGACCACTAGTTGGGAGTCACTGTGGATCACGATCTATTGTGCATCTATTGACAAGGCTAAGTTTAAGCTTGCTATGAGGGCTTCATACTCTACCTCGTTATTGGATACTTGAAAATTAAACCTCAAAGCGTATTCCAAGTTATACCCCTCAGGCAAGGTCAGGATCAGGCCAGCTCCGCTTCCCTAGGCATTCAAGGCTCTATATACGTAAAAATTCCAAGTCGGGACATCAAAGATTCAGTCTAGGTTTTCTGTATTCTCTTCTAGTAGCAAGGTAAATTTGGTAAGGAAATCTACTAGGACTTGTCCCTTGCTTGCTGTTCTAGGCTTGAACTTGATGTGGAATTCACTAAGTTCCATTGTCCATTTCACTAGTCTCCCAAAGGCCTCCGACTTGTGTAGGATCTGCCTCATCGGCTTGTCCATAGGAATCTCAATGGTATGTGTCAGGAAGTATGACCTCAATCTCCTGGTTACTATGAGAAGGGCTAGGACTAGCTTCTCCATCTTTGGGTATCGCTCCTCAGCCCCCTTGAGAGCCTTACTGCAAAAATAAACTGGTTACTGAATTTTCTCTTTGTCTTTTACCATAGCGGCGTTGACTGAAAAGTTAGACACGACAAGGTAAAGGGTTAAAACTTCTCCTTCTTGGGGGCTCACTAACATTGGTGGTGAGACCAAATAAGGCTTGAGGGTTTGGAAAACCTCTTTACACTTTTCATCCCACAGAAAACGACCTTCAAAACCTTGAAGAATGGCTAAAACTTGTCACTGTAGCGCAAAACGAAACCTATTGAGTGCCGCTATCCTCTTAGTTAGGCGTTGTACCTTTTGAGTGTTGGTGGAGGGCTTCATTTCCAAGACAATTTTTACTTTCTTGGGGTTTACCTCAAATCCCCTATTATTGACAATGAAATCCAAAAACTTCCTTGCTGAAACCCCTAAAGCACACTTGGCTGGGTTTAACTTCATCATGTATTGTCATATGATGTCGAACGCCTCCTTGAGGTGCTGAATATGGAGCTCAAATTTGAGAGACTTTACGAGTATGTCATCGATGTACAACTCCATCGTTGAGCCTAGCTTCTTGCAAAATATTCTATTGACCAACCTCTGATAGGTGGCCTCGACATTCTTCAACTCAAAGGGCATGACCTGGTAGTAGAAGATTCCTTATTCGGTGATCAATAAAGTTTTTTGTTGGTCATTTGGATCCATCTTGATCTGGTTGTAGCCTGAAAAGGCATCCATAAAGCTGAAGAGTTCATGACCTACCGTTGCATCGACTATTAGGTCAATCCAGGGAAAAGAGAAGCTGTCTTTGGGGTGGGCAATGTTCAAGTCGATAAAATCAATGCACAAGTGGCATTTCCCATTGACTTTTTTTACGAGCACGACATTAGTCAACCAGGTCGGATAGTCGACCTCCTTGATGGCCTTTGCGCGCAATAACTTGGCCACTTCTTCGTTGATTGCTTTCTATCTTTGTGGGGCAAAGCATCTCCTCTTTTGCCTAACTGGTTTACAGTTCGGATCAACACTGAGTTGATGTATGATCACTGCCAGATCAATTCCTTCCATGCCTTCCTGTTTCTAGGCAAACACATCGGCTTTCTCTCTAAGGAATGAAACAAGCTTTTATTTAACGTCCTAGAGCAACATAGAGCNAATGTCTGGAGGTTAGGATATTACAATGGAAATGATCAAGTAATAAGCCCATAGTACTACGGAAAGATGAACTACCCATTGTGACTTAGATGCCTCCAACCTTGTTTTTAATGTGAGCTTGATTGTTTAGATTGTAACTTTGGCTTGTCCATTGGACTGCGGGTGTGCGGGTGTTGAGAAGTAGTTTTTAATTCCCAACTTTGCGCAATAGCCTATGAATGCTAGGTTATCGAAGTGCTTTCCATTGTTTGAGACTAGAACTTTGGGGACACCGTAGCGGCAGACTTTCGACTTCCAGACGAAGTTCTTGACATTCTACGAGGTGATCTTAGCCAACGGATCTGCTTCTACCCACTTGGTGAAGTAATCTATTAAAATTACAAGGAATTTGCATTGCCCTACCCCAATCGGTAGGGTCCCCTAAATGTCTAATCCCCATTGTTGAAAAGGCCAGGGACTGACCACTGGCGTAAGTTGCTCTGGCGGGCAGTATGGTAGGTTGTCGTGGATCTATCAGGCTTGGCATCTCTTCACCATTTCCTTCGCATCCTTAGCCATAGTGGGCCAAAAGAATCCTTGTCGTAATGCCTTGCTTGCTAAGATTCTTGCACCAATGTCATTCCCGTATATGCCCTGGTGAGTTTCTCTCAAAGTATAATCTGCCTTCATCTCAAACACATTTCATTAGCGAAAATGAAAAACCCCTTTTGTATAACTTACCTTGAACGATTGTGAACCTTGCTGCTTTGGTCTTCAATTTTGAAGCTTCATTTGGGTCATCTGGGTGGATTCCATTCTCTAAAAAAGATACGATAGGATCCATCCACGAGGCAGTCTCTTGGACTGGTATAGCTTGATCCTCATCAAGTTGGATGCTGGGATCAGATAAGATTTCAACAAGTACTCTTCCTGGTAAGTCCTAGTTAGCAATAGTAGCTAGCTTGGCCAGTGCGTTAGCTCGGGCGTTAGCCTCACGGGGTACTTGGATCAGCTTAGCCACTACAAAATTTCTCAATAGGCTGCGCACCTTCATCATATAAAGGGCCATTTTGTCATCTCTAGCAGCATATTCCTCTTTGACCTGTTTGACCACTAGTTGGGAGTCACTGTGGATCACGATCTATTGTGCATCTATTGACAAGGCTAAGTTTAAGCTTGCTATGAGGGCTTCATACTCTACCTCGTTATTGGATACTTGAAAATTAAACCTCAAAGCGTATTCCAAGTTATACCCCTCAGGCAAGGTCAGGATCAGGCCAGCTCCGCTTCCCTAGGCATTCAAGGCTCTATATACGTAAAAATTCCAAGTCGGGACATCAAAGATTCAGTCTAGGTTTTCTGTATTCTCTTCTAGTAGCAAGGTAAATTTGGTAAGGAAATCTACTAGGACTTGTCCCTTGCTTGCTGTTCTAGGCTTGAACTTGATGTGGAATTCACTAAGTTCCATTGTCCATTTCACTAGTCTCCCAAAGGCCTCCGACTTGTGTAGGATCTGCCTCATCGGCTTGTCCATAGGAATCTCAATGGTATGTGTCAGGAAGTATGACCTCAATCTCCTGGTTACTATGAGAAGGGCTAGGACTAGCTTCTCCATCTTTGGGTATCGCTCCTCAGCCCCCTTGAGAGCCTTACTGCAAAAATAAACTGGTTACTGAATTTTCTCTTTGTCTTTTACCATAGCGGCGTTGACTGAAAAGTTAGACACGACAAGGTAAAGGGTTAAAACTTCTCCTTCTTGGGGGCTCACTAACATTGGTGGTGAGACCAAATAAGGCTTGAGGGTTTGGAAAACCTCTTTACACTTTTCATCCCACAGAAAACGACCTTCAAAACCTTGAAGAATGGCTAAAACTTGTCACTGTAGCGCAAAACGAAACCTATTGAGTGCCGCTATCCTCTTAGTTAGGCGTTGTACCTTTTGAGTGTTGGTGGAGGGCTTCATTTCCAAGACAATTTTTACTTTCTTGGGGTTTACCTCAAATCCCCTATTATTGACAATGAAACCCAAAAACTTCCTTGCTGAAACCCCTAAAGCACACTTGGCTGGGTTTAACTTCATCATGTATTGTCATATGATGTCGAACGCCTCCTTGAGGTGCTGAATATGGAGCTCAAATTTGAGAGACTTTACGAGTATGTCATCGATGTACAACTCCATCGTTGAGCCTAGCTTCTTGCAAAAAATTCTATTGACCAACCTCTGATAGGTGGCCTCGACATTCTTCAACTCAAAGGGCATGACCTGGTAGTAGAAGATTCCTTATTCGGTGATCAATAAAGTTTTTTGTTGGTCATTTGGATCCATCTTGATCTGGTTGTAGCCTGAAAAGGCATCCATAAAGCTGAAGAGTTCATGACCTACCGTTGCATCGACTATTAGGTCAATCCAGGGAAAAGAGAAGCTGTCTTTGGGGTGGGCAATGTTCAAGTCGATAAAATCAATGCACAAGTGGCATTTCCCATTGACTTTTTTTACGAGCACGACATTAGTCAACCAGGTCGGATAGTCGACCTCCTTGATGGCCTTTGCGCGCAATAACTTGGCCACTTCTTCGTTGATTGCTTTCTATCTTTGTGGGGCAAAGCATCTCCTCTTTTGCCTAACTGGTTTACAGTTCGGATCAACACTGAGTTGATGTATGATCACTGCCAGATCAATTCCTTCCATGCCTTCCTGTTTCTAGGCAAACACATCGTCTTTCTCTCTAAGGAATGAAACAAGCTTTTATTTAACGTCCTAGAGCAACATAGAGCCTATGAAGACCATGTGCCCTAGGTCTTCGTTAACCAGCATTGACTCTAGTTGCTCTATAGGGGTGGGNATTCCCAACTTTGCGCAATAGCCTATGAATGCTAGGTTATCGAAGTGCTTTCCATTGTTTGAGACTAGAACTTTGGGGACACCGTAGCGGCAGACTATCGACTTCCAAACGAAGTTCTTGACCTTCTACGAGGTGATCTTAGCCAACGGATCTGCTTCTACCCACTTGGTGAAGTAATCTNCTGCTTTTCCATCTCATCCCACATATCCAGGTTCTCTAGTTGAACAGATTCTACCTCATTCTGTCTCATTGACACCACATAAAATTCCCTTGCAAGGGGTTGATCTCCCTTGACCNTTCGACTTCCAGACGAAGTTCTTGACATTCTACGAGGTGATCTTAGCCAACGGATCTGCTTCTACCCACTTGGTGAAGTAATCTATTAAAATTACAAGGAATTTGCATTGCCCTACCCCAATCGGTAGGGTCCCCTAAATGTCTAATCCCCATTGTTGAAAAGGCCAGGGACTGACCACATGTGTAAGTTGGTCTGGCGGGCAGTATGGTAGGTTGTCGTGGATCTATCAGGCTTGGCATCTCTTCACCATTTCCTTCGCATCCTTAGCCATAGTGGGCCAAAAGAATCCTTGTCGTAATGCCTTGCTTGCTAAGATTCTTNTGGCGTAAGTTGCTCTGGCGGGCAGTATGGTAGGTTGTCGTGGATCTATCAGGCTTGGCATCTCTTCACCNATGTGTAAGTTGGTCTGGCGGGCAGTATGGTAGGTTGTCGTGGATCTATCAGGCTTGGCATCTCTTCACCATTTCCTTCGCATCCTTAGCCATAGTGGGCCAAAAGAATCCTTGTCGTAATGCCTTGCTTGCTAAGATTCTTGCACCAATGTCATTCCCGTATATGCCCTGGTGAGTTTCTCTCAAAATATAATCTGCCTTCATCTCAAACACATTTCATTAGCGAAAATGAAAAACCCCTTTTGTATAACTTACCTTGAACGATTGTGAACCTTGCTGCTTTGGTCTTCAATTTTGAAGCTTCATTTGGGTCATCTGGGTGGATTCCATTCTCTAAAAAAGATACGATAGGATCCATCCACGAGGCAGTCTCTTGGACTGGTATAGCTTGATCCTCATCAAGTTGGATGCTGGGATCAGATAAGATTTCAACAAGTACTCTTCCTGGTAAGTCCTAGTTAGCAATAGTAGCTAGCTTGGCCAGTGCGTTAGCTCGGGCGTTAGCCTCACGGGGTACTTGGATCAGCTTAGCCACTACAAAATTTCTCAATAGGCTGCGCACCTTCATCATATAAAGGGCCATTTTGTCATCTCTAGCAGCATATTCCTCTTTGACCTGTTTGACCACTAGTTGGGAGTCACTGTGGATCACGATCTATTGTGCATCTATTGACAAGGCTAAGTTTAAGCTTGCTATGAGGGCTTCATACTCTACCTCGTTATTGGATACTTGAAAATTAAACCTCAAAGCGTATTCCAAGTTATACCCCTCAGGCAAGGTCAGGATCAGGCCAGCTCCGCTTCCCTAGGCATTCAAGGCTCTATATACGTAAAAATTCCAAGTCGGGACATCAAAGATTCAGTCTAGGTTTTCTGTATTCTCTTCTAGTAGCAAGGTAAATTTGGTAAGGAAATCTACTAGGACTTGTCCCTTGCTTGCTGTTCTAGGCTTGAACTTGATGTGGAATTCACTAAGTTCCATTGTCCATTTCACTAGTCTCCCAAAGGCCTCCGACTTGTGTAGGATCTGCCTCATCGGCTTGTCCATAGGAATCTCAATGGTATGTGTCAGGAAGTATGACCTCAATCTCCTGGTTACTATGAGAAGGGCTAGGACTAGCTTCTCCATCTTTGGGTATCGCTCCTCAGCCCCCTTGAGAGCCTTACTGCAAAAATAAACTGGTTACTGAATTTTCTCTTTGTCTTTTACCATAGCGGCGTTGACTGAAAAGTTAGACACGACAAGGTAAAGGGTTAAAACTTCTCCTTCTTGGGGGCTCACTAACATTGGTGGTGAGACCAAATAAGGCTTGAGGGTTTGGAAAACCTCTTTACACTTTTCATCCCACAGAAAACGACCTTCAAAACCTTGAAGAATGGCTAAAACTTGTCACTGTAGCGCAAAACGAAACCTATTGAGTGCCGCTATCCTCTTAGTTAGGCGTTGTACCTTTTGAGTGTTGGTGGAGGGCTTCATTTCCAAGACAATTTTTACTTTCTTGGGGTTTACCTCAAATCCCCTATTATTGACAATGAAACCCAAAAACTTCCTTGCTGAAACCCCTAAAGCACACTTGGCTGGGTTTAACTTCATCATGTATTGTCATATGATGTCGAACGCCTCCTTGAGGTGCTGAATATGGAGCTCAAATTTGAGAGACTTTACGAGTATGTCATCGATGTACAACTCCATCGTTGAGCCTAGCTTCTTGCAAAAAATTCTATTGACCAACCTCTGATAGGTGGCCTCGACATTCTTCAACTCAAAGGGCATGACCTGGTAGTAGAAGATTCCTTATTCGGTGATCAATAAAGTTTTTTGTTGGTCATTTGGATCCATCTTGATCTGGTTGTAGCCTGAAAAGGCATCCATAAAGCTGAAGAGTTCATGACCTACCGTTGCATCGACTATTAGGTCAATCCAGGGAAAAGAGAAGCTGTCTTTGGGGTGGGCAATGTTCAAGTCGATAAAATCAATGCACAAGTGGCATTTCCCATTGACTTTTTTTACGAGCACGACATTAGTCAACCAGGTCGGATAGTCGACCTCCTTGATGGCCTTTGCGCGCAATAACTTGGCCACTTCTTCGTTGATTGCTTTCTATCTTTGTGGGGCAAAGCATCTCCTCTTTTGCCTAACTGGTTTACAGTTCGGATCAACACTGAGTTGATGTATGATCACTGCCAGATCAATTCCTTCCATGCCTTCCTGTTTCTAGGCAAACACATCGTCTTTCTCTCTAAGGAATGAAACAAGCTTTTATTTAACGTCCTAGAGCAACATAGAGCCTATGAAGACCATGTGCCCTAGGTCTTCGTTAACCAGCATTGACTCTAGTTGCTCTATAGGGGTGGGNAAAATTACAAGGAATTTGCATTGCCCTACCCCAATCGGTAGGGTCCCCTAAATGTCTAATCCCCATTGTTGAAAAGGCCAGGGACTGACCACATGTGTAAGTTGGTCTGGCGGGCAGTATGGTAGGTTGTCGTGGATCTATCAGGCTTGGCATCTCTTCACCATTTCCTTCGCATCCTTAGCCATAGTGGGCCAAAAGAATCCTTGTCGTAATGCCTTGCTTGCTAAGATTCTTGCACCAATGTCATTCCCGTATATGCCCTGGTGAGTTTCTCTCAAAATATAATCTGCCTTCATCTCAAACACATTTCATTAGCGAAAATGAAAAACCCCTTTTGTATAACTTACCTTGAACGATTGTGAACCTTGCTGCTTTGGTCTTCAATTTTGAAGCTTCATTTGGGTCATCTGGGTGGATTCCATTCTCTAAAAAAGATACGATAGGATCCATCCACGAGGCAGTCTCTTGGACTGGTATAGCTTGATCCTCATCAAGTTGGATGCTGGGATCAGATAAGATTTCAACAAGTACTCTTCCTGGTAAGTCCTAGTTAGCAATAGTAGCTAGCTTGGCCAGTGCGTTAGCTCGGGCGTTAGCCTCACGGGGTACTTGGATCAGCTCAGCCACTACAAAATTTCTCAATAGGCTGCGCACCTTCATCATATAAAGGGCCATTTTGTCATCTCTAGCAGCATATTCCTCTTTGACCTGTCTGACCACTAGTTGGGAGTCACTGTGGATCACGATCTATTGTGCATCTATTGACAAGGCTAAGTTTAAGCTTGCTATGAGGGCTTCATACTCTACCTCGTTATTGGATACTTGAAAATTAAACCTCAAAGCGTATTCCAAGTTATACCCCTCAGGCAAGGTCAGGATCAGGCCAGCTCCGCTTCCCTAGGCATTCAAGGCTCTATATACGTAAAAATTCCAAGTCGGGACATCAAAGATTCAGTCTAGGTTTTCTGTATTCTCTTCTAGTAGCAAGGTAAATTTGGTAAGGAAATCTACTAGGACTTGTCCCTTGCTTGCTGTTCTAGGCTTGAACTTGATGTGGAATTCACTAAGTTCCATTGTCCATTTCACTAGTCTCCCAGAGGCCTCCGACTTGTGTAGGATCTGCCTCATCGGCTTGTCCATAGGAATCTCAATGGTATGTGTCAGGAAGTATGACCTCAATCTCCTGGTTACTATGAGAAGGGCTAGGACTAGCTTCTCCATCTTTGGGTATCGCTCCTCAGCCCCCTTGAGAGCCTTACTGCAAAAATAAACTGGTTACTGAATTTTCTCTTTGTCTTTTACCATAGCGGCGTTGACTGAAAAGTTAGACACGACAAGGTAAAGGGTTAAAACTTCTCCTTCTTGGGGGCTCACTAACATTGGTGGTGAGACCAAATAAGGCTTGAGGGTTTGGAAAACCTCTTTACACTTTTCATCCCACAGAAAACGACCTTCAAAACCTTGAAGAATGGCTAAAACTTGTCACTGTAGCGCAAAACGAAACCTATTGAGTGCCGCTATCCTCTTAGTTAGGCGTTGTACCTTTTGAGTGTTGGTGGAGGGCTTCATTTCCAAGACAATTTTTACTTTCTTGGGGTTTACCTCAAATCCCCTATTATTGACAATGAAACCCAAAAACTTCCTTGCTGAAACCCCTAAAGCACACTTGGCTGGGTTTAACTTCATCATGTATTGTCATATGATGTCGAACGCCTCCTTGAGGTGCTGAATATGGAGCTCAAATTTGAGAGACTTTACGAGTATGTCATCGATGTACAACTCCATCGTTGAGCCTAGCTTCTTGCAAAATATTCTATTGACCAACCTCTGATAGGTGGCCTCGACATTCTTCAACTCAAAGGGCATGACCTGGTAGTAGAAGATTCCTTATTCGGTGATCAATAAAGTTTTTTGTTGGTCATTTGGATCCATCTTGATCTGGTTGTAGCCTGAAAAGGCATCCATAAAGCTGAAGAGTTCATGACCTACTGTTGCATCGACTATTAGGTCAATCCAGGGAAAAGAGAAGCTGTCTTTGGGGTGGGCAATGTTCAAGTCGATAAAATCAATGCACAAGTGACATTTCCCATTGACTTTTTTTACGAGCACGACATTAGTCAACCAGGTCGGATAGTCGACCTCCTTGATGGCCTTTGCGCGCAATAACTTGGCCACTTCTTCGTTGATTGCTTTCTATCTTTGTGGGGCAAAGCATCTCCTCTTTTGCCTAACTGGTTTACAGTTCGGATCAACACTGAGCTGATGTATGATCACTGCCAGATCAATTCCTTCCATGCCTTCCTGTTTCTAGGCAAACACATCGGCTTTCTCTCTAAGGAATGAAACAAGCTTTTATTTAACGTCCTAGAGCAACATAGAGCCTATGAAGACCATGTGCCCTAGGTCTTCGTTAACCAGCATTGACTCTAGTTGCTCTATAGGGGTGGGTTGCTTTTCCATCTCATCCCGCATATCCAGGTTCTCTAGTTGAACATATTCTACCTCCTTCTGTCTCATTGACACCACATAAAATTCCCTTGCAAGGGGTTGATCTCCCTTGACCATGCCAACCCCATTCTCGATTGGGAACTTCATCACCAGGTGGTATACTGAGGGTACTACTTTGATGGAATTGAGGGATGGTCTCCCTAGAAAGACATTGTAGGTGGAGGGCGCATCCACCATTAAAAAATGGATAGTGGTGGTCTCCCATGGTGAGGACAAGCTGAATGGACCCAGTAAACAAGACTTTCTCACCCGAGAAGCTTAGGTGATGGGTNCCATTTCCTTCGCATCCTTAGCCATAGTGGGCCAAAAGAATCCTTGTCGTAATGCCTTGCTTGCTAAGATTCTTGCACCAATGTCATTCCCGTATATGCCCTGGTGAGTTTCTCTCAAAGTATAATCTGCCTTCATCTCAAACACATTTCATTAGCGAAAATGAAAAACCCCTTTTGTATAACTTACCTTGAACGATTGTGAACCTTGCTGCTTTGGTCTTCAATTTTGAAGCTTCATTTGGGTCATCTGGGTGGATTCCATTCTCTAAAAAAGATACGATAGGATCCATCCACGAGGCAGTCTCTTGGACTGGTATAGCTTGATCCTCATCAAGTTGGATGCTGGGATCAGATAAGATTTCAACAAGTACTCTTCCTGGTAAGTCCTAGTTAGCAATAGTAGCTAGCTTGGCCAGTGCGTTAGCTCGGGCGTTAGCCTCACGGGGTACTTGGATCAGCTCAGCCACTACAAAATTTCTCAATAGGCTGCGCACCTTCATCATATAAAGGGCCATTTTGTCATCTCTAGCAGCATATTCCTCTTTGACCTGTTTGACCACTAGTTGGGAGTCACTGTGGATCACGATCTATTGTGCATCTATTGACAAGGCTAAGTTTAAGCTTGCTATGAGGGCTTCATACTCTACCTCGTTATTGGATACTTGAAAATTAAACCTCAAAGCGTATTCCAAGTTATACCCCTCAGGCAAGGTCAGGATCAGGCCAGCTCCGCTTCCCTAGGCATTCAAGGCTCTATATACGTAAAAATTCCAAGTCGGGACATCAAAGATTCAGTCTAGGTTTTCTGTATTCTCTTCTAGTAGCAAGGTAAATTTGGTAAGGAAATCTACTAGGACTTGTCCCTTGCTTGCTGTTCTAGGCTTGAACTTGATGTGGAATTCACTAAGTTCCATTGTCCATTTCACTAGTCTCCCAAAGGCCTCCGACTTGTGTAGGATCTGCCTCATCGGCTTGTCCATAGGAATCTCAATGGTATGTGTCAGGAAGTATGACCTCAATCTCCTGGTTACTATGAGAAGGGCTAGGACTAGCTTCTCCATCTTCGGGTATCGCTCCTCAGCCCCCTTGAGAGCCTTACTGCAAAAATAAACTGGTTACTGAATTTTCTCTTTGTCTTTTACCATAGCGGCGTTGACTGAAAAGTTAGACACGACAAGGTAAAGGGTTAAAACTTCTCCTTCTTGGGGGCTCACTAACATTGGTGGTGAGACCAAATAAGGCTTGAGGGTTTGGAAAACCTCTTTACACTTTTCATCCCACAGAAAACGACCTTCAAAACCTTGAAGAATGGCTAAAACTTGTCACTGTAGCGCAAAACGAAACCTATTGAGTGCCGCTATCCTCTTAGTTAGGCGTTGTACCTTTTGAGTGTTGGTGGAGGGCTTCATTTCCAAGACAATTTTTACTTTCTTGGGGTTTACCTCAAATCCCCTATTATTGACAATGAAACCCAAAAACTTCCTTGCTGAAACCCCTAAAGCACACTTGGCTGGGTTTAACTTCATCATGTATTGTCATATGATGTCGAACGCCTCCTTGAGGTGCTGAATATGGAGCTCAAATTTGAGAGACTTTACGAGTATGTCATCGATGTACAACTCCATCGTTGAGCCTAGCTTCTTGCAAAAAATTCTATTGACCAACCTCTGATAGGTGGCCTCGACATTCTTCAACTCAAAGGGCATGACCTGGTAGTAGAAGATTCCTTATTCGGTGATCAATAAAGTTTTTTGTTGGTCATTTGGATCCATCTTGATCTGGTTGTAGCCTGAAAAGGCATCCATAAAGCTGAAGAGTTCATGACCTACCGTTGCATCGACTATTAGGTCAATCCAGGGAAAAGAGAAGCTGTCTTTGGGGTGGGCAATGTTCAAGTCGATAAAATCAATGCACAAGTGGCATTTCCCATTGACTTTTTTTACGAGCACGACATTAGTCAACCAGGTCGGATAGTCGACCTCCTTGATGGCCTTTGCGCGCAATAACTTGGCCACTTCTTCGTTGATTGCTTTCTATCTTTGTGGGGCAAAGCATCTCCTCTTTTGCCTAACTGGTTTACAGTTCGGATCAACACTGAGTTGATGTATGATCACTGCCAGATCAATTCCTTCCATGCCTTCCTGTTTCTAGGCAAACACATCGTCTTTCTCTCTAAGGAATGAAACAAGCTTTTATTTAACGTCCTAGAGCAACATAGAGCCTATGAAGACCATGTGCCCTAGGTCTTCGTTAACCAGCATTGACTCTAGTTGCTCTATAGGGGTGGGTTGCTTTTCCATCTCATCCCGCATATCCAGGTTCTCTAGTTGAACATATTCTACCTCCTTCTGTCTCATTGACACCACATAAAATTCCCTTGCAAGGGGTTGATCTCCCTTGACCATGCCAACCCCATTCTCGATTGGGAACTTCATCACCAGGTGGTATACTGAGGGTACTACTTTGATGGAATTGAGGGATGGTCTCCCTAGAAAGACATTGTAGGTGGAGGGCGCATCCACCATTAAAAAATGGATAGTGGTGGTCTCCCATGGTGAGGACAAGCTGAATGGACCCAGTAAACAAGACTTTCTCACCCGAGAAGCTTAGGTGATGGGTTCAAGCCTCGACTTGTCTATACCGAGCTGATCGAAAACTGATAGAAAATTGATGTCAATTGAACTGCCATTATCGATGAGCACCTGATGCACAGTCTTATTTGTAGTGATAGCCTTTACAACCAGGGGGTCATCGTGAGGGTGCTGGCATCCTTCAAGGTTAGCCTTAAAGAAAGTAATCTCTAGATCTCGATGTGGCACTNCAGTAAACAAGACTTTCTCACCCGAGAAGCTTAGGTGATGGGTTCTTATGGGTTCAAGCCTCGACTTGTCTATACCGAGCTGATCGAAAACTAATAGAAAATTGATGTCAATTGAACTGTCATTATCAATGAGCACCTGATGCACAGTCTTATTTGTAGTGATAGCCTTTACAACCAGGGGGTCATCGTGAGGGTGCTGGCATCCTTCAAGGTTAGCCTTAAAGAAAGTAATCTCTAGATCTCGATGTGGCACTTTTTGGATAGTTTGAACTTCGACAAAATCATCTACTCTTGCCCTCCTAGTGTACGCCTTCCATGTCGAGCTCGATTTGCCTCCTCCTATGAATCCACCCGAAATGACCCTAATCTCGTCAATAGCCTTCTGATGTTGTGGTGGTGATAAAGGGACAGCTCGGGCATCTCACTCCTAGTCATTTTGTTCTCTCCCTTCTCCTGCCATATAATGGTGCATGTGTCCCCTTTAGATCAAATACTCTATTTCTTTTTTGAGCTGGACGNACTCTTGCCCTCCTAGCGTACGCCTTCCATGTCGAGCTCGATTTGCCTCCTCCTATGAATCCACCCGAAATGACCCTAATCTCATCAATAGCCTTCTGATGTTGTGGTGGTGATAGAGGGACAGCTCGGGCATCTCACTCCTAGTCATTTTGTTCTCTCCCTTCTCCTGCCATATAATGGTGCATGTGTCCCCTTTAGATCAAATACTCTATTTCTTTTTTGAGCTGGACGCACTCATTCATCTCATGGCCTGTGTCTTTGTGGAACTCACAATATTTGGAGGCGTCTCGTCTTCTAGGATCATATTTCATTCGAGGTGGCCATCAGATGAACTTCTCATTCTGGACCTCTTGGAGGACCTGTGCAATGGAGGTGATCAGGGGTGGGAGGCATGCTAAAGCATACCGGGGCTGTAAATCTTGGGGCGGGGATCCAAGGCGATCTATGACATTGCCTCTCCTCTTTGGAGAAGGCTTTGTTTCTCTTCTCGGAGAATGAACCCTTCGCGGGAACTGTTGTCCGAATTTAATATTGACAATTTACGTATAAATATACACGATCAACAAGTAATAAAGCGATAAGTAGAGTATTGTTCCCACGGAGAATTATTGCTAATAATATCTAAGTACTAACTTTGAATCAATTCAATTTTATTTAAACAATTGGAATTGACTAAGAATTCACTAATTTAAAACTAAATCTAAACTTTAATAATCAAAGGTTGAATTTACCAGATAAAAGAAGTTAAGATTACAAATTCCCCTAATGCTTCGTATAAATTTTTCTAACTCTCTTTCCAGTTAATTAATCAAAATAAGTTGTTAACTGAGAATTCAAAGTTATTTATCAAACCTCATTCGATAGTTAGATAAAATTATCTCTCCCAATTAAATTAATATATTCCTATGCAAAATAATTTGGAATAGATTTATTAAGTTCAAACTCTCATAAAAGTTACACACAGCATATAAGTATATTCCTATCCTATACACAAAACCAACTATTCAATCCGAAGAAGAATTAACCAGACGCATGTCATCATATTCCAATCTATACCTAGAATTCATCTTTCAATTTCATCTAGGTTATCAAATTAATTGTTGGCCACACAATCATATNACCCTTCGCGGGAACTGTTGTCCGAATTTAATATTGACAATTTACGTATAAATATACACGATCAACAAGTAATAAAGTGATAAGTAGAGTATTGTTCCCACGGAGAATTATTGCTAATAATATCTAAGTACTAACTTTGAATCAATTCAATTTTATTTAAACAATTGGAATTGACTAAGAATTCACTAATTTAAAACTAAATCTAAACTTTAATAATCAAAGGTTGAATTTACCAGATAAAAGAAGTTAAGATTACAAATTCCCCTAATGCTTCGTATAAATTTTTCTAACTCTCTTTCCAGTTAATTAATCAAAATAAGTTGTTAACTGAGAATTCAAAGTTATTTATCAAACCTCATTCGATAGTTAGATAAAATTATCTCTCCCAATTAAATTAATATATTCCTATGCAAAATAATTTGGAATAGATTTATTAAGTTCAAACTCTCATAAAAGTTACACACAGCATATAAGTATATTCCTATCCTATACACAAAACCAACTATTCAATCCGAAGAAGAATTAACCAGACGCATGTCATCATATTCCAATCTATACCTAGAATTCATCTTTCAATTTCATCTAGGTTATCAAATTAATTGTTGGCCACACAATCATATACCAAGCACAAATTATGACAAATAACTCATGTATGATCAATAAAACTAGAATCGAGAGTAGATCAATTTAACTAAATATCAGGTTCCGTTGCAATCGTAATAAAGATTTAGTTCATAATGTAATTAAAAAACATCATTCTCAAATAAAACAACATCTCAGAAAATCAAGAAGTAAAATTAAGATAAAAGAATGAAAGCTTAGTTGCAATCTTCACTTTCTCTCTAGCCTTCGATTCCGATTTTCTTCGTATAGCTTCCTTTGATTCTTGTCTTCAATTTTCNCAACATCTCAGAAAATCAAGAAGTAAAATTAAGATAAAAGAATGAAAGCTTAGTTGCAATCTTCACTTTCTCTCTAGCTTTCAATTCCGATTTTCTTCGTATAGCTTCCTTTGATTCTTGTCTTCAATTTTCTTTTGATCCTTTGGTTTTTCCTTTGTTAGCAGCCCCAAAATCAGTATCTCCCCTTCCAACTCAAACTGTAGAATTTTATGTAGCCTTAGCGTTCAATTTCAGGTAAAAAAAACAAGTCAAAATTTGTGTCTAGAGCTAACACAAGCGCTTAGGTCTTGAATGGACAGTATATGGGTGTAGGGGCGCTGAAAAGGCGCTGGNTTGTTAGCAGCCCCAAAATCAGTATCTCCCCTTCCAACTCAAACTGTAGCATTTTATGTAGCCTTAGCGTTCAATTTCGAGTAAAAAAAACAAGTCAAAATTTGTGTCTAGAGCTAACACAAGCGCTTAGGTCTTGAATGGACAGTATATGGGTGTAGGGGCGCTGAAAAGGCGCTGGATCTGCGCTGGTCTTTTTTTAAGCCTTTAGCTCCCTTGTTGCTTAGCCTTCAAAAATCCAATACTTAGGCTCCAAATTGACCTTGTTTCCTTCCAAATGATGATTCCTACCAAATAACATCAAAACACACAAAAAAAAATAAAAAAGAACATAAAAATAATTGAAAACTTGTAATTTCATCAAGCTAAAAATACTCAATTCGTAGGTATAAAACTCACTCATCAAATACCCCCAAATTTAAATATTTGCTTGTCCTCAAGAAAAATACTAAGAACAAAAAAAAAACTATAAAAATTAACCCTAACAACAAACTACTCAAACAATGGATCAATATGAATTTGAATAATGGCCCCAAAAAGTTACTACAAAAAATAATTCACGGGAAACTTCAAAAGTGCANATTTGCTTGTCCTCAAGAAAAATACTAAGAACAAAAAAAAACTATAAAAATTAACCCTAACAACGAACTACTCAAACAATGGATCAATATGAATTTGAATAATGGCCCCAAAAAGTTACTACAAAAAATAATTCACGGGAAACTTCAAAAGTGCAAAATCTGTCTATTCAACATACTCCTTAATTTTACCTCCGCTCATGACCCTTGAAATACATGTACATATCCGAACTATCAAGCTAGTTATCACCCAAATATATTTACGTAATCAAATACTTCACAAGAGATACTCAATATCAACTTTATGAACTTACGTTTCACATCAACCTCTGCTTATTAAGGCAACCATTTTTCTCTTTTTCATTCGTTTGGTGGGTGCATTTTATGCTCCATCTCACCTCCTATTGAACGAGTGCGTTTTATGCTCCATCACACATTTTCTTGAACGAGTGTGTTTTACGCTCCATCTCATTTTTAACATGTGTTTATGAGTGAGTGCATTTTACGCTTCATCTCTACTCACCACATGCCCCCTTTCTTGTTTCTTGTTTTCCTATTTTTTTTTCATCTGACTCATGAAGGATCAAATCAAAATAATTTTCAAAAGGTCACTTTTTTTTTCTAGACTAACCCATCATAACCAAGATTTCCCCCAAACTTATATGAATACCTCAATTTGCTTTGATTAATCCTTAAATAAGTTTTCTAAAATTTCAATGATATCTTCCACAAGCATTTAACCAAACAAATTCTCTAAATAATAACTAACCAAATAGATGGATATATGCTCATGAATGAAAAGACCACAAACAGTGTAAAACCAACTAGTATGTCAAACTACAGACTCAACATGTTCATCAATTTTCCTTAAATTGAAAATTAATCCCATTCATCATTTGCCATGATCAAATTCCACCAACCCATTGTTCAAGTTGTACTAAAACATGCTATCTAAATGCATACCTAATAATGCCAATGCAAACAAGAAAACAACCCCAAACGTAAACTAAATATTATCCTCAATGTATAAAGTAGAAAAAATTAAGACAGAGGACTTCCCTAAGACTTTGCTAGTTTGCATCATCGTCAACGTCCTCATCATCCGCTGAGTCGAGAGTGTATTCGGGAAACATCGGTGGACTAGAAAACTGTACTGGAGGTGTGCCCAAGTTGAATCCAAAATTGTTAAACATTTGGACTAGTGTGGAATTGAATTCCATTGAGTACTCCATGAATGTGTCCATTCGACGGACAAGTGTATCATTGCGTTTAGACTCACGTTGAGATTCCCTATGTAGCTTGTGTGTCTTTCTACATAACTCCTGTGTGTCTCAACACAATCCATGCATCTCAACAACTAGCCTCTCCATAGATGATTGGGATGAGGTAGTAGTTAGCTGAGGAGGCCTTACTGGTTCACNCGTAAGCAGAATCTGCACTGGATCAGCGCTGTTGGGGCAGATTGTGGGCGTAGGGGCGCTGAATTTGTACTGGGTAGGCAGTTTGTGGGCGCTTGGGTGTTGGTTCTACGTTGGAGTAGCGCCTGGCTCCTTCTTTCTAGCTGCTTTATTTTCTTTAGCTTCTCTTACCTTGTTCAATCCCCGGTACCTGCAAGCAATGGACACACTAATTAAANGCCAGAATTCTGAAGCATATCCACCATAACATACCCGGCACCCCTATGATCAGAAAAACCACCCTTTCATACCTTAAAGCAGCTAATAATTTGATGATCAATTTGCACTTGCGGTTGTTGAACCAATGCATTGGCACTCCATGTGACTTTTGCCTTCTTACATAGTCTGCAAATTAATGCCGGGTNACCAGAATTCTGAAGCATATCCACCATAACATACCCGGCACCCTTATGATCAGAAAAAACCACCCTTTCATACCTTAAAGCAGCTAATAATTTGATGATCAATTTGCACTTGCGGTTGTTGAACCAATTCATTGGCACTCCATGTGACTTTTGCCTTCTTACATAGTCTGCAAATTAATGCCGGGTGAGGCAGGCCGCTAGTTGAACCTCCCTTAATAGCCTTTGTGATTGAGTCTTGAATAACTTGGCCCACATTAATGCTTTTTCCTATAACTATGCAATAGAGCAAAACTGCCCTATCACGGATTAATTCAGTAAAGTGTGTGGTAGGCATTAGCTTAGCACATAGAAAGTAATACCACNGCCTCACTACTCCCTGTTGTCATTCCGGATCGAAGAGGGTGATTAAAGGTCTTTTGACGATCAACGTCGCCACCCCAATAGCGCTTCAATCTTTGCCCGTTCACCTTAAATGTTATCTTCTAGTTGGGTTCTTCAACTTCAACTGCTCCATGCGGGAACACTTTAGTAACCATAAATGGTCCTGACCATTGCGATTTGAGTTTCCCGGGAAGAGTTTTTACCGCGAATTTAATAGGAGTACAGCTCGTCCCGGTTCAAACTTTCGCTCAATGATCTTCTTATCATGCCATCTTTTTATCTTCTCTTTATAAAGCTTGGCGTTCTCGTATGCTTGGAGATGGAACTCATCCATCTCATTCAACTGCAAGAGACGCTTCTCACTCACTGCATGCAAGTCAAAGTAAAGTTTCCGAATAGCCCAGTATGCACTATGCTCTAATTCCACCGGCAGATGGCAAACTTTGCCATACACAAGCCTATACAGAGACATCCCAATTAGTGTTTTATATGTTGTTCGATAGGCCCACAAGGCATCATCTAGTTTCTTCAACCAGTCTTTTCGATTGGGATTAACAATTTTCTCTAGAATCCGCTTCACTTCTTTATTCGAAACTTTGGCTTGGCCACTGGTCTAGGGGTGATAAGCTGTGGTGACCTTATGGGTGACTCCATATTTAGCGAGAAGGGATGCAAAATATTTATTACAAAAATGCATACCTTCATCACTAATGATTGCTCTTGGTGTACCAAACCTAGTGAAGATGTTTTTTCAGATGAAATTTAACACCACCTTTGCATCATTGGTAGGCAAAGCAGCTGCTGCAACCCACTTTGAGATGTAATCCACTGCAAGTAATATGTAAAGATTATTGTAAGATGATGGAAATGTGCCCATGAAGTCTATACCCCAGACGTCAAAGATTTCAACCTCCAAAATATTGTTTAATGGCATCTTATGTNTTTAACACCAAGTTTGTTTCCACACATCTTCTCAACACCAGAGTTAGGTTATCTAAACATAGGTCAAAGCTGTCTCCAAATACCAAAAAATCATCCATAAATACCTCAAGATTTTGCTCGACCATGTCGAAAAATATTGCCATCATGCATCATTGAAATGTTGCAGGTGCATTGCATAATCCAAAAGGCATCCTCTAGAAGGCAAAGGTTCCATAAGGGCAGGTAAATGTAGTCTTCTCCTGATCCTCGGGTGTTATTGATATTTGATTATAGTTGGAATAACCATCCAAGAGACAGTAGAATTCATGCTCAACNCATCCAAAATGCATCCTCTAGAAGGCAAAGGTTCCATAAGGGCAGGTAAACGTAGTCTTCTCCTGATCCTCGGGTGTTATTGATATTTGATTATAGTTGGAATAACCATCCAAGAGACAGTAGAATTCATGCTCAACCACTTGATGATTTCATACTCGCCACCCAGTCACTGTCTGTGTAGGAATTAATTCGTTGTTCTCATTGGACACTACTATCATGCCTCCTTTCTTCGGAACACATTGAACTAGAATAACCCATGAGCTGTCTGAGATAGGGTATACAATTCTGGCATCCAACCACTGGATGATTTCTTTCGTGACCACCTCCTTTATGATAGGATTTAATCAGCGTTGTTGCTCAATCACAGGCTTAGNTCTCACTCACTGCATGCAAGTCAAAGTAAAGTTTCCGAATAGCCCAGTATGCACTATGCTCTAATTCCACCGGCAGATGGCAAACTTTGCCATACACAAGCCTATACAGAGACATTCCAATTAGTGTTTTATATGCTGTTCGATAGGCCCACAAGGCATCATCTAGTTTCTTCAACCAGTCTTTTCGATTGGGATTAACAATTTTCTCTAGAATCCGCTTCACTTCTTTATTCGAAACTTCGGCTTGGCCACTGGTCTAGGGGTGATAAGCTGTGGTGACCTTATGGGTGACTCCATATTTAGCGAGAAGGGATGCAAAATATTTATTACAAAAATGCATACCTTCATCACTAATGATTGCTCTTGGTGTACCAAACCTAGTGAAGATGTTTTTTCAGATGAAATTTAACACCACCTTTGCATCATTGGTAGGCAAAGCAGCTGCTGCAACCCACTTTGAGATGTAATCCACTGCAAGTAATATGTAAAGATTATTGTAAGATGATGGAAATGTGCCCATGAAGTCTATACCCCAGACGTCAAAGATTTCAACCTCCAAAATATTGTTTAATGGCATCTTATGTTGCTTAGAAATATTTCCAGTTTGTTGACATCTGTCGCACTTTAATGCAAAAACATGGGCATCCTTAAATAGAGTTGGCCAATAAAAACTTGATTGAAGGACTTTTGCTACTGTTCTCTCTCCCCCATAATGCCCTCCATAACATGATGAGTGACAATGTTGCAAAATTCCTTCGATTTCTTCCCTGGGTACACATCTTCTTAACATCTGATCTGCACATTATTTAAATACGAATGGTTCATCCCAGATGTAATGCTTCACCTCATGCAAGAACTTCTTCCTTATTGGTTGCTCATTTTAGGAGGAAACACATGACTCACTATATAGTTCACATAATCTACATACCATGGTGCTCCTTCTGAAACATAAAATAGTTGCTCATCTGGAAAAGATTCATTGATCATTACACCATCACCCTTTTGTTGTACAATTTTCTCAAGTCTGGAGAGATGATCCGCCACTTGATTTTCTGTCCCCTTTCTATCCTGAATCTCTAAATCAAACTCTTGAAGCAAAAGGACCCATTGAATCAAGCGTGGCTTGGTGTCCTTTTTCGATATCAAATACTTAATAGCGAAGTGATCTATGAACACTATCACCTTTGTACCAATGAGATAAGATCGGAATTTGTTGAAAGTAAAAACAACTGCTAATAATTCTTTCTCAGTGGTTGTGTAGTTGGGCTGTGCATCCGATAACGTCTTGCTATCATAATAGATAGCGTGCAACATTTTTTCTTTTCGTTGCCCTAAAACTGCGCCAACTGCAAAGTCACTAGCATCACACATTAGTTCAAATGGCAAATCCCAATTTGGTGCCACTATCACAGGGGCAGTTATGAGCTTCTTTTTCAACACCTAAAAGGCTTCTATGCATGCCTTAACAAAATTGAAGGGTATGTCTTTCTCTAAAAAGTTGCACAAAGGCTTTGTGATCTTGGAAAAGTCCTTTATGAATCGTCTATAAAATCCTGCATGTCCCAAAAAACTCCGAATTCCTTTGACTGATGTTAGTGGTGGTAGATTTTCAATAGTCTCTATTTTTGCCTTATCCACCTCTATCCCAACAGCAGAAACTTTGTGCCCCAAAATAATGCCTTCTTGAACCATGAAGTGACACTTTTCCCAGTTTAACACCAAGTTTGTTTCCACACATCTTCTCAACACCAGAGTTAGGTTATCTAAACATAGGTCAAAGCTGTCTCCAAATACCAAAAAATCATCCATAAATACCTCAAGATTTTGCTCGACCATGTCGAAAAATATTGCCATCATGCATCATTGAAATGTTGCAGGTGCATTGCATAATCCAAAAGGCATCCTCTAGAAGGCAAAGGTTCCATAAGGGCAGGTAAACGTAGTCTTCTCCTGATCCTCGGGTGTTATTGATATTTGATTATAGTTGGAATAACCATCCAAGAGACAGTAGAATTCATGCTCAACCACTTGATGATTTCATACTCGCCACCCAGTCACTGTCTGTGTAGGAATTAATTCGTTGTTCTCATTGGACACTACTATCATGCCTCCTTTCTTCGGAACACATTGAACTAGAATAACCCATGAGCTATCTGAGATAGGGTATACAATTCTGGCATCCAACCACTTGATGATTTCTTTCTTGACCACCTCCTTTATGATAGGATTTAATCAGCGTTGTTGCTCAATCACAGGCTTAGCCTCATCTTCAAGCAAAATTTTGTGCGTACAAATTAAGGGACTAATACCCCTAATATTTGCAATAGACCATCCTAAAGCCGTTTTGTACTCATGAAGGACTCGCAACAACTTACTTTCCTAAAATTCATCAAGTGAAGCATAAATAATAACAGGTAAAGTAAAAGAATCACCCAAATACGCATACTGCAGATGATTTGGAAGAGGTTTAAGCTCCAATACAAGTGGTTCTTCCAAAGATGACTTTACACGAGTAGAGCTTCTTGAATGATCCAAAGTCTCAAATTATTGCTTGAACTTGACAACCCATGGAGCAACATTCAACTACTCTACATACTCTAGAGGAGTAGGGTAGTCTGAAACAATGGAACTAACAAGTGATGCCTCAAGGGGATTCGAAATACAACTCCCTACGNCCCATGGAGCAACATTCAACTACTGTACATACTCTAGAGGAGTAGGGTAGTCCGAAACAATGGAACTAACAAGTGATGCCTCAAGGGGATTCGAAATACAACTCCCTACGNAGTGAAGATGTTTTTTCAGATGAAATTTAACACCACCTTTGCATCATTGGTAGGCAAAGCAGCTGCTGCAACCCACTTTGAGATGTAATCCACTGCAAGTAATATGTAAAGATTATTGTAAGATGATGGAAATGTGCCCATGAAGTCTATACCCCNCGAATATCTCATTTACTGTATCTTCCACCAAATCAACCCGAAAATAGTCTTTTGCTTCCTTAGAAAATTTCATAGCAGAAAATACATTAAATGTCACCTCTTGATCTTGGAGTCGCATAGTTAGCTCACATTTCTGTACATTGATAAGTGTTCTCCCCATNATGAAGTCTATACCCCAGACGTCAAAGATTTCAACCTCCAAAATATTGTTTAATGGCATCTTATGTTGCTTAGAAATATTTCCAGTTTGTTGACATCTGTCGCACTTTAATGCAAAAACATGGGCATCCTTAAATAGAGTTGGCCAATAAAAACTTGATTGAAGGACTTTTGCTACTGTTCTCTCTCCCCCATAATGCCCTCCATAACATGATGAGTGACAATGTTGCAAAATTCCTTCGATTTCTTCCCTGGGTACACATCTTCTTAACATCTGATCTGCACATTATTTAAATACGAATGGTTCATCCCAGATGTAATGCTTCACCTCATGCAAGAACTTCTTCCTTATTGGTTGCTCATTTTAGGAGGAAACACATGACTCACTATATAGTTCACATAATCTACATACCATGGTGCTCCTTCTGAAACATAAAATAGTTGCTCATCTGGAAAAGATTCATTGATCATTACACCATCACCCTTTTGTTGTACAATTTTCTCAAGTCTGGAGAGATGATCCGCCACTTGATTTTCTGTCCCCTTTCTATCCTGAATCTCTAAATCAAACTCTTGAAGCAAAAGGACCCATTGAATCAAGCGTGGCTTGGTGTCCTTTTTCGATATCAAATACTTAATAGCGAAGTGATCTATGAACACTATCACCTTTGTACCAATGAGATAAGATCGGAATTTGTTGAAAGTAAAAACAACTGCTAATAATTCTTTCTCAGTGGTTGTGTAGTTGGGCTGTGCATCCGATAACGTCTTGCTATCATAATAGATAGCGTGCAACATTTTTTCTTTTCGTTGCCCTAAAACTGCGCCAACTGCAAAGTCACTAGCATCACACATTAGTTCAAATGGCAAATCCCAATTTGGTGCCACTATCACAGGGGCAGTTATGAGCTTCTTTTTCAACACCTAAAAGGCTTCTATGCATGCCTTAACAAAATTGAAGGGTATGTCTTTCTCTAAAAAGTTGCACAAAGGCTTTGTGATCTTGGAAAAGTCCTTTATGAATCGTCTATAAAATCCTGCATGTCCCAAAAAACTCCGAATTCCTTTGACTGATGTTAGTGGTGGTAGATTTTCAATAGTCTCTATTTTTGCCTTATCCACCTCTATCCCAACAGCAGAAACTTTGTGCCCCAAAATAATGCCTTCTTGAACCATGAAGTGACACTTTTCCCAGTTTAACACCAAGTTTGTTTCCACACATCTTCTCAACACCAGAGTTAGGTTATCTAAACATAGGTCAAAGCTGTCTCCAAATACCAAAAAATCATCCATAAATACCTCAAGATTTTGCTCGACCATGTCGAAAAATATTGCCATCATGCATCATTGAAATGTTGCAGGTGCATTGCATAATCCAAAAGGCATCCTCTAGAAGGCAAAGGTTCCATAAGGGCAGGTAAACGTAGTCTTCTCCTGATCCTCGGGTGTTATTGATATTTGATTATAGTTGGAATAACCATCCAAGAGACAGTAGAATTCATGCTCAACCACTTGATGATTTCATACTCGCCACCCAGTCACTGTCTGTGTAGGAATTAATTCGTTGTTCTCATTGGACACTACTATCATGCCTCCTTTCTTCGGAACACATTGAACTAGAATAACCCATGAGCTGTCTGAGATAGGGTATACAATTCTGGCATCCAACCACTGGATGATTTCTTTCGTGACCACCTCCTTTATGATAGGATTTAATCAGCGTTGTTGCTCAATCACAGGCTTAGCCTCATCTTCAAGCAAAATTTTGTGCGTACAAATTAAGGGACTAATACCCCTAATATTTGCAATAGACCATCCTAAAGCCGTTTTGTACTCATGAAGGACTCGCAACAACTTACTTTCCTAAAATTCATCAAGTGAAGCATAAATAATAACAGGTAAAGTAAAAGAATCACCCAAATACGCATACTGCAGATGATTTGGAAGAGGTTTAAGCTCCAATACAAGTGGTTCTTCCAAAGATGACTTTACACGAGTAGAGCTTCTTGAATGATCCAAAGTCTCAAATTATTGCTTGAACTTGACAACCCATGGAGCAACATTCAACTACTCTACATACTCTAGAGGAGTAGGGTAGTCCGAAACAATGGAACTAACAAGTGATGCCTCAAGGGGATTCGAAATACAACTCCCTACGAATATCTCATTTACTGTATCTTCCACCAAATCAACCCGAAAATAGTCTTTTGCTTCCTTAGAAAATTTCATAGCAGAAAATACATTAAATGTCACCTCTTGATCTTGGAGTCGCATAGTTAGCTCACATTTCTGTACATTGATAAGTGTTCTCCCCATTGCTAAGAATGGTCGCCCAAGAATAATAGGTATTTTTCTATCTTCCTCATAATCTAAGACTATGAAATCAGCTGGAAAAATGAACTTATCCACTTTAACTAGAACATCCACAACTATACCTCTTGGATAAGTGAGTGATCTATTTGCAAGCTGCAATGTAACATTAGTAGGCTTTGTTTTATTCAAACCCAATTGCTGATAAATTGAAAGTGACATTAGGTTAATACTAGCTCCCAGANACAACTATACCTCTTGGATAAGTGAGTGATCTATCTGCAAGCTGCAATGTAACATTAGTAGGCTTTNATTTAAATACGAATGGTTCATCCCAGATGTAATGCTTCACCTCATGCAAGAACTTCTTCCTTATTGGTTGCTCATTTTAGGAGGAAACACATGACTCACTATATAGTTCACATAATCTACATACCATGGTGCTCCTTCTGAAACATAAAATAGTTGCTCATCTGGAAAAGATTCATTGATCATTACACCATCACCCTTTTGTTGTACAATTTTCTCAAGTCTGGAGAGATGATCCGCCACTTGATTTTCTGTCCCCTTTCTATCCTGAATCTCTAAATCAAACTCTTGAAGCAAAAGGACCCATTGAATCAAGCGTGGCTTGGTGTCCTTTTTCGATATCAAATACTTAATAGCGAAGTGATCTATGAACACTATCACCTTTGTACCAATGAGATAAGATCGGAATTTGTTGAAAGTAAAAACAACTGCTAATAATTCTTTCTCAGTGGTTGTGTAGTTGGGCTGTGCATCCGATAACGTCTTGCTATCATAATAGATAGCGTGCAACATTTTTTCTTTTCGTTGCCCTAAAACTGCGCCAACTGCAAAGTCACTAGCATCACACATTAGTTCAAATGGCAAATCCCAATTTGGTGCCACTATCACAGGGGCAGTTATGAGCTTCTTTTTCAACACCTAAAAGGCTTCTATGCATGCCTTAACAAAATTGAAGGGTATGTCTTTCTCTAAAAAGTTGCACAAAGGCTTTGTGATCTTGGAAAAGTCCTTTATGAATCGTCTATAAAATCCTGCATGTCCCAAAAAACTCCGAATTCCTTTGACTGATGTTAGTGGTGGTAGATTTTCAATAGTCTCTATTTTTGCCTTATCCACCTCTATCCCAACAGCAGAAACTTTGTGCCCCAAAATAATGCCTTCTTGAACCATGAAGTGACACTTTTCCCAGTTTAACACCAAGTTTGTTTCCACACATCTTCTCAACACCAGAGTTAGGTTATCTAAACATAGGTCAAAGCTGTCTCCAAATACCAAAAAATCATCCATAAATACCTCAAGATTTTGCTCGACCATGTCGAAAAATATTGCCATCATGCATCATTGAAATGTTGCAGGTGCATTGCATAATCCAAAAGGCATCCTCTAGAAGGCAAAGGTTCCATAAGGGCAGGTAAACGTAGTCTTCTCCTGATCCTCGGGTGTTATTGATATTTGATTATAGTTGGAATAACCATCCAAGAGACAGTAGAATTCATGCTCAACCACTTGATGATTTCATACTCGCCACCCAGTCACTGTCTGTGTAGGAATTAATTCGTTGTTCTCATTGGACACTACTATCATGCCTCCTTTCTTCGGAACACATTGAACTAGAATAACCCATGAGCTGTCTGAGATAGGGTATACAATTCTGGCATCCAACCACTGGATGATTTCTTTCGTGACCACCTCCTTTATGATAGGATTTAATCAGCGTTGTTGCTCAATCACAGGCTTAGCCTCATCTTCAAGCAAAATTTTGTGCGTACAAATTAAGGGACTAATACCCCTAATATTTGCAATAGACCATCCTAAAGCCGTTTTGTACTCATGAAGGACTCGCAACAACTTACTTTCCTAAAATTCATCAAGTGAAGCATAAATAATAACAGGTAAAGTAAAAGAATCACCCAAATACGCATACTGCAGATGATTTGGAAGAGGTTTAAGCTCCAATACAAGTGGTTCTTCCAAAGATGACTTTACACGAGTAGAGCTTCTTGAATGATCCAAAGTCTCAAATTATTGCTTGAACTTGACAACCCATGGAGCAACATTCAACTACTGTACATACTCTAGAGGAGTAGGGTAGTCCGAAACAATGGAACTAACAAGTGATGCCTCAAGGGGATTCGAAATACAACTCCCTACGAATATCTCATTTACTGTATCTTCCACCAAATCAACCCGAAAATAGTCTTTTGCTTCCTTAGAAAATTTCATAGCAGAAAATACATTAAATGTCACCTCTTGATCTTGGAGTCGCATAGTTAGCTCACATTTCTGTACATTGATAAGTGTTCTCCCCATTGCTAAGAATGGTCGCCCAAGAATAATAGGTATTTTTCTATCTTCCTCATAATCTAAGACTATGAAATCAGCTGGAAAAATGAACTTATCCACTTTAACTAGAACATCCACAACTATACCTCTTGGATAAGTGAGTGATCTATCTGCAAGCTGCAATGTAACATTAGTAGGCTTTGTTTTATTCAAACCCAATTGCTGATAAATTGAAAGTGACATTAGGTTAATACTAGCTCCCAGATCACACAATACTTTCCTAAAAAATTGGTTGTCTATTGTGCATGGAATTGTAAAGATACTCGGATCTTTGAGCTTTGGTTGTAGCTTCTTTTGAAGAATAGCACTACACTCCTCTGTAAGTGCCACTGTCTCGAAATNTGGAAAAGATTCATTGATCATTACACCATCACCCTTTTGTTGTACAATTTTCTCAAGTCTGGAGAGATGATCCGCCACTTGATTTTCTGTCCCCTTTCTATCCTGAATCTCTAAATCAAACTCTTGAAGCAAAAGGACCCATTGAATCAAGCGTGGCTTGGTGTCCTTTTTCGATATCAAATACTTAATAGCGAAGTGATCTATGAACACTATCACCTTTGTACCAATGAGATAAGATCGGAATTTGTTGAAAGTAAAAACTACTGCTAATAATTCTTTCTCAGTGGNTAGCGAAGTGATCTATGAACACTATCACCTTTGTACCAATGAGATAAGATCGGAATTTGTTGAAAGTAAAAACAACTGCTAATAATTCTTTCTCAGTGGTTGTGTAGTTGGGCTGTGCATCCGATAACGTCTTGCTATCATAATAGATAGCGTGCAACATTTTTTCTTTTCGTTGCCCTAAAACTGCGCCAACTGCAAAGTCACTAGCATCACACATTAGTTCNAACATTGTGGAAATGGCACGTGAGGCACAATAGGACTTTGCTTGCCTTCCTTGGAACATGCACTTGAATCATCTTCTTTCTTCTGATATTCCACATTCTTGCTATCTTTATCTACATTCCTACTATCCTCTCCAAGTGATTGTTTTGGAGTTTCACTAACAACTTCAGATAGTTCTCTTCCNTACTGCTAATAATTCTTTCTCAGTGATTGTGTAGTTGAGCTGTGCATCCGATAACGTCTTGCTATCATAATAGATAGCGTGAAACATTTTTTATTTTCGTTGCCCTAAAACTGCGCCAACTGCAAAGTCACTAGCATCACACATTAGTTCAAATGGCAAATCCCAATTTGGTGCCACTATCACAGGGGTAGTTATGAGCTTCTTTTTCAACACCTAAAAGGCTTCTATGCATGCCTTAACAAAATTGAAGGGTATGTCTTTCTCTAAAAAGTTGCACAAAGGCTTTGTGATCTTGGAAAAGTCCTTTATGAATCGTCTATAAAATCCTGCATGTCCCAAAAAACTCCGAATTCCTTTGACTGATGTTAGTGGTGGTAGATTTTCAATAGTCTCTATTTTTGCCTTATCCACCTCTATCCCAACAGNAAGCAGAAGGTTGAGCTTGGTTATTATTCCATGAAAAACCCAGATGATTCCTTCAACCAGGGTTATAGTTGTTGGAATTGTTGCTATATTGTTGCCTGTTGTGGTTACCAATGTATTGTATCAACTCCAGATTAATTGCACATTGATCACTCAGATGGTTATCAGCACACAATTCACAATTAACTGCCACACTTTGAATAGGTTACACCCCTAAAGTATCAATCTTCTTTGTAAACGTAGCAACTTGTGTAGCCAATGCAGTAACCACATCAACTTCATAAATCCTTGCTACCTTTGGTTGATTGATCCTTGTAAAGGGCCACTGATAATTGTTGGCAGCCATCATTTCCAATAACTCATAAACTTCATAAAATTTTTTTCCCATCAATGCCCCACCTCCAGCTGCATCGATACTGGTTCAAGTAGCACTAAGCAACCCATTGTAGAATGTTTAAACTTGTAACCACTTAGGAATACCATGGTGAGGGCATTTTCGGAGTAAATCCTTGAATCACTCCCAAGCTTCATATAGAGTCTCAAAATCATGTTGTGCGAATGATGTGATGTCATTCCTTATCCTTGCAGTTTTAGTTGGTGAAAAAAATTTAGCTAATAATTTTTTAGCCAAATTTGTCCACGTAATAATAGANAGATTAATTGCACATTGATCACTCAGATGGTTATCAGCACACAATTCACAAATAACTGCCACACTTTGAATAGGTTACACCCCTAAAGTATCAATCTTCTTTGTCAACGTAGCAACTTGTGTAGCCAATGCAGTAACCACATCAACTTCATAAATCCTTGCTACCTTTGGTTGATTGATCCTTGTAAAAGAGCCACTGATAATTGTTGGCAGCCATCATTTCCAATAACTCATAAACTTCATAAATTTTTTTTCCCATCAATGCCCCACCTCCAGCTGCATCGATACTGGTTCAAGTAGCACTAAGCAACCCATTGTAGAATGTTCAAACTTGTAACCACTTAGGAATACCATGGTGAGGGCATTTTCGGAGTAACTCCTTGAATCACTCCCAAGCTTCATATAGAGTCTCAAAATCATGTTGTGCGAATGACGTGATGTCATTCCTTATCCTTGCAGTTTTAGCTGGTGAAAAAAATTTAGCTAATAATTTTTTAGCCAAATTTGTCCACGTAATAATAGAACCCGGCGGCAATGAATGCAACCAACTACTTACCTTATCACGAAGTATGAAAGGAAAAAGTTAGAGTCTAATCGCATCTTTAGAAAGCCCATTGCATTTGAACGTGTAACAAATCTCCAGAAAACTCACCAAATGATCATTTGAGTCATCATTAAGCAAACCCCCAAACTGCACTAAATTCTGAATCATTTGGATGGTACCCGACTTGATCTCAAAACTGTTTGCTTGAATTGCGGGCCTTTGAATGCTTGATTGTATTTTCGTAACAAGCGGCATAGCATAATCCCTTAACAATTTCTGTTCATCTTCAGCCATAACTTCTTCATTCTTTGCTTCTTGACACTGCTTTCGCAAGTTTCGGAGCCTTTTTTCGATTTTGTCTTTGTACGGTAGTGGCTCCTGACCTGTAGATCGTGTTTGCATACAAAATTCAAGAGTGCTTGCGAAAACAATTAAAACAGAAAAATAAATAAGTTTAAACTAAGATCAAATTGATTGAAATTAATATTGAAATAATTACTAGAATAATTCCCCAGCAACAGCACCCAAAACTTGTTGTCCGAATTTGATGTTGACAATTTACGTAGACGTATACACGATCAACAAGTAATAAAGTGATAAGTAGAGTATCGTTCCCATGGAGAATTATTGCTAATAATATCCAAGTACTAACTTTGTATCAATTCAATTTTATTTAAATAATTGTAATTGACTAAGAATTCACTAATTTAAAACTAAATCTAAACTTTAATTATCAAAGGTTGAATTTACCATATAAAAGAAGTTAAGATTACAAATTNAGTCAAAATTTATAGTTGCTAAACTTGGCGTACAAATGGTGGTCTCTCGGGATTTGGAGAACAATCCTCAAGTGACCCTTGTGCTCCTCCTTAGAATTAGAGTAGATCAGAATGTCATCAACAAAAACCATGATAAACTAATCGAGATAGGGTTGAAACAAACTATGCATGAGATCCATGAATGCCACCGGGGCATTCGTCAATTCGAATGGCATAAAAGTAAACTCAAAATGCCTGTATCGCATCCTAAACTCTGTCTTAGGGATGTCGGCCTCCCTAATCCTCAACTGGTGGTATCCTGTGCATAGATCTAACTTGGAGTAGACTCATGCCCTTCTCAGTTGATCAAACAAGTCACTAATTCGCGGTAATGGGTACCTATTCTTCATGGTGGCTCGATTCAACTACCGGTAGTCTATACAAAGTCTAAGGGTCTTTTTCTTCTTCTTGACAAATAATACCAGAGCGCCCTAAGGTGAAGTACTTGGTCTAATGAAACCCTTGTCTAATAATTCTTATAATTGGAACTTGAGTTCTTGCAATTCTATAGGTGCCATCCTATGCAGTGTCATAGAAATAAGGGATGCATCAGGTTATAACTCAATAATGAAATCTACATCCCAATGTGGAGGTCCTCCTAATAACTTGTTTGGAAAAATGTCTGCATACTTACAAACTACCCGAGGTAGACCCAACTCTTGCCTTGTATTGTCTTCAAGTATAAGGCTCGTAAGCCAACCCATCAACTGCCCGTGCCAACTAGAGTCATACACAACTTAGGGTAAAACATCGTGCTTTTCCTCCTAAAACTTGAAACAAACACACTCAGGTGTATAGACAGTAACCCTCTTTCGATCACAATTGATGACGATTTGGTATGTCGCCAACCAATCCATCCTGAGAATGACATCAAACTCCAACATGTCCATGACTCTAAGGTCCTCAAAGAGTAGAGTTCCCAAGATCTCTAACTCACATCCCCAACATATCTAATTAATGCAAACCCTAGCTTATAGGGGAGAACTCACATGCAATAGCTCTTCCAAGGTCTCAACCTTTAAGACCTAATCTTTTACACATAATGCAGTTATAAATGAATACGATCCACTAGAATCAAATAATACCCTTGCCCATAAGTGAGAGAGTAAGAATATACCCTAAATTACTGACTGATCCACCAGCTTAGTTTGAGGTGTGAAGGTGTAGAATTGCCCCCTAGGTCCTTAAAGTCCCTGTTGGTAAGCCTTGCCCTCAACCTCGGTCCCCTGCCCTCTCTCATCTAGCCTAATTGCAGAGTCCTTGCAAGTGAAATAGTAGGGGCCTGTGTAATTCCCTAGAACTAGAACTAGAACTAGAATTGGAATTAACTTCCCTGGCACATGGGGGGGATAGAGAGGAATGAAGAAAAGTCTGTAAATACCACCCGATGACTGGGACTGAGATGCCCCATAGCTCTAGATCCTTGCCTCAGAGGACAATCCGACTTCATGTGGCCCTGTTGGTGGTATATGAATCAAGTCCTATGACCCGCTTGGTAGGTGCCCTTGAAATTTCTCCCACCTTGGGAGGATTGACCTTAGCCTTGATAGCCGTGGCCTTGTCCTTGATACCCTTATGGGGTAGATGTCTTTTGTTTCTTCCCCAAACTAAAGGAAGATAATTATCCTTTCTGCTTCTTATCCTTAGCACATGCTTCTCGGATGCTACTTGAATCTTCCACTTCTCTCTCAATTGCAATGGTCATCTCGACTATTGAGGCTAAGTCTTGTAGGCAGTAACCTAAAATCTTTCCCCGAATGGACAACTTCAAGCAATCCTCGAAACTTCTTGCTTTGGCCAAATCTGTGGTCACATAATCGTCGGTGAAATAGGCTAGCTCGATGAACTTAGCCATGTATTCCATCATCGTGATAGTTAACTGTTTTAAATCCAAGAATTCCCGAGCTTTCACTTGTTGAATAGCCGACGAAATGTACTTGCCCTTGAAGAGCTCTCGAAAATTGGCCCAAGTCATTGCCTCTATATTCTTTAAGGCCTTTGTCCAACCCCAACATAGATGGGCCTCTCTCTTAAGCTGGAACACAACTAGCCTTATCTTGGGTGGCATTAGATGTAACCTAAATAGCCTCCAAGATCTTGTCTACTTGTTGGAGCCAATGTTCAGCTACCATAGGATCATCCCCTCCCATAAAGGTAGATAGTCTGTGTGCCTTCAACATTTGGAGGTTGTTCTAGTCTCCTTAACCCATGTTGGCACTGACTTACATAAAAGTGGCAGCCATCATGCCCATAGCCTCTATAAAGGCTTGTTGATCAAAAGCCAGTAGGGGTTGGTTGTTGTTCTGCCCACCTACTCGGTTGTTCCGGTGTCCTCTTCCTTCATTTTTCCATCTACAAACACATAAGATAGAAATGGAGCACTAACTTAGTATCCAAAAGTTAGGGATCAAAATCAATACATTTAGATTTCCCTCATTGTCTCACTAGTAAGAGGTTTGCCATCCCTTAGTAGACACCTTAACCATGAACCTTCCCGTTCCTTCTTTTTTTGACCTCAAATATTATGTTTTTTAACCCTAGTGTCTCATTTCCATACCTATTCAATCATGCATATAATTCAAATATCACATAGCATGTAACGTTTAATACATTCAACATGTAATGTATAATGGATGCAATAGCCTAGACCCATGCCCCTCAAGCCTTAGGTAAATCGAGAACCTAGATTATGATACCAAGCTGTGATGCCCTAAATCTAGTGGTCCTTTTTCAACCTATTGACCACCCATCAACAGACAAAATTACCCGTGAATGCCGCTTAACCCGACATCTCATCATCACATCCCCTTCATTGGGATCGTATCCAAAATAGAGTTTGGGCAAAGTCTTCCTTGTACCAGAGCATTCCCAAGCGCATAACCTGTGCTTATATCAACCACTTGACCATTCCAAGGGCCATCACCATTAATTAGAACTTAAATGTTTGACCAGTTACATCTTCCCAACAAGAGGGCTCGAGATCTAAAGACTTGGCAGAATTATATTTAAATTTTTAAAAATTTTGGAAGAGGTACTAGTACCTTGTACACGTGGTACCAGTACCTGAGCCTTCTGTCTGCTAGGTACATTCCATTTGCCAAGTACTGTTACTTGAGCCTACTATTTGTTAGGTGCTAGTACCTACNTTTCCTGTATGTTTTGGCCCCGATGAAATGCAACAAAAACTGTATAGGCAGTTCTCTGAAAGAAGGGATTGATGTTGGCTGCAACCTGTGAACCAAGTTATGGCAAAAGCTCGGCAGCGAATGGGGTCTGGGTACCCATGTAACTCCATTTGGTTCTTGTACGAGTTCAAGTGATCCACCAAGTCTTTGGTTTCATCAAATGCCTATATCAATGGCATTCAAAATTTTTTAGGTCAAGGTAAATGTAGGATTTCAGGAGTGAAAGGTGACTTAGTTTGTTGGACTAAAGCATTCATGTTGTTTGAAGCTTTCCCCTTAACCACTTCTTTTGCATTCCCCAACTTTTGTTGGATATCGCAAAGTCTCTGCTCCAGGAAGTGATCCATGACGTCCGGCGGGGAAAAAGGTCTGTCATCTCGATGGACGACTTGGGCCCTACTGTGGGCTTCGTCTTTTGCATGCTCACCCAGATGCCTCCTCCGATGATTCTCTTTAGAGTGGCAGTGTTCATGGAGTTATGTGAATACCTTGGGTGGCATATGATGGTCTTGAGGATGAACGTTGTGCTATGCTAGTGGAGGAGAAGGAGGAAACTCGTGACCCATTGGAGGGATCTGCGGGAGTTGGTGAGATTGGATCCACACTATCAAATCCTGATTCTACTTCATAAGCTACATGGTGGTTCGGCAGTAGTTTTCCTACTCATTGAGTGGAGGCAGATCTATCGTTGGAGGATGATTTTGGATGTCCATGGTGGGAGTGGGGAAATTCTCCATTAGGTTCTGATGGACCTAGGGGTTGGCGTGAGATTTACTCATATTCTGAGTAGAAATCATCAAAGTTATCAGAGATGTATGAAGACCTTTAAGGAAATGATGAAAACTGTTCCCATAAACGACCCCAAATTGATGGTGCTCAAAAATGAAGGCCAAGGTTCAGAACCACAGTCAAATGGCCCAGAGAGAGGGTAGAACTAGTATATGGATTACAACTAGATAAAATAATGAGAGAAAAGCGAAGACACTATGTAAGTGGTTCACCTTAGTTGAAAAACTAAGGCTACATCCACTAGAAGGGAGTCTCTTGCTCCTTAGGTGTGTATATTGCTTGAACAAGATGGGTTACAATAGTTCATTCGGCTTAGAGCCTTTATAGGGAAAGTGCTGTGAGAGTATAATCTTTTTATGTGTAAACAATATAGAAGATGATGATCATCCCCTTTCTGTAAGGTAATAGTGTCCTATTTATACAGGTAATTCTTCTAGGGTTTCCTGCGGCTTCTCTCTCTATCTCTAGCTGATTTGGTGGGCCCCTCTACCTTTGTCTTGTAGTGACCTCTGCCATATGACCCTACTGCACCGTTGGCCCTTGAGCGATTATGCAAACCAAAATTCTCTATGGCAGAGTGAGCGTGTTCATTGTGGGTGTCAGAAATAGTCCCCTTGTCCTCTGGACACATGGTGCGATGGGAGTGATTCAGGGTTGACAGGGAGGCTGAGTTTCTTGACTCCGAGTTGACCTCATTTCGAGTTGTGCTGAAGCTAGCATGGGCTTCTAGTTCTTCAGGCATTACTAAGCTTCATCATTTGGGCGCGGCCCACTCTGATCTTAGTATGGATAAATCATAAGTGAACTGTTTGGGCCATTTTTCCAGTAAGGGCCTTTTGAACCTATTGGGCTCTTGAAAAGGGCAATCCATAGCTAAAATTCCATCATTATCAGATAGAAATCCAAAAAATAATAAAAATAGACTTTTAAAGAAGAATGCGATTGTGAGGACTGGAATGGGTGTATTACCAAGGTTTTCTTTCTCAACTAGTATTATACAATATGTGGATGAACAAGATTTACTCACAAAACTCTCAACATTTTATTACGTAATTGCTAGAAATTAACCCACGATATTTTTCAAAAAAAAGAAAACCCAAGGATAAAGGGCGATGTTGATTGTCCATGGATAGATCATAGCCAACAAAAAATTTAAACTCAAAAATTGAACATGCAACAAAAATGTCAATTTTCCCCTCACAGTGAAGAAAATTAAACAAAACCAGCAATATATATTCCAAATTTTTGGTTTGCATAGGACCAAATTGAAGGAGAAAAACAAACTGAAGAAAAGCACTAAATCAATCACGCAAAAAAACACAAAGCACATGGAAAGAGCATTCTTTAGGAACTTGCTAGATGTTGATCAAACCTTTTTCTCGCACAACTTGTGTCACTTGAATGGCCTGAATTTTGGACAAGATTGAGGGGTTTGAAAGAATCAATCGGGCTTGTTTGCAAATGGACTAAAAGACACAAACAAGAGAAAACAAATTCTTTTAAATGATGGCTTTAAGTGAACAATAGATTGCTTCTAGTATTTGTGACGCCCCAAAATCTGGGGTCCCTTCTCAACTCGTTGACCACTCATCAGACCTCAGAATTACCCGTAAATGCCGCATAACCCGACACCACGTCATCACATCCCTTTCACCGGAATCGTAACCATAACAGACTTTGGGCTGAGTCTCCCTTGTACCGAAACACTCCCAAGCGCATATCCTGTGCATATATCGACCAATTGACCATTCCAAGGTTCATCCCCATTAATTAGAACTTAATGTTTGACCAGTTACATCATCCCAACAAGAGGGCTCAAGATCTGAAGGCTTAGTAGAGTTATATTTAAATTTTTGAAAATTTTGGAAGAAGTACCATTATCTTGTACATGTGGTACCATTTCTTGAGTCTTCTATCTGTCAGGTCCCTTTCATTTGCTAGGTACTGGTACTTGGAGAGTTAGGAGCCAAACCATTCTCCATATAAGTAGTGGCACCATGCCTTTAAGGCAAAGATGGCACCCATCAACTCCATGTCATGCGTGGGGTAGTTCTATTTATGGCTCTTCAATTGCCATGAACAATAAGGTACCACCCTCTCGGACTACATCAAAACACACCTAAGTCCGTCCTTTGTGGCATCACAGTAGACTGTATACCTCTGTCCCCTCTCTGGTACAATTAAAATATAAGCTGAAGTAAGTCTCCCCTTCAACTCCTGGAATACCCTCTCGTATGAGTCATCCGATTGGAACTTGACCTCTTTCTTGGTCAACCTTGTCATAGGTGCAACTAGTTACGAAAAGTCCTCAATGAACCTCTGGTAATATCCCACCAATCCCAAGAAACTAAGTATCTCGAAGACTGACTTCAGCCTCTCCCAACTCATGCTTGCCTCAACCTTCTCCGGGTCCACTAACACATTCAAAGCCGACACCACGGGTCCTAGAAATTTTATTTTCGTTAGTCAAAATTTATAGTTGCTAAACTTGGCGTACAAATGGTGGTCTCTCGGGATTTGGAGAACAATCCTCAAGTGACCCTTGTGCTCCTCCTTAGAATTAGAGTAGATTAGAATGTCATCAACAAAAACCATGATAAACTAATCGAGATAGGGTTGAAACAAACTATGCATGAGATCCATGAATGCCGCCGGGGCATTCGTCAATTCGAATGGCATAAAAGTAAACTCAAAATGCCTGTATCGCATCCTAAACTCTGTCTTAGGGATGTCGGCCTCCCTAATCCTCAACTGGTGGTATCCTGTGCATAGATCTAACTTGGAGTAGACTCATGCCCTTCTCAGTTGATCAAACAAGTCACTAATTCGCGGTAATGGGTACCTATTCTTCATGGTGGCTCGATTCAACTACCGGTAGTCTATACAAAGTCTAAGGGTCTTTTTCTTCTTCTTGACAAATAATACCAGAGCGCCCTAAGGTGAAGTACTTGGTCTAATGAAACCCTTGTCTAATAATTCTTATAATTGGAACTTGAGTTCTTGCAATTCTATAGGTGTCATCCTATGCAGTGTCATAGAAATAAGGGATGCATCAGGTTATAACTCAATAATGAAATCTACATCCCAATGTGGAGGTCCTCCCAATAACTTGTTTGGAAAAATGTCTGCATACTTACAAACTACCCGAGGTAGACCTAACTCTTGCCTTGTCTTGTCTTCAAGTATAAGGCTCGTAAGCCAACCCATCAACTGCCCGTGCCAACTAGAGTCATACACAACTTAGGGTAAAACATCGTGCTTTTCCTCCTAAAACTTGAAACAAACACACTCAGGTGTATAGACAGTAACCCTCTTTCGATCACAATTGATGACGATTTGGTATGTCGCCAACCAATCCATCCTGAGAATGACATCAAACTCCAACATGTCCATGACTCTAAGGTCCTCAAAGAGTAGAGTTCCCAAGATCTCTAACTCACATCCCCAACATATCTAATTAATGCAAACCCTAGCTTATAGGGGAGAACTCACATGCAATAGCTCTTCCAAGGTCTCAACCTTTAAGACCTAATCTTTTACACATAATGCAGTTATAAATGAATACGATCCACTAGAATCAAATAATACCCTTGCCCATAAGTGAGAGAGTAAGAATATACCCTAAATTACTGACTGATCCACCAGCTTAGTTTGAGGTGTGAAGGTGTAGAATTGCCCCCTAGGTCCTTAAAGTCCCTGTTGGTAAGCCTTGCCCTCAACCTCGGTCCCCTGCCCTCTCTCATCTAGCCTAATTGCAGAGTCCTTGCAAGTGAAATAGTAGGGGCCTGTGTAATTCCCTAGAACTAGAACTAGAACTAGAATTGGAATTGACTTCCCTGGCACATGGGGGGGATAGAGAGGAATGAAGAAAAGTCTGTAAATACCACCCGATGACTGGGACTGAGATGCCCCATAGCTCTAGATCCTTGCCTCAGAGGACAATCCGACTTCATGTGGCCCTGTTGGTGGTATATGAATCAAGTCCTATGACCCGCTTGGTAGGTGCCCTTGAAATTTCTCCCACCTTGGGAGGATTGACCTTAGCCTTGATAGCCGTGGCCTTGTCCTTGATACCCTTATGGGGTAGATGTCTTTTGTTTCTTCCCCAAACTAAAGGAAGATAATTATCCTTTCTGCTTCTTATCCTTAGCACATGCTTCTCGGATGCTACTTGAATCTTCCACTTCTCTCTCAATTGCAATGGTCATCTCGACTATTGAGGCTAAGTCTTGTAGGCAGTAACCTAAAATCTTTCCCCGAATGGACAACTTCAAGCAATCCTCGAAACTTCTTGCTTTGGCCAAATCTGTGGTCACATAATCGTCGGTGAAATAGGCTAGCTCGATGAACTTAGCCATGTATTCCATCATCGTGATAGTTAACTGTTTTAAATCCAAGAATTCCCGAGCTTTCACTTGTTGAATAGCCGACGAAATGTACTTGCCCTTGAAGAGCTCTCGAAAATTGGCCCAAGTCATTGCCTCTATATTCTTTAAGGCCTTTGTCCAACCCCAACATAGATGGGCCTCTCTCTTAAGCTGGAACACAACTAGCCTTATCTTGGGTGGCATTAGATGTAACCTAAATAGCCTCCAAGATCTTGTCTACTTGTTGGAGCCAATGTTCAGCTACCATAGGATCATCCCCTCCCATAAAGGTAGATAGTCTGTGTGCCTTCAACATTTGGAGGTTGTTCTAGTCTCCTTAACCCATGTTGGCACTGACTTACATAAAAGTGGCAGCCATCATGCCCATAGCCTCTATAAAGGCTTGTTGATCAAAAGCCAGTAGGGGTTGGTTGTTGTTCTGCCCACCTACTCGGTTGTTCCGGTGTCCTCTTCCTTCATTTTTCCATCTACAAACACATAAGATAGAAATGGAGCACTAACTTAGTATCCAAAAGTTAGGGATCAAAATCAATACATTTAGATTTCCCTCATTGTCTCACTAGTAAGAGGTTTGCCATCCCTTAGTAGACACCTTAACCATGAACCTTCCCGTTCCTTCTTTTTTTGACCTCAAATATTATGTTTTTTAACCCTAGTGTCTCATTTCCATACCTATTCAATCATGCATATAATTCAAATATCACATAGCATGTAACGTTTAATACATTCAACATGTAATGTATAATGGATGCAATAGCCTAGACCCATGCCCCTCAAGCCTTAGGTAAATCGAGAACCTAGATTATGATACCAAGCTGTGATGCCCTAAATCTAGTGGTCCTTTTTCAACCTATTGACCACCCATCAACAGACAAAATTACCCGTGAATGCCGCTTAACCCGACATCTCATCATCACATCCCCTTCATTGGGATCGTATCCAAAATAGAGTTTGGGCAAAGTCTTCCTTGTACCAGAGCATTCCCAAGCGCATAACCTGTGCTTATATCAACCACTTGACCATTCCAAGGGCCATCACCATTAATTAGAACTTAAATGTTTGACCAGTTACATCTTCCCAACAAGAGGGCTCGAGATCTAAAGACTTGGCAGAATTATATTTAAATTTTTAAAAATTTTGGAAGAGGTACTAGTACCTTGTACACGTGGTACCAGTACCTGAGCCTTCTGTCTGCTAGGTACATTCCATTTGCCAAGTACTGTTACTTGAGCCTACTATTTGTTAGGTGCTAGTACCTACATGTCACAGTATCAGTACCTAAGCCCACTGTCCATCGAGGTACCGTTACCTAAAGCCTTGGTACTGGTACTTAAGTCTACTAAAATTTACGTGTTGGCACCTGTAAGACTAGATACAGGCACCTGGGCCATCCAACNAGTAACCCTCTTTCGATCACAATTGATGACGATTTGGTATGTCGCCAACCAATCCATCCTGAGAATGACATCAAACTCCAACATGTCCATGACTCTAAGGTCCTCAAAGAGTAGAGTTCCCAAGATCTCTAACTCACATCCCCAACATATCTAATTAATGCAAACCCTAGCTTATAGGGGAGAACTCACATGCAATAGCTCTTCCAAGGTCTCAACCTTTAAGACCTAATCTTTTACACATAATGCAGTTATAAATGAATACGATCCACTAGAATCAAATAATACCCTTGCCCATAAGTGAGAGAGTAAGAATGTACCCTAAATTACTGACTGATCCACCAGCTTAGTTTGAGGTGTGAAGGTGTAGAATTGCCCCCTAGGTCCTTAAAGTCCCTGTTGGTAAGCCTTGCCCTCAACCTCGGTCCCCTGCCCTCTCTCATCTAGCCTAATTGCAGAGTCCTTGCAAGTGAAATAGTAGGGGCCTGTGTAATTCCCTAGAACTAGAACTAGAACTAGAATTGGAATTAACTTCCCTGGCACATGGGGGGGATAGAGAGGAATGAAGAAAAGTCTGTAAATACCACCCGATGACTGGGACTGAGATGCCCCATAGCTCTAGATCCTTGCCTCAGAGGACAATCCGACTTCATGTGGCCCTGTTGGTGGTATATGAATCAAGTCCTATGACCCGCTTGGTAGGTGCCCTTGAAATTTCTCCCACCTTGGGAGGATTGACCTTAGCCTTGATAGCCGTGGCCTTGTCCTTGATACCCTTATGGGGTAGATGTCTTTTGTTTCTTCCCCAAACTAAAGGAAGATAATTATCCTTTCTGCTTCTTATCCTTAGCACATGCTTCTCGGATGCTACTTGAATCTTCCACTTCTCTCTCAATTGCAATGGTCATCTCGACTATTGAGGCTAAGTCTTGTAGGCAGTAACCTAAAATCTTTCCCCGAATGGACAACTTCAAGCAATCCTCGAAACTTCTTGCTTTGGCCAAATCTGTGGTCACATAATCGTCGGTGAAATAGGCTAGCTCGATGAACTTAGCCATGTATTCCATCATCGTGATAGTTACCTGTTTTAAATCCAAGAATTCCCGAGCTTTCACTTGCTGAATAGCCGACGAAATGTACTTGCCCATGAAGAGCTCTCAAAAATTGGTCCAAGTCATTGCCTCTATATTCTTTAAGGCCTTTGTCCAACCCCAACATAGATGGGCCTCTCTCTTAAGCTGGAACACAACTAGCCTTATCTTGGGTGGCATTAGATGTAACCTAAATAGCCTCCAAGATCTTGTCTACTTGTTGGAGCCAATGTTCAGCTACCATAGGATCATCCCCTCCCATAAAGGTAGATAGTCTGTGTGCCTTCAACATTTGGAGGTTGTTCTAGTCTCCTTAACCCATGTTGGCACTGACTTACATAAAAGTGGCAGCCATCATGCCCATAGCCTCTATAAAGGCTTGTTGATCAAAAGCCAGTAGGGGTTGGTTGTTGTTCTGCCCACCTACTCGGTTGTTCCGGTGTCCTCTTCCTTCATTTTTCCATCTACAAACACATAAGATAGAAATGGAGCACTAACTTAGTATCCAAAAGTTAGGGATCAAAATCAATACATTTAGATTTCCCTCATTGTCTCACTAGTAAGAGGTTTGCCATCCCTTAGTAGACACCTTAACCATGAACCTTCCCGTTCCTTCTTTTTTTGACCTCAAATATTATGTTTTTTTAACCCTAGTGTCTCATTTTCATATCTATTCAATCATGCATATAATTCAAATATCACATAGCATGTAACATTTAATACATTCAACATGTAATGTATAATGGATGCAATAGCCTAGACCCATGCCCCTCAAGCCTTAGGTAAATCGAGAACCTAGATTATGATACCAAGCTGTGATGTCCTAAATCTAGTGGTCCTTTTTCAACCTATTGACCACCCATCAACAGACAAAATTACCCGTGAATGCCGCTTAACCCGACATCTCATCATCACATCCCCTTCATTGGGATCGTATCCAAAATAGAGTTTGGGCAAAGTCTTCCTTGTACCAGAGCATTCCCAAGCGCATAACCTGTGCTTATATCAACCACTTGACCATTCCAAGGGCCATCACCATTAATTAGAACTTAAATGTTTGACCAGTTACATCTTCCCAACAAGAGGGCTCGAGATCTAAAGGCTTGGCAGAATTATATTTAAATTTTTAAAAATTTTGGAAGAGGTACTAGTACCTTGTACACGTGGTACCAGTACCTGAGCCTTCTGTCTGCCAGGTACATTCCATTTGCCAAGTACTGTTACTTGAGCCTACTATTTGTTAGGTGCTAGTACCTAAGCCCACTGTCCATCGAGGTACCGTTACCTAAAGCCTTGGTACTGGTACTTAAGTCCACTAAAATTTACGTGTTGGCACCTGTAAGACTAGATACAGGCACCTGGGCCATCCAACAGCATAATACCGGTATTTAATCACTTAGGTGCTGGTACCTAGGCCAATATTATCCCTGATTCTTTCCAATCTTCAACCTTCAACTATCCAATCTCATTCTGAGTTCATCCAAACTTATATAACATCCAATTATATTCAAAATATAGTCCATAAGAGTCAATTACATGTCCCCTTAATACAATTTACAAGAGTAAAATAAATTACACAATTGATTTACAAAAATGTAATTTAAAAGCCACAACTCAGTTTCTTCATCAACAAGGACTCAAGTGGGGACCGTCCACTTGTGTTTGTCCCACACCTGAAATGTTGTTATCATAAAGGGTGAGCCACGTTCAATAGGGTATCTCCTAAAGCGGCTACTCCCTAACTTAGATGCATATGAAATGTTCACATGCTACTCAACAATCAATCAAACATCCATTGAAGAATATGCAATTTATAATGGATTTCACAATGTCATGACATACCATTAGATAATACTCACACATATGATGCAACTCGAGCCCTCTATCGACTCCCATACCAATGTCATGCGTATACATCTGAGCATTCCAAGCCTCCACCATTGATGTTATACATCTAATAACCATTTTTAAATCCTGGGTCTTTCTTGGGGTGGGTATTTATGGACTTCCACCAATGGGTACCCAACCAATATGACATTTATGGATTTCCACCAATGGGTACCCAATCGGTATGACATTTGTGGACTTCCACCAACAGCTCTGCGTATGCAGACACACTTTATGGACTCAATACCAACGGAAGTGTATATCAAAAATTACTGAGTCTTGCACCCGAGGGAGAATGAGAATCTACCCCTTTTTGCTAACCCCGACCCTTGTTTTCAGTGCAACCCGTGCAATTCAGTCGAATTTAGGTCCAATCTTCCTGAGTCCACGTATCAACCCACCAAGGATGGTGTTTGATCAAATCACACACACACACCCACACTCATGTCACAAAACCACGAATGCGAAGCGTCTCGTGCATATGCCAAAATAATGTACAATTGCAATTACCATATTATGTTCAATATGTCATGAGCACATTATGAACAATTTGAATTTCTATCAACATTTTTTCAATTCCATCAATTGTCAATTATATCATAAGCATATAATCACAATTCTCACAATCATCAAAGCATGTTATATTAATTTCATTCAAATAACATACTTAAATTATTAAAGGCATTTTATCAAACACCCACAAGGCACAAAATTATGTAAACACACAACATGCCCAATTTATTACATTTCTCATGAAATTACAAACAAGTAATTTCAACAAACCCAATTCATGAAAAATTGGTTTAACATGTTTCTATACCCATTTTTCATACTCTAGTTACACTAGGAATATACTAGACAAGAAATTTCATTTCTAATCATGTTACCCATAGCATATACAACCTTTGGTTGAAAAAAAACCTATTTAGGAAAGGAACACTATCTCTTGATGAGTAATACTACGTAGGAGGAGTCCTAAATCACCCAAATCAAACTTCAAGGACTTGATCCCAACAATCCCATTCTTGAGACTTTAACCAAACCCACAATTTTGGTATGTACTCGTAGCTCTCGCCACGTAGAACACTTTTTGTTCTAAGCCTGAAGGAATCTGAAGGACAGATCGCCCTAGATCCGAGAAGAAAAGCTTGGAGAACCCTTGGCTTTCTCTCTCTATTTGGAAATGGCTTTGTAAATGGGGAGAACAATCTAATTTTTCTCCCCTATTTGTACTCTCATTTGCTTGGCTCTCCTTAACCCACATGTCCCATCTTTTTTGATCTGATTTAGTTCCAAATCAATTAAATTTCATTCCCTGTTGTGTTCAATATATTTTATTTGAACTAACCTTAAATTATTTTTCATGTCCCACAATTAAATCCCGATCATGTTTATTTTAGTCACGGAACATTCAATCGTATAATAAAATGCAAAAATTATGGCTATCTCGGAATTCAATGAAAATTGACTAGATATCTAGATTTTACTAGATGAATCCAAAGATGAGGTTCATTACATCATCCGAGTTCTAGAAAAATTTGGATTTTGACCCGTACTATAGCGGCTAATTACCGTTTTACCCTTTTTAACAAAATTTTAAATTTTCTTGGTTTTACAGTAGTTTCAATTTTTTTTTTCAAAATTGTCTCTAAACTTTTGATAACATGTTATTATTGTTCTCCAAAATTCTGACTTTTGTACCCATTTTTTTAGAAAAACTTCATACAAAACTTTGCTGTTCAAACAACTTCTCTTCTATTTTTTTGTTTTTGAAAACAAAAAAATTGTTTTACAGATGCGAACTAAACAAGCCCTATAATTCTCGAATTCCATCCTCAATGGCATAAAGTGTTGCATGGTGACCTAAACTCAAACTACTATTTACTCATGTGTCCAAAAATACAGCTAATTGTCATGTTTGCACCATTTATTTATAAAGAAAAAGTGAAGGATTGTGTATAGATCACATTATAGTATTTTATGACATGGAGTATGTAATTTAAAAATTATAATTTGTTAGAGTGATTTGAAACATCTTACAAGGTGCAAAGTGTAATTAACCTAATAGAAAATATATGAGTATATGTAACTCTCGAGTTTAGTTAAGGGTGTCAATTTTGGATATGACCTGAATCCATGACACCAAGAATTATATGAAACGACCAATTAACATGAATAATAAATAGGAAAAGTTAGTGTCTGTAAGTGGGGAATTAAATGATAGCTTAACACATGTCTATTACCAATATTTTAAGAGGGATGAGTAGGATAAATGGTTAGGATGGCAAGACTCGAGTCGTAAGACCCCATAGTAGAATTAAATTAGAATAATATCATATTAATATTTCTCGTAGGATGAATAAAAGGATTTTATAAATCTTGAATCATTGTTGAATGATTGATCATGAAATTTGAGTTTCGGGTGAATTAACTTTCGAGTCAAACTTAGTTTGAAAGGTGTTTAAACTTGAGAAGGGAAGTTAGGTAAATTTTTAAATATTTATAGGTAAAAATAAGGCCACCGGTGAATCTGGAAGGTCGATAAACTTTGGGAGAGGTAATATGAGGTGTATTAGAAGTTAGGAAGTATTACGAAGTAAAAATCTTTTTTGGAGAGGATTTGGGTATAAAAGAATTTGACACTATCTCAGTATTTTAGTTATAACTTTTACTCTAATGTCTAATTGAGCTGATTTGTGGACAATAGAAACTAGAGTTCAAGGGCTACAAAATTTTATTTCATGAAAATTTCATAAATCTGTTTATAACTGGGTTAACATGTCGTTGAATGTCTAGATAAAAAGTTAGACCCGTTCGGACGGGATAAACACGTGTCCGGATGCACCAGGCAGAAGTTGGATGATTTGTGTTAAGCTTTTTTTCCACTTTTGGCATTATAAATACCTAGGGAACAACCCTTAGGCCTATGAAAGCTTGAGAGGAAGAAAGAGAAGGGACATAAGGAGGATTCTCGCTTTGGGATTGATTCAAACATGCTTTGTTTATCTTCAAACATCAGATTAAATGTAGCAAATTCTTCTAAAGTTCTTTCATTGGGACTTCGGGTATAATTATGTATGTTTTAAACCTTCTAGATTATTATATGATAAATAATTTGTTATTTTTGTTTTCTTTTGATTAACCTATTGTTCGTTCTTGATTTCTTTTCGAGTAACATGTGGTTTTTAAGAAGATACATGTCTTGGATTCAAGAAACATTGTTCTTGAATTTACATAACCCTAGTTTTGCTAAATAAATGTTTGACTGTGAAAAATACATGGATTTTTCATTTATAAATTCTTATTCTTGATTAAATCATGTTTTTATCTAATACTTGCTTTGTTCCCATGAAATTATTATTTTTGGCAAATCCTAGAATTTTGATATCAAAATTGTGAAGGTTTTCTTAATATGATCTCTTGCATATTTTAATTCCTTTATTACTGTAGTATATTAAGAATTGTGAAATTGTGATACTTTAGTTCTTATGAAAATTATGATAGATTAAGACTGTGATTGTTGAGAAAATTGTTGTTTCATCTCTTGTATGGTTTAGATGTGACAGACTTGAATTACCTTTGAGAGTTACCGTAGAGTGTTAGAGGTTAGTCTATCTCAGAGGAGATGAGATGGTTGCCTAACACTTGTAGTGGATTATTGTTTGCGAGAGCAACCACTATTGTTCATGTAGGTTCGAGGCTGAGGGATGGTATACCTTACTTAGGAAAGATTTGTCAATGCAGTGGAANGAGGAGATGAGATGGTTGCCTAACACTTGTAGTGGATTATTGTTTGCGAGAGCAACCACTATTGTTCATGTAAGTTCGAGGCTGAGGGATGGTATACCTTACTTAGGAAAGATTTGTCAATGCAGTGGAAGATGGTACATGCCCTTCCTACAGTGGTTTGTGATGCGCCCTACAGGAAATGATTTAGATTGTGTGGTTGTGGTGTGTTGACGAGGTAGAATCGTTGTGTAGATTCCTGAGAAGCAATTAGCATATGTGAGAATATGAGATGATGCTATTGAGTTATTAATTGATTGCTTTAATTCTAACATNTGAAATTATTTAGATTGTGTGGTTGTGGTGTGTTGACGAGGTAGAATCGTTGTGTAGATTCCTGAGAAGCAATTAACATTTGTGAGAATATGAGATGATGCTATTGAGTTATTAATTGATTGCTTTAATTCTAACATGTTTTTTACTCTTGTTATTGATTTATTGTATTTTTCATATATTCGATATCATTACAACTGCTATTGTTTTACTTTAAAAATGATATAAATGATATTTTCCAAAAGAGGGATTTCCTATGGGCTTTTGCTCACCCCCTACAACAAANTTCGATATCATTACAACTGCTATTGTTTTACTTTAAAAATGATATATATGATATTTTCCAAAAGAGGGATTTCCTATGGGCTTTTGCTCACCCCCTACAACAAATTTATAGATTTTGGGCTGAGCGGAGGATTTTGAATTAGATAAGAAGGTCGAACTCAAGACTTGACAGACTCAGTATGAGGATCTTGAAGTGGAGGCTTAGAGATGCTTCATTTTAGTTTAGATTATTTTATTTGAGAGATTTCTATGAAACAATGTTTTAGCTAGTTTTAATTATCCCACTAATTGTAACACTCTGCATTTTATTTTATATATATGCATATAGATATATATTAAATAATTTTTGTAAAAATGGGGATAGGTGTAGCGATGTGTGTTTGAATTTGGTAGATTGGAAATGGAAAAAGGGATGAAATAGTGAACAGTGCACGTGAACTGTGCACTGGCTGCAACTTCAAGCCCAATTTAGACCTTTAT